>VZTZ01033170.1:195366-207701 GCA_013400955.1 Drymodes brunneopygia
GTTGATAAAAAAAAAAAAAAAAAAGCACAGATAGTTATGACCAAAAGAAAGGTAGGGAGTGTCTTGGTATCAGTATATCAAAATAGAGTCTTTGAAAAAATGAACACTGCCAAAAGTTGGTATAAATCACTTTAATTAAAATCTTCAAATACGAAACTCACAAGGATTGGAATAAACAAAATTTTTAGAAAAGTTCTAAAAAGAAGCTACCAGGCAAATAATAACTTTGATGTTTTTGCTGTAATTTACATTTTTATAATAATAATAATAATAATATATTATTAACTTTATGCTGACTACATGTAAGACTTTCCACTCAGTCTTACACTCTCTTTACTTCTTTTATGGAACTTGGACAATATAAACAAACTCAGCCTTCCTCATTTCTGATCTATTTTATCCCCTAATACATAACCCTTCACAGATTGCATCCGCTCCGTGGATGCACACACTCCTTTGACACACTGAACTCAAGTATAGCCCTTTTAATGTGCAGGTTTTCATCACAGCTACAAAAGTACATCAGTTTCAAAGTCCTCTCAAAGGTTCCCTGCCTTGCTTTAAACCCTGTATAGCTGGTAGCATCTTTTTAAAGCTTAAAAAGGGAAGTACAGTGTGGGGTTGTTCTTCCCTGCTGTGCTCAAAACATCATAAGTTGTTGACAGTGGTGTGGGTTACATACCTTCAAGAAAAGTTGATGCAAATAAATATATGCAGGAGGCCACAGCTACTATCTGAGGCCCTGGGGACCAGCAGTCTGTGTGCCACAGGGAGCTATTGCTGGCACAGCCAGCTGCAACAGGGTGTGCATGGGGAAGGCACAGCTCGGGAGAAAAGCCACCACCAACACGGATTTCTGTCCAAAATCGCTGTTTTCCCAGCAGGAATGATGTCAGCCTGGCTGGGCAGTTCTGTTCCCAGGATGCTCTAAGGCCACTGATGTCCCTCTGGTGGTTGAGGGGTGAGTGGTTTGCTCAGCCTCTGTCCTATCCCATTTCCTTGAGGACAGGAGAGACCCGAGTACATTAAGGAGTGTGAAGCAGAGAGAGCTTCACCTGTGCATAGGTTCAGGGAAGTCCTTTCCAGCTGAGCTGCCTGCAGGGTGATGCAGGTTGAGGAGTGAGAAACGCTCACTGTGCAGCCCCCTGAGCACAGAGGGTTATTGCCAGGGCGTGGTGGGCTCCTCTCCTTTCCTTGCAGGGATGAAGTGTGTGATGGCAGAGGTAGACCACCCTACATGAGCAGCCTGCATTCCCTGCGTCAACTTGCCTTTGGAAAGCACAGAGCCACAGCTCCATCTTGTGACTGAACTCTCCTAGCTTGAGTAAAATGTGTGGCGCTGCCCCAGATTTGATAGAGGATCTGGTTTCTCTGCGAGGAGTTTCCCCCTGCAAGCACCCTGACCTTGGTTTGCTTTGCATGTCCGCACTTTCCACCTCAAAATACCCTCTGCAATCACAACCCCCCCTCTGAGGCTTCCCCACATGATGCAAACTCACAGCTGTACAGCTCAAATAAAAACCCTGCTCATCTTTTCTGACAGCAAGCTTTTGAAGAAACCACTTTAGGAGCTGTGCTTGCTGAAACAAGAGGAAGAGGGGAGGTTGTAGTCTCTGGACTGGCCGAGCCCCAAGCAGTGTGAGAAACTCCCTGCGTGGTGTGGAGAAGGGTTCCATGGTCAAGCACAGTGACAGGCTGGATCAAGAGCAAAACCAGCCCCTGCCTGGTCTCGTTCTACCTGGATAATTTTCCTGGGATCTTTCACGTACCAATTACCCAGTGGGACGTTATGTCTTCCCCAGCTCACAGTTTGTACTAGTGCTGCCACATTTGCATCCCTTACCAGAATTAAATCCTGTGAATTTCTAGGATTAGCATTCCCTACTTGCCAAGTGCTTTACATTTGTCATGAGTGTGTGTATTGACCACCTAAATGCAAGCAATAGCTTTGGCATTTTTGATAACATAAAAGCCATAGGAGAAGGCTGGAAGGCCGAGCAGGCTGCCGGGACCAAGGGGCTTTTCCATAAGCTCTGGCAGTGTTTCATCATCCAGCATCCGTAGCACACGGCCGTTCAGCTCAATAGACCTGGAGAGGGACAGAGAGACTGTTTGGGCAGCTGTACTCTGTTTGCCATTGAGCACAAACTGCTCTGGGCCTGAGTGTAAACATTAACTCAGCCCAAAGCCAATCTAAACTTCCCTTGAGTGTGTATGTACACACACACAAACACACACACAGGCATCTACAGCACTCCCTCTGCAAGGACTCCTTCAGAGTGCTTTTAACAAACACATTTAAAAGTACATTTCTTTCTCTTTTCTTTTCTTACAGCTAAACAGGCTTTGAAAAGTATGAATTTTAATTGCTTTTTCTCCTGAAAATATTAATATTCTTCTATGCTCACAGAGCAGATGCATTCCCTGTGGATGCATTAACAGTGACAACAAAAAGGCCCCACCAACGTACAAAGCCTGGACATGTTGCTGTAANGCATCTACAGCACTCCCTCTGCAAGGACTCCTTCAGAGTGCTTTTAACAAACACATTTAAAAGTACATTTCTTTCTCTTTTCTTTTCTTACAGCTAAACAGGCTTTGAAAAGTATGAATTTTAATTGCTTTTTCTCCTGAAAATATTAATATTCTTCTATGCTCACAGAGCAGATGCATTCCCTGTGGATGCATTAACAGTGACAACAAAAAGGCCCCACCAACGTACAAAGCCTGGACAAGTTGCTGTAAATCAGGAGCCAGCACTTGGGAAAAGAATATACCTGTGCTTACACAAAAAAAAAAAACCCAACAAAAACCAAAAAACTTTAGCAGTGGGTCCAGTGCACGGAAGCCTGCTAGGATAAAACTTCCAAATTAACTTCAAAGTAAATGTCCTTATAACTTAGCAAGCTTTCAGCAGCCTGAGTTTAGGAGACTTGATTTAACTGGTCAGATCTTACTGGAAAAAACTCAGATGACTGAATGGTAACCTCTTCTTTCCCCTGGTGAATTGAATAAGGTGAGGTTTTAAAGGCCATCTAAGCCTACTCACAGTGTTTTCCACAGGGACCAGAGGAATTGCAACTTACCTGGAAAGAATATTCTCTTTGCCATGGGGCAGTAAGAGGTACTGATCCACATGCTTGCTCGATAGGTAATCTGGTAGCTCTAAATGTTGGGTAACATTGTAGAGGTTTAAGGCAAACAGCGTCACGTCTCCTTCTCTGTACTTTGGGCTGCAAGGCAAGAGAAGGTGATGGTGGGGATCAGGAGAGAAAGAGGTTTCACAGAAATAATGTGCAACCTCGTGCTGTCCCAAATGGCATTTGTTGGCCTTGGGGGTGGCTGTGGGCTCAGTTTCTGGGATATTTTGCTCTTTCTGGAGGCTTACTTGAGGCTGTTCGTGCAGTGGAGATAGACACGGAGCTTCCTCTTGTCGGCTCCTGCCAGGCCGACCTGCAGCACCCTGGTACCCACCAGCTTCTTGTAGAGCAGAGAGAGCCAGTAGTCCTGGGAGGCACAAAAACACGTGGAAACATTTGTGTACATGCCAGGTGCTCCACACAGTGCTTAATTTTACTTTCGTTTTGAAGCTGCTTTCAAGGGGTTTTCCCCCATAACTTTTTGCTTTACCAAGCTTTTCACCACATCTACTTAAATTCGCACAAACACCATAGCTAAAAGGCAAGCCCTGCCTGTGAGCAGCAGTTTACAAGGTACCTTAGAGTCATTTTCCCCTTCATGCGCAACTCTCAGAGCTCTGTCAGGGAGAGACTGTTTGCATTTTGAAAACGCCCTTCTGCAGGGTACAGAGAACCTCGGGGCTGAATGCAGGCATGTGAGCTGCCCTTCCTGCAGGAAAGCTTGTGCCTAAGGCACAGGTGCAACGCCAGGAAGAAGCTCCTAAACTTTAACCGCTTTCATTAACATTATACTTTTGAACAGGTCTCAGGATTGATTTCTGAACCCGAGTCACAAGTGCATCCTCTGACACCCCAGGATGATGCCTCAGAGCAGGGCGATGCCCAGTGCAGACTCATTTTTTCCAGGTCTTTCCAGGCTTTCAGAGAGCTTCTCTCAGCACATCTCTTTGCCTTTGAGGTTTTCCTAGAAGGAAAACTGTTGTATTTCTCTTCTGACTCACCACAAGCCCAGGAAATCACTTTTCCTATCAGTCTTCATGCTCAATCCTTCTGCAAGGAAGTGCAGCCTTCTGACACTGCTGTGCTTCCTCATTTCTGTGCTAACTACAGCTGATGGACCTGGGTTTGGATTTCCCTGCCTCTGAAGCATTATTGCCTTGATTAGCATCTGTACAGCCTGTAGGTGAGGAACAAGGCATATAGTTTCAGTCCAAATTAAATCTATTTTAGATGCGGGAATAAAAAGCCCAAAAGAACAAGCCTGATGATGCAGCCTTTAGCATGGGAACCAGTTGAACAAGCAGGATGGAAGATCCCCATATGCTGGGTTTGCTTTCAGGCTGGCTCTATGACCACCCGTGAAAATCACAATTTGGAAGCCAAAAAAATGAGAGGAAAGCTAAAAAGAAAGATGCTGTCCTGTCTCCCCAAGCTAAGTGCTGGCAGTACAAGGAAACGTGCTGTATGTGCAAGAATAATGTACAGTTCATGTAATGAAGTTCCATCACAGCAAAATGTTATTTCCTAATAAATCAAACTCTACTAAATGTATGTTTCAATTTAATTATCCTTCAGCCACCACTGTAGGATGCATTTGCTCACAACCTATAATGCTTCAGTCTTGACTTTATGTTGGCCTGATTTTCACGTGGAATATAATTTATTTTAATACCTCTTTTCACTTTCATTTATAAACTACTCGTCACACATCTGAGGAGTAGTCAAACCAAAACAGGCCATCCAGAAAAATCTTGGGAGCTCCAGGAGCTCCTGCCTACAAACCAGAGCATCGTGTCCCACAGATGAGGCTCTGCTGTGCTAAGACTGGCTGCACCCCTGCAGTTGGAGTAAATCTCTTGTGTGCATATATATATATGTAATAATACATATATATGTAGTGGAACATGAGATATCTCTGGGTACAAGGATACCCGTGACCATCCAAACAAGAAAAGGTGTTGTTGAAATGGCTGACTTGTCCCTCCACACCCAGCATTGCCTGTGCAGAGCTGCATTCAGGGGGTGGTATTTACATACCGGCAAAGGCTCAAAGTTGGCATCCACCAGGTGATAGGTCCCTGCCCCGAAGAAAACCTGCCTCATCACCACATCAATCCCCTGCCTGGCTGAAAGCCCGAGTTTGTCCAACCACCTGCCAAAAAATGAGGCAAATATCATGCAGATGAAAGTGCTGACCTCAACTGTACCCTGTTGCCCCTCTCAAACCAACTCAGGAAGCAGTGGAGCAAAAATTAGTCCATGATGCTGACTTCCTTAAAATCACACAACAAATTTCAATTCAAGTCTTGCACTGATTACATTAAAAAATAATTTCAGGCCACTTCTTGAAGTCCAAGTTGGTGGGAGCAGTTGCTCCATTCTCCTGTTTGCAGGTGGTGGAAGCCAGGAGCAGCAGTGGATTCTCCTGAGCTGGCCAAGGGTCTGAAGGTTGAGATCACAGTACCAGCAAGGTTGCCTATCATTACCAGACTTTGACTTGCTTGCCCACCAGGCCCTGATAAAAAGGTCATCCTGTCTTACAGGAGGGAAAAATCTGCCCACATTCCCCAGGAAGCCTGAGGATGTCATGTTCCTCGTGTGGGGCAGCCCCCTTCAGCTGGCAAAATATGTAATTTCCCCACACCTGGGACGTGGTACTCACATAAAGCCAGCAACGTAAGTGTTAGACAGTCTGGGAGCTCCTCCTCCATAGGCAGAGCTCGTCTCTCCCAGCCACACCTTCTTGTGTGGCACGGTCCGACCAACAATCTGGCCAGTGTGGCATTAGGGAAGAAGAGAAAGAGACAACAGTTAAGTTTTTTGACTACTGAAATAAAGAAAATTTTGTGCTTTAGCCGAAGGCTCACTTAGGATGTTTGCATTTAAGAGGTAATACTCTGAGATGGGATGTCACAGAAATTTGGATCAAAAGGACTAGAAGTAGATTTACATCCCCCTCCCCACCCAAAAAAACCTGCTACCCATATAAAACAAGGCAAACATGACTAAAATCCAAGTCCCATAATTCTTCTTGTGCTGAGTAGTGCTATATTCTAAGTTATACTGTTCTCAGGATAACAAAATACAAAAAAAAAAAGCACTGGGGGGATGAGATAATCATAAATTACATCCCTGAGTAATTATTACATCAATAAATGAGAATGCTGTAGGTGTGTGATGCACCTGGCACCACGTTTGTTGCATGGCAAACTGTTGGAGCTCATTTAATGTTAGTATCGTTAATTTTAATTTTTTTTAAATTTACAATGTCAGCAGAACTCAAGCTTTGAGTGTCCCTGTTTATTGCAAGTAAAAAATGGTGTTTTAGTCTGGATTCTTTGCTAACCCCCTGGAAACTGAACATGGAAATGATTGAGCAGGACAAAGCACCTCCAGGACTTCATATACAGCTGTGGCAAAGGTATCCAGCACTTCAGGGCTCAAGAAATCCCTCCTTGTTGCACTCCGTCCATTCACATAGTAACTGAAAATGGGGGAAAAAAACCACAGCCAAAATTAGGGGAAAATACCACCAGTGGTACAAAACACCACTGAAAGTATTCAGTTGATTGGTGCATTTATCCACAGCACGATTTTTCAGTCCAGTGCTTTTAAATTTTTTGTTTTCCAAATGTGTAGGTCTGTCACTTGTATTTAAGGGACTTTCAGAAATAATTACCTCGATGGAGGAAGGATATCTCAGAAATTTCCACCAGCAGAAGTAATAGGTTTGTTTGCATCTACTCATTTAGAATAAGGAAAACATCACCAAGGGCCAGCTTCTGTAAATCTTCTCTTGTTGTGGAGTCTGACACTCTTATGTGATTACTTGCTTTACTCTATCAAGTTATATATTAAAAATATCAGATCACAGCATCTGTCCATCTACTGGAATATTTTGGCCACTTGGAAGGAGCTGGAATGTGGGCATTCCTATGGCATGAAGGTTGCCCTCCACCATGAGCAGAAGGGTTTCTAAGTCTGGTTTGTCCAGATAAGCTGGGATCCCTGTGGTATTTGCATTTCATCCTGCTATCACTCAGTCCTTCCAGCCACAAGAGGAAGCTAAAACCTGATAATCCTAAAATAGTAAAGAACAGCCCAGGAAGGGGAAAGGACATGTTTCATGCTTTTCTAGCAGCTCAAAATACATAGATAATTCATGTATTTATACACGTTTATAAAAAATAAGTATGTGCATCTTTTCTCACTGTTGTCTGACTGCTGCATGTCAATGTCCTGCTTTTGACTCTGGAAAGAAAATTGCCTTCACAGGGAAATTACTTTCAAATATGGAGTTCATGGCCCTGGGGCCAGCTTACCCCACTGCCCCCGTGAGCACTTTAAACCTACAAATCAAAGTCACTGCACAGGAGCAAAGGGCCAGGTGCTGGTGCTGTTTGCGCTGTGTGTGGGATCTGAGGCTGAGTTACCCACACGGAGCCTGAAATGACTCAGAGATCAAACTCAAAGGAGCAGGAGGAGCTGCTGGCACTTCTCCGTGGACAAGGGTCAGCCAGCCCTGCAGGGCTTTTCCTTTATATCAAGTAGACATAAATAGAGCAAACAAAATGATCATTTTGCACTCGTTGCATTCCCTGCTGCTGTGCTTACGTGACACTCCCCATTGCTGCTTTTGGGTCTCTGTGCCAAGGAGACCCTTTGGAGGCTCCAGCATTTCTGTAACATGCTCCCTCAATTCATCTCTTTTCCTGAACAGAGAAGTTTGCAGAGGGGCCCCCGAGAAACTGCTGAAAGGGGCATTTCACCCCTCTCTTTTGTGTTGAAATTGACAATTCTGTTCAAATTGACATTTTGTAAAGAAAATGAGCCAGTAACCTGAATGACAGTGGTATCCAAGTGGTACTTACTGGTGCCACGTGACAGCGTCGATCACCTTCCCTCCAGATTTCAGGAAGCTGCAACCAGAGGGAATGGTGAAGAGCAGGGGGTTAGCAGTACCAGGGATGGGTCATGGCTCTCCCACTGGTGCAATGCCATGCACAGCCCTCCCCTCTCTCCCCAGCTGGCCGTACTGATGCTGAATGCTTGGGGGCCAGACTTGCACGGCTTTTGATCAGGCTTTGGGCAGCCTGGCTGTCTCAGCAGGTTGCTGGGAGGATGAATTGATGTTTTTGTAACACGGGGGTGTTTCTCAGGCTAAAAGCCTTTGTTAGCACAACCCTAGAGCCAGGGCTCAATGGAAAAACATGTGGACCACTGATGTGCTGCCAGCAGCTGAGTTTCACATGGCTGAGTGTTCAGGCCTTGAACACATGCATGCAGGTAAGATTTAGCTGTCGTCAGTCAAGGGAAAACAAATTGTTCAACCCCTGCCTTGACACCTCTTCATGCCTCCTGCATCTAGAGGCACACAATTCTCCACATTTGGCCCACCCCAGGGAGTGCTACTGGCACCTCTCACCCCTACCTTTTCAGCAGTTTCTGCGTGTGCTTTCGGGGCTGCCCAACATCGGGGCCATAGAGCTTGGCGTGCTGGTAAAGGGCATAGTTATTCAGGAGCTGGCGTAAGTGAATAAAATCTTGCCCCAACTGGAAGCCATTGACGTGGATGCCAGATTTCTTCCTGAAGCTGTTGGGCTCTAGGGAAGACACGTGCACATCAACACTCCACTCTGTTTCCAGGACACAAAATAGGACAGTTCCATCCACATGGGAAGCACCAGTCCCCTAATGCTTCACCTGATTTAGCATGGTGTGGGTGAGATGTTTGAAGGTGAGCATGAAACCAAAAGCCTGGGGGATACAGCGTGCTGCTCTCTAGCACGCTGTCCCAGCCGTAGGTGACATTCTGCACCTTGTGGGGCATCGTTCACCTCATCTCAAAGCCCTGGTAGGAGCAGCAAAATCATCTCAATTTGCTCACTCATTGTGTCTTCATTGTGAAATCCCTCTTTGCAAATTAAGACCTTAGTACCTCTTAGTAAAGCATCACCTTGCCTTTATGTGCCATCATCCAAAACATCCAATGTTACGAGCCCATACCCTCTGGTGGTTCTTTTCCAGGTGTTGGCTGGCCTGACCAACAGGCACTTACCATTGCCCAGCTCCCAGGAGATGTTGTACCTCTGGGAAGCACAGTAGTCCAGCAGTGCCTGGGCATTCGAGCTGTCCCACTGCAAGCCACCTTTCCGCAGCAAGGCATTGAGTCCAAAGACCAGGTGAAATCCTGAGCAGTTTGCAAAGCTGTAGAGGATATCCAGCGTATTTTCTGCACAGAGGAGAAAGGAGGGGTGTTTCCCTCAAGGTTAGAGCATGCTAGGTGAGCTCTGGCCAAGCAACAATCTTTACTGCCTGTATTTATTTAGCCTGGTGCTGCAGATGTGCCAAACTCTCCCAGCCAGACAGAAGAGGTCAGGCCTCACTACATAACATCTTGCAAATTTTGAGAAACTCCCAACTCCAGCAGCTGAATACCGTTAAACATGAAGTGGCAAACAGAGAAAAAGAGTTTTCTGAATATTTTTCTAAGTGGGTGAAATGTTTCTTTTTCAGTGGTTTCGGCTCCTAACAGCCCTTTTACCATGGGGCACAGACTTGCATCCCCCTGTTTAAGTCTTACTTGTAATGGTGGTGTTTTTGTGCTTTTTCCGGTTCTGTTCGGCAAGGATCAGCTTCTCCTGGCTGGGCCATTGGGCCAGCAGCAGATTCTCAACAGTGGCAAATGCAGGCCTCAAGCCACAAGCCTCTGTAGGGCAGAAGAAGGTTGATAGGAATTAATTCCTCACCTCTACTGTTCCAGTGAGCTGACAGAGTGTGGACTGCCATGCCTGAGGAGCAGATAAGCCAACCTGGCACAGAGTGGTGTGGCAGGGATCACCTCTCACCCTGCTGTGGGCAGGAACAGGACAATGCTTCCTGCACTGCCCATCACGTGCAGGGGAAAGTGCTGACTTTCCTGCACCGCTCGCTGGCAGGAGTCACAAAACACTTTTCCTTCAAAGCCTGTGTTTTTTTCTTGGCATGCAAGCCAGAAACAAGCCATATCCAGAGAGGAAGACACGAGCGAGAGTCACAGGAAGTGGCTACTTAGCAAAGTACTGTAAGAGGAAAAGTACCACTTGACTTCAAAACTGAGCATCGTGGGTCATACAATAAAGTAGGATTGCACAATTGTGCTATGTGTCACAGGAATATACAGGATTTTTTTCATCTGAAACACCTTTTGAAGAATTTATGCACTTTTGCTCAGTTCAAAGAGAAAATACCAAGCCCAAGGAGTTAGCAAGGTTCCAGCAGGTTTGCACTTGCCCTGTCAAAGTGGCAGGAGGTCAAGGCTGCACCTCCAGCCCAGCTCTCTGGTTTTGGCAGAGAGATTGAATACTCTATTCTCCTCAGGTTATTTCCTCCATCTGTTACTTAATTTTCATAATGTAGCCACAACTTCTGAGATGACCTTGACCACCTCCCAGGCTGTGGGGGAGTTCCCAAGATTGCTGCAGGGAGCAGAGGGCAGCAAAGGGAGAGTCTGAGCAGGTGCCAGGGAGGATACAAGTTCCCCCACATTCTCCCTCACATTCCCACGGCTGTGCCAGCTCTTCCTGCAAACCATGCTGAAAGTCAGTGAGGTCCACAGATCTCTCCACGGATGGTAGCAATACTGACCCTGTGGAGGGCCCCCAGTGCTGCTGCTGTGCCCTTGCAGCATCCTCAGCCTGTGTCAAAGAGCCTCCAAAACCCAGAATAGTTCAGAGTCTAACACATTGATGCCCACTTTACCTTGCTGTGCCTGAAGTTCCCAGAGGGCTTTTTCTTCTGAGGTTGAATCCTTGTGGGGATCAAAGATAAGAAAATCTGTCTCAGTGCCACCAAACCTCAGGAAACCTGGGGACAGGGCTGTTGCCAGGGCACGCAGTTTGGAATTGCTGAGGAGAGAATGATGAGAGACACAAAATCACTACATTTATGCAGACTGGGCAGAGGGTAAACATGGCAAGCACTGAGGAACATGCTGCAGTAGGTGACCTGGGGCTACCCAGTAGCCTCAGGGCATTCCTGACAGCTTGCTGGGACTTGCATCCCAGCCCTCTGCACTGTACAAGAGGGACAATGATGGCCAAGTGAGCCAGGAGAGTGTCTATGAGGCAACATGATCATGGGCAGGGAGTCGAATCTGGGGGAAAAAGTAAGGTCTTTTTGTCCTAAACACCCTCCTCCCCTAGATGTTTTAGTTTTGCTTATACAACACCAACATAAACATCCTGTAAGAAGGTGGATGCAAAACTGGCTTTACATCATCAGCCCCCAATTCCATCTACAACAGCTGAAGCAATTGCCTTTGTACCCAAGGGAGATTAAGAGTCCCTGCTGGGACCAGTGTTAGCTCTATCAAAGCAGGTGTACAAAAGAACATGACTCTATGACTTGCTCACACCCCGTGCAGGATATGCAGCAGTGCCAGCCAGCCTTCTCTGGGGGAAACCGTGAGGCATCGGAGGGCGCAGGGTGCATTAGGCACTATCTGCTCCGTGGTGACAAACAGCAGATTAGAGGCCACCAAGTACTTCCTGCTCCTCGTGGTGGCAGGGCTGGCCCCAGGCTGAATCCCAAGGTGTGTGGTCGGGGCTGGAGGTTGGGGACCTGAGCACTTTCCAGTAAAGTTGGTGATACGTTTCTCACAACCTCAGTGGGGAGGAAAATGTACAAGTGGTGGGAAGAGGGAAAGCAGGACTGGAAGAGCCACACGTTTTTTGAACACTTTCATGGATGGTGATCCCACCATCTGCTTCACTGGGCAACCTGTTCCAGTGCATGGCCACCATCTCAGTGAAGGAATTTTTCTTAATATCCAATCTAAACCTCCCCTGGTGCAACTTGAGGGCGTCTCCTGTCGTCCAGTCACTTGTTACCTGGAAGAGACCGACCCACACCTCACTACAACCTCCTTTCCGGTAGTTGCGGAGAGCGATAAGGACACCCTGAAGCCTCCATTTCTCCAGGGCAAACAACTGCAATTCTCTCCGTTTCCTTCTGCTTTTTTTTTCTGCTGGCAAAGCAGCTCCTCACCCGGCTTATCCCGGGGCTGACCCTTCCCTGCTTCCACTCAGCCCAGCCACTCCTCCTTTCCCCGAACACAAACGGGCCGGCGCTGCTCGCACCTGCGGAAGGCACCGCCTGCTGCCCTGGGAGGACGGAATTAGAGAACCCCGAAGCCGCCTCTCCCCGACCCCAGTT
>VZTZ01033170.1:207821-238693 GCA_013400955.1 Drymodes brunneopygia
CGGGTCCCGGGCGAGGCTGGCATCCGGGGTGAGGGAGAGGAAAGCCGGGCTCCCCCCCCCTCGGGGACTGCCCCGGAGCCCCAGCCGCAGCACGGCCGCCCGCTGCCCCTCGGCCGGCGCCGGCAGCAGCAGCAGGAGCGGCGGCAGCAGCGGCAGCGGCAGCGGCAGCGGCAGCAGCATCCTCGGCCCCCGGCCCNGCAGCAAAGGGAGAGTCTGAGCAGGTGCCAGGGAGGATACAAGTTCCCCCACATTCTCCCTCACATTCCCACGGCTGTGCCAGCTCTTCCTGCAAACCATGCTGAAAGTCAGTGAGGTCCACAGATCTCTCCACGGATGGTAGCAATACTGACCCTGTGGAGGGCCCCCAGTGCTGCTGCTGTGCCCTTGCAGCATCCTCAGCCTGTGTCAAAGAGCCTCCAAAACCCAGAATAGTTCAGAGTCTAACACATTGATGCCCACTTTACCTTGCTGTGCCTGAAGTTCCCAGAGGGCTTTTTCTTCTGAGGTTGAATCCTTGTGGGGATCAAAGATAAGAAAATCTGTCTCAGTGCCACCAAACCTCAGGAAACCTGGGGACAGGGCTGTTGCCAGGGCACGCAGTTTGGAATTGCTGAGGAGAGAATGATGAGAGACACAAAATCACTACATTTATGCAGACTGGGCAGAGGGTAAACATGGCAAGCACTGAGGAACATGCTGCAGTAGGTGACCTGGGGCTACCCAGTAGCCTCAGGGCATTCCTGACAGCTTGCTGGGACTTGCATCCCAGCCCTCTGCACTGTACAAGAGGGACAATGATGGCCAAGTGAGCCAGGAGAGTGTCTATGAGGCAACATGATCATGGGCAGGGAGTCGAATCTGGGGGAAAAAGTAAGGTCTTTTTGTCCTAAACACCCTCCTCCCCTAGATGTTTTAGTTTTGCTTATACAACACCAACATAAACATCCTGTAAGAAGGTGGATGCAAAACTGGCTTTACATCATCAGCCCCCAATTCCATCTACAACAGCTGAAGCAATTGCCTTTGTACCCAAGGGAGATTAAGAGTCCCTGCTGGGACCAGTGTTAGCTCTATCAAAGCAGGTGTACAAAAGAACATGACTCTATGACTTGCTCACACCCCGTGCAGGATATGCAGCAGTGCCAGCCAGCCTTCTCTGGGGGAAACCGTGAGGCATCGGAGGGCGCAGGGTGCATTAGGCACTATCTGCTCCGTGGTGACAAACAGCAGATTAGAGGCCACCAAGTACTTCCTGCTCCTCGTGGTGGCAGGGCTGGCCCCAGGCTGAATCCCAAGGTGTGTGGTCGGGGCTGGAGGTTGGGGACCTGAGCACTTTCCAGTAAAGTTGGTGATACGTTTCTCACAACCTCAGTGGGGAGGAAAATGTACAAGTGGTGGGAAGAGGGAAAGCAGGACTGGAAGAGCCACACGTTTTTTGAACACTTTCATGGATGGTGATCCCACCATCTGCTTCACTGGGCAACCTGTTCCAGTGCATGGCCACCATCTCAGTGAAGGAATTTTTCTTAATATCCAATCTAAACCTCCCCTGGTGCAACTTGAGGGCGTCTCCTGTCGTCCAGTCACTTGTTACCTGGAAGAGACCGACCCACACCTCACTACAACCTCCTTTCCGGTAGTTGCGGAGAGCGATAAGGACACCCTGAAGCCTCCATTTCTCCAGGGCAAACAACTGCAATTCTCTCCGTTTCCTTCTGCTTTTTTTTTCTGCTGGCAAAGCAGCTCCTCACCCGGCTTATCCCGGGGCTGACCCTTCCCTGCTTCCACTNCCGGGGCTGCCCCTTCCCTGCTTCCACTAAGCCCAGCCACTCCTTTCCCCGAACACAAACGGGCCGGCGCTGCTCGCACCTGCGGAAGGCACCGCCTGCTGCCCTGGGAGGACGGAATTAGAGAACCCCGAAGCAGCCTCTCCCCGACCCCAGTTCTAGGGGTGAGGGGCTCCCCGTTCCCCCCAGCTCGCTCGGCAGCGCGTTTGCCGGGATGGCCCGCTTCCCCAAGACCCTTTCTCCTTTGCCCAAAGGGACGAGAAGCGGCTCACCTGAGCAAGGCGACGTAGCGCGGGTCCCGGGCGAGGCTGGCATCCAGGGTGAGGGAGAGGAAAGCCGGNCCGCGCTGGCGTGAGAAGGACCTTCCTCACCCTCTGGAAAGGCTCCAACAGCATCTTCGAACCTCAAATCAGCGCCAAGACACCCGAAAACCGGCGTTACTCAAACGCCTCAATCATTGCAAAATGAACCCGTGTTTCCAGCTGGGTCCTTTCCTGCTCACACCTTCGCAGCCTTGCAGCCGACTCCTCCAGCATCCCGCCCTGCCCGAGCGGCCCTGGGCATTTCCGTGTACAGCCAGCGGGCTGGAAAATGGCTACAGGCTGAACGCTGCCGCTCCAGGGCTGGGATATCAGCCTGACACCCCATCTACGGCCTCCGCTGCGGGAAGCCGAGTCCCAGCAGCACAGAGCCGTGTCGGGCTGAAACCTGCCTTCCTCTGCTACACTGTTGGAACAAGTATATGTCGTAACTACGGAGACATGAAACTTGGAATTAGTGTTACAAAAAGGATTCCGGCAGGCTCTGTGTCTGCCCCCCAGGTGCTCCCTGCAGAGTCCAGTCTGTACCGAAACTCGTTCTTTGGCAACAGCTGGCCTTGCCAGGGAGGCCTGTCGGGAAGAGGCAGCTGCAGCCACGGAGCAGGTACGGCTTAGTGTCACGGAATAGCTTGGGTTGTTCCAAGCCCCAGACCTTGGGCAGGGATGCCTCCCACTAGCCCTTGTTGCTCAAAGCCCCGTCCAGCCTGGCCTTGAACACTTCCAGGAATGAAGTGCCCACAGCTTCTCTGGGCAACATATGCCAGTGCCTCACTACCCTCACAGTAAAGAATTTCCTCCTAACATCGAGTCTAAACCAGCCCTCCTTCAGCTTAAGGCTGTTTCCCTAATGTCCTATCACTCCATGCCCTTGTAAACGTCCCTCTCCATCTCTCTTGTCAGGTGCTCTAAGGTCACCCTGGAGCCTTCTCTCCAGGCTGAACAATCCCAGCTCTCTCAGCCTCTCTTCGAAGGAGAGTTGCTCCAGCCCCCTGATCACCTTTGTGGCCTCCTAACAGGTCCACATCATTCTTATTTTGGGGGGGCCCAGAGCTGGATGCAGTACCGCAGATGGAGTCTAGAGTAGAGGGGGTTGGTCACCCCCCCTTGATCTACTGCCCACTCTCCCTTTGATGCAGCCCAGAATACAGTTTGCTTTCTGGACTGCAAGAATGTTTCTGAGTTTCTATGCACACTACTGAAACATTTGCAGAGTTTTCAAACAATTACACTTAGCACCAGTCCTGCACCAGTTCATCCTGAAGGGTCCATGCTTCTTAGGATGTTTGTTTTGAAAACAGCTGTCTGCTGGAACAGGCTGTGAATTTGTTACTTTATTTGGGTGCAGCACTTCCCACACGCACTGAAGTTGGGGCATTAATCAGTGTGCCTCAAGTGCTTGTCTGCCTGGCCCTTCCTGTTCCTACTTGCTCTACATTTTTATACTATTAAATAACTCTCCACCGGAACTAGAAGAACTCGACCAAATTAACTCTGTTTTTGATAAGCACATCCATGGCCCTGCTGAAAAGGAAACATCAGTGACACTTCTGACTGCCTCAGTATCTTAGTCAGGGTAATGCTTCCCATTTTGGGGGTGCAGCACCAATTATATGCCTACGCCCCAGGAAGGGCTGGGGTGACTATCTGCCAGAGGAATAACTCATCTATCAGCAGGTGACTGGAGCACCAAACAAGCTACCCAGCCCCATGGGTAAACTAAGGATATAAGAATGTAGTTCAGTGTGTGAAAAATCATTGCTGCAAGCCTGGCTAAGGTTGTTACTACAGGTACAGGAAACGTCAGGAGTTGTCAAGCAAGATGTAGCCTGTGCACAGTATTTTTCTGTTGGAATTCCCTACTTCTGCCTTTATTTCCTTCATGTTCTTCTTTGAGAAGAGGCACTTTGGCTTACTTGTCCCTGTGCTGTATTTCTCACAACAAAGGCACAAGGCGTGTATCTCAAATATTAAAGGCTATGTTTTGGGTTCAATTGCTGTATACAGATGTGTGTATGTAAAGCCCAGCACATGTTGTGTTTTTAGCACCCTGCAAAACCTTGTAGCTGGAAAACAATGCTTTCCAGCATTAGCTTAAGAGCTTGAGTTACTAAATGAGAAGTGGCAGCTTTTGCCTGTGCATTTCTCACATGGTTTTAAACCCATTTTTAAATATTGCAGAGTAGGGAAAATCAGTACAGATGTATTTGGACTCATGGAAAATAGGGTAGAATTTGAGTGATGCCCTGTGAGCTACAAGGGGAACACTCAAGAACTAGGACTAGGCTTAAGCCCACTTGAGTGTTACTTGAAGCCAGCTCCCAACAAGCATCCCATCCCACTTCCTCACTCCACTCATAGCCTAGCCCCTGCCTTGTGACTTTTAAATGCTTTGGTCTTGCAGCTCCTATCAGGCAGTTCTGCTTCTCCCATGCCAGTGATGCCATTAGACACACAGTGATGACTAGATTTTTATAACTAGAAAGAACTAAAAATAAAATCTTCCAGGAATTTCAACTGTCTAACAGCAGCAGCACCATGCTATTGCTAACAGGGGCACTATCGCTGTTCCCAGGCAAGCAACAAGAACTAAAATATTTTTATCTATATTTATGTCAGTGTTTTACCTTGTGCATATTAAGGGATTTCAGAAGGGAAGAGCTGTCTGTACAAAAGGCAAACAATTCTTGTGACACAGATGTTTGGGCAGATGAACAGAGCTGACCTGTGTCAGAGTACTGCTCTGTTTCTTTGTAAGAAGTCTCAGGACGGTGAAACTAAGGCTAAGCTGATACCAAGAAAGCATGGAAACTGTAAAAACAGAGATGCCTATCAGAGTGGTTTTGTAAGCTGTCCTTCCTCCCTGCCCCAAGCCTGCAGCCAAACCTTGTCCTGACACAGCACATGGCTCTCAGCACTCTCAGCTGGTTTTATTTCTGAGCCCAGCCAGTTACGGGAGGTTGAGATAGCACACACTGTTTATTCAGAGATGGAAATGACACCTCAGGTCTAGATTTTAGCAGTTCTCTTTGATGTGCACACAGAGATGAAATGAAGCTTTAAAAGGAAGGACAAAGTGAGAGCTAGGCAGGACTAACTCACATGGAAATAGCTTTCCAGAACACAGGAACACAATAGGTCTCATTCAAACAATGAAAATGAACAGCTAAACATTACCCTAACCCTGACTCTCTTACCAGTCCTTTCAGGGAGACAGATTTCAGTAAGTTATGTACAGAGGTTCCTGAAAGCACAGAATTGTGACTCAGAGGAAGTAAAGGAATCACACAAACACAAGAACTGGTCTGTGTGGGCAAGCTGAAAAGTGGAGTGAATAGAAATGAAAACTAAGAAATATGAACTAAGAAATATGCTCTGAGGTTTTAGGTCAGAACATTTCTCTGCACCTAACAGACTTGCACACACAATAGCTCTGATCCAATTTACTGTGGGTTATGAAGACATGGCAGGAATATCCTAAAGAGCATAGTTTTATGACCTACTTTAGCTTTGAAGCATCTACCATTATTTTACATAGAAATAAGACAGATTCATCAGTGTTGCTTCTTTCCCTTTAAGACAGGCCTTAGGATACAAACGTCCCATTAAAGCAAGTGAGAAATGGTTGCTTTCCAAAATATCTTGAACCCATCCTTAGCATAAGCTTTCCCATATCACATCCACCCATAACAGACATTTACCAAACCAATGCATACCCATTCCCACACCTGCAAGTTATAAATATATATATATATCTTTTATGAGCCCAGTACTGTACTTGATGCTGAAGTACCTCAGCATCACCCGGCAGCACAAAAATACCATGACCAGCATCTGTTGTATTCCTTTGTATCCTGCTTTTTCCCCTCTCCCATCTCCACCCAGGGGAAAAACCCAGGTAAGAGAGCTTTATGTGACAAGCATTTAATCACACATTAATACATACTGCAGAAAGAAAAAGCAGTATGAAAAGCAGTACTGCCTTGCCTGAACGGCTTGATTTCAGGAAAATAAGACAAGCTACATATAGCAAAGTTTCAGTGCAAATTAGTGCAGCTTCAGTTCACTTCTGAGGCTCTCAAAGGTCACAGAGAAAGCCTTAGGGGAGTTGCACTCATCCATCTGGCAGAGCACAGCCTGTGTAAAGAGAACAGCAGAGACAACGAATGCCAACCTCTTTTTCTTTCCAGACTAGCTTTATGCAGATGTAAAACCACTCTTGTTTCAAACCAGCTTTTCCTACTGTTTTCACAGGAGCTCTGGCATTTGTATGGAATACTTAACTTTACTCCTAAATGTGTATCTCATCAAAACCTGATTTTGCAGCAGTGCTGGGTGTTACAGTCATGTATGGTGTGAGGGTACATTTAGCAACTGGCAGGAATTATATTTTCCTGCTGTTCCCCTCTGCTATATAAATATATACCTTAATTAGCATGCAAGTACAAATATCATGCAAAGAATTGTGACAGAGGTTACTGACTCCTTAACTATTTGGTAATAAATGTTGCAATTAATGGATTACTTCCATACCATCTGTTATTGCAATAACTCAGTATTCAAAGTGAATGATTTTATAGTGACTTCCTAGGGTTCTTTCCCCCCCGCCCAAATCCACACAAAACTGTAACAAATTTTGGAAAACCACCATTAAGCACCAATAAACCTTTAGGGCAACTGGGTTTTCCTTATGTGGGTACTACATCACCAGCTTAGATATGTATTCACCGTTATGCTGGAGTGAGTATCATCTGCACTTTGAATGTAACACAAATAAACCAATAGAGAATTTAACATTATCTATTCATTTGGTCAAAAATATATCTTAATTAAAAGGGCAAGGCATTAAGAGACACACTTACATAGCCTCAAGTCATGGCAAATATTGCTTCTGCCCTCGGGGACAAACTTGACATTTTTTCATGTTTCCATATCCAATTGTGCCTTAGGCACTTAAATATCAGTAACAGGATTCCCCTGTGGGCACTCAGTGTACCAGTGGAAATGAATCACACTGCCTCTAAAAAGTGCTGGGTTTAAATTCCTGACCTGGTTTAATACTGAATGCATATTGCATTCATATTGAATAAATATTGCATTTATTCAAACTGTGTAAGCCACTATGAAGTGTTACAAATACGGGTTCAGAGGCACATTTATGCCAAATAAAGGCTTATAAAGAATTTATTCCATTGGTACATATGATTTCTCTAATGCAACAACAAAATGAGCAGTAGAATACTAGCATTTTCATCAGTTTTTCACCATAACCCCTTTCTACCAAGCATTCAACATCTAACATCCCCACTGGATTTAAAAACATTCCTGCTGATTACTCGAACCCCAACACAATCTGAGTATCAAGCCCCCAGTTTAACTAAGGTTTATCTTACTTTTCCTTTACTGAGAAGAGACACCCAATTTTACACAGAAATGCCATGTGTAGGTGTGCCAGTACACTGGCTATTGTAGTTCAAAACTACTTTCAAGCCCTCCTGAGACCCCACCTGGAATACTGCATCCAGGTCTGGGTCCTCAGCACAAGAAAGCCATGGACTCTGCTGGAGCAGGTCCAGAGGAGGTCACGGAGATGCTCAGGGGGCTGGAGCACCTCTCCTATGAACACAGGCTGAGAGAGCTGGGGTTGTTCAGCATGGAGAAGGCTCCAGGGCTAACAACAAATGAGGGAGACTATTTACAGGGGCAGATAGTGATAGGACATGAAGAAATGGCTTTAAACCAGGAATGAATGAGGATGATGGTCCTATTGCTCAAGAAGCTCATGATCCAATCCTTCAA
The DNA here is from genome assembly GCA_013400955.1 of Drymodes brunneopygia. Lineage (NCBI taxonomy): Eukaryota > Metazoa > Chordata > Aves > Passeriformes > Petroicidae > Drymodes > Drymodes brunneopygia. The sequence continues at coordinate 215,725 of VZTZ01033170.1, forward strand.
ATGAAGTCAACTTTCCAGGAAATATTCTGAACTCACAGCTCAGTCAAAATTGTGGTATAAAAAAGACATTAAATATTTATTAAACTACAGCAGCTTTAAACAGGAGAGTTAAAAACTTTAAAATACACAGATTTTGGATTAATGATTTTTCTTCATGACAGTCAGTGGGTCCCTGGGATATCTGTTGGCACCTTTAAGAGTTCTTCAACTTCTTCCTGTAGAGCCTCAGCTTTTTCACTCAGCAGCATCTACAACAAGAAAAAACAAAGAAAGAAAAATTAGAAAACAAATACAAGCATTAGCTGTAACTCTTAGATTAAAACACCAATGTTTCATTCCAAATTTGCACCTGGGTCTGTAAAAGACTTCTGCTGCTGCTCCCAGGACCACAGCAGCTTTGCCTCAAAGGAACCATCTGCACCAAAATTTTTTTGCTGATTCGTGTACACCCACATAAAAAGCAGTCACACAAAAATTCATACAGCACACAGCTGGTTTTCTGGATTCTGCCATCACATAATAGACCAAATTTACAGAACATGTAGAGTTTTGTCTGGAACTGTTAAGGAACAATTCTAACCTTAGACATTTATTACATTTATTACTTTCCATGTTGGAATAAACATTTTCAAGTGGTGCCTGCCGAGTTGACAACTTCTTCCTTTATTTGAAATTTCTTATTACAGCATTTTACACCAGACATAGAGGACTCTTGATGTCAGCAGTTGTTTAATCCATGGCCCTGAACTGTTTGTTGCTGGCCATTGGAGAACAGAACTCCACACAAACACTCTTCTAAATTCCCAGTTAGAGAAAACTCCATGAATTTAGTATCTGAGCATGAGAGTATGGTAGATTGCTAGATTTAGCATTGATGTAGATAAGGAATCTGCATATACCCCTTTCTTTTGGCTCCCACAGCAGCAAATTTAAAAAGTAGCAAGAAGCCTACAGCAACATAATCTGAACATGACCTTTTAAGCGCATAAGCCCCAAAGTTAGTGTGTTTACTTTGTAAGAGTGTACAAACCAAAACTTTCTAACTGACTGCTTTATTTTTACACCAACCACCCATCTTTTTATTCTGGACATTCCCTTACTTCACCAAGAGCTTGCTCTTTTAGTAGAATCAAACCTGAAGCCAATACCATTGCAACAGCAGATGATGAATGGAGATAGAGAGAGAATACCATCACTTGATAAAGTACTTCCTGTATTTTTTGTTTAGACACAACTCAGTGTTTGTTACAGAATCTGCATATTCAAAATGGAAAAGACAGGAAAGAATAACAGGGCATGACAAAAGCAACCTAAATAGGTAAAGTTAACCCTGCACCTTGTTGGTTTCCATTTCTACAACCCTAAAAATCCTTTTGTCACAATTACCCCTAGAACTTCTGTAAGATAAATCCTGAGATATTGACAGCACTGACTCAGTACAGAGACCACTGTAACCATTCAATTCCTACATTTCATCAGACAAGCTGTCAAGCACTTTTGCCCTTTGCCTCCTCTCTGAAAAGCAGCACCACTTGGCACTATCCTGTATACAACAGATTGTTCTTAGTACAGATCAGCATTTGGATCACAAACATCCACTAATGCCTTTACTAGTAAATGGAATCCTTCCCTTTTAATGTCATTCAAACATCCACTTTTGGCATACTGGAGTTCTGAAGCAGGTTTTTATAGCTTTGTTTCTAACTCACCTTTGCAGATGAAATTATTTGTTTGGCTTGACGTCGTGACAAGTGCTCAATCATCCTCACCAGAGTTTCTGGATTTGCATTAGCCAAGTGTGCTAAAGTTTTGTACCCTGCATTGTAGAGCTGTTTTGCTCGTGCCTGAAAGTACAAAACCATGTTAGATTATCAGAACAGGAAATAAGAATTACTGTAAGTGCCAATCTCTGCACCAATCTCAAACATTTCATTCTGCATATCAATTCAATTTTCTTTTTTCTATTTCTAACATGAATACTCACTGAGAATCTTTATAGCCCAAAAAGCACAGCTTTACCACTAAGATTTACTACCCTAGCAATCTCACCCAGCTCTTGGGAACCCATTTGCCTTTATTTTCTCTGAGCCTAGACGATACCAGCTCTGCTGTCTTCTCTTGTTACTACATTTTCTGCATTCACTGTCACTGACAGGAATGACAGTCCCACATTCCTTGGAGGTGTCTGTCATGTTGAGCCTCTCAGATTAAAACCTCACTACCACTAAATTCAATGGTTTTCTGACAAACTGATTCTATAATATGCTGGACAGGCAAGTTAAATAATTTTGCAAACAGTAGAACCTTGGACTGAAGCCCCAAAAGAGCTTTTATTTTAATAGGAGTCTTTAATTTGGAGACTGGTTAAATTTCTTATTTAAAGTACATGCAGGACTGCAAGTGATTGCCAAAGCCAAAGCTCCCAATAAGACTTTGCATATTTCTCTAAGGATCTCCTAACTTAAATATGTAAATTCTTATTCCTCTTTACTCCCATGAACTGAAGAATCTTTACCACAAAAGAAACCTGGACTTTTTCCAACTGAGTATACAGCTAAATTATTGTCCAAATACGGTATTTTCACAGTTGCTGTGGCAGCAGCCAGAAGAAAAACATTGGCTCCAGCTCTCATTTCCTCAACAGATCACTTTTCCCCCAACCTCCAGACTGTTGTGGAGTATCTGCACTATGCTGAATTCCCAGTAACAAATTAGCTTGGTCTTCCAGATACACTTGAAAGGCACAGTAACATTTAGCACACAACTTTGCATTGGAAAGTTTCACTGAGCCAGGTTTACTGACCTCTAGAACCCCTGCTACCTCCATCAGGGGGATGAGCTCTGTCTTAACACAGTATGTCAACTGCTTGGTAAGTTCTGTCAGCAAGGCTTTATAAACCCAGAATTCCTCCAATTCCTGCACAGACAAAGATCACTAAAAATCAGATCCAAAGTTCTGTATTTGGGGAATATGACTGACAAACTCTGCTATGACAACAAGCATATATTTGGCTTCTAGATGGGGGAAGCACTATTATTTCTAGTCATCCTATCAGAGAATTCAGAGGTGTATTCAACACTTTTCAGCTGAACATCCCAAAGATGGGGCAATTCTGAAGGATAAAGCAATGCATTATTTCCATTATTTCACCAACAGCACTGACACTGATCAATGCCCTCTACAATTTGTATATTTTCACATTGTCAGTGCATAAAGCTTACTTTTATTATCAGGAATGTCATTGTATAAGCATGCTTTGCTCAATAGGAAAAATAACTTTGAACAGGAAAGGTGAAATACCACACCTATATTCAGTTCTAAAGCAAGAGAGCAGAACTCCAGATTTTGCAAAACCAAACCACAAAGAATTTATTTACATTCTTGTAACACAGTACCTCACAGAAATGTAGAAGGCAGGATGCAAAGGAGGCAGCAGAACTGAGGAGGTTTTGCACATATCCCCGGGACATGTTAAATTTCTCTGAAACACTCCATATATTGGTCTCTTTCAGCAGGGAATAAAGGACAAATGTCAGGTAGAGCCTGTTCACTACAGCACTGTCCACATTCTAGGAATAAGACAAGCTAGAATTCAGAGCCAGTATCACACTGCAGGTGTTTGTTAGTACTACAAGGCAAATCTTTTCATCTCTACTCCCTTCACAGCTTTAAAGCATTTCTATATTACACACAAAGACATTAAAACATTTAGAAAACCAACCAATGAGGTTAAAAGAACATTAATAATCCGAACAGTAATAAACAACACTAGCAGAAAAATAATCTAGAATTTGTAAATAATCAAATTAAATGACTAAACTGTCATATTAGGTATGAGAAATCTCCAACCTACCTTTCTGATGGCTTGACCAGAAGCCTTTTTTGTAATAAAGCTTTCAGGTACCCCCACAATATCTGGTACTTTTTGCTCTGCTGCACTTAGCTGGGTGAACTAAAATAAGATTTTACAAAGAACTTTCAGATATTTAGTTCCCTTATTGCTATAGAAAACGCAAGTGTATTATTTACAGTGAAACAATGTTTTTCGATTTCTCCATAGAATCAGTAGAGTAGTACTACAGTCCCCAGTCACAAGCAGATCTGAAGCTTCTTTGCCTACTTGTTTGAAATATCTGTAACTGTCCATCTCTAAATGCCTCATTTTAACATAATTAAATAGATTTTAGCGCTCCCCCAGGGAAAAAATAGTACATTTGCCATCAAATTATGACCCCACTACATGTCCTATGTGTACAAACCCTCTGCAAACTTAATACACAGGATTACTGAATGCCCCAATGCATGTTTGCTAACAAATTCTCACCTGTCTCAAGTATATCATCCAATCTGGGCTACAGGTAGAAGTCATATCATAGGGAGTTGCCAGATACAGGAGATGAAGATTGCTCTCAAGAACCAACCCCTCCAAACCCTTCTTCAATTCTCTGTACAGAAGATTGCAGTATGCCAAGTCTATAGAGCCTAGAATAAGCACACAGAGTAAGAATAAGCACAGTTATAAACAGTCACACAGAGTTAAACAAAGTACATTTTAACACAGAATCAGTATTGTTTTTATATTCCACAAAAGCTTGTTATGCCATCTGAACTGGAGAGAAATAGCTCTGAACCTGAATAACGGTTCTAACCTAACATGAGCAGTGAAGCAAAACCGAGAAGAGGCAGTCACCTATTTCCATGTATGTTCCTTCTGTGTGGTTTTGGAGCGCTTGTGAAATGCTTTGGCTTTCCTGAAATCTTGCAATAATGTAGATTTTAGGAACCCTTCAGATTCATCCTATTTCAATTGCATTCCACACCCCAAAATCTTTATGATAGGACAGGAAAACCGAACTTCCTGATACATTTTTTCTTTGTTACAATTGGTCTACATGTCATATGCCGCCTTTCCCTCTTAAGCTTTCCAAGAAATCCTTCTGTTTACAATAACCTGTTCATAACAATTAATTATAAAACTAGGTCCTGAGCCACTTTGATTACAACAACTAAATCAAATCTTTAGGTCATTTTTTAGGGGTACAGTTCTGGTTTTGCTCCCACTGGGATCAATATTACTACACTTCATTCCCATCTCATTCAGTCATGTGCTACTTCACTCCCATTTTCAGTCCAGAACATCATGTAGTAAAACTGTTTCTCTACAACTTTTCATTGCAGTTTAAGAGTAATAATAAAAAAAGCCTTACCCTTATATGTAGCTTTACCCAGGGGTGTGATTGTCAGCGTACATTTGGAATCGTGGTCCTTCTCAGATATTCTTCCTTTTAGGAGTCCTTTTTCTATGAGATTTTCCAGCCCATCTTTAATTACCTCCGAGAGGCTCTTCTCTTTAGACAGCAGCTGCTGCTGAACACCCAGCAATGTATTGCACATAAAATTGTCCACTTCCTCATGGGTAACTGCTATCTGCACCAGTTTGGGAAGTGATTAGCATATTTAAAGTTATAATTTCACACGTTTAATAAGACATAGGAAAAAAACTACTGAACAAAGAAAGTGTTTGTGTTTCTAGAGAAATACATCCCAACAAATAGAATGATGGATACTTGGTGGTGGATCTGATAGACTGCTCTCCATCTGTTCTATTATTCCAGTTACTGCATCATGTTGACTTGCTTCCACTGTTTCTATTTGTATTTTGAATCAAGCATCAGAAATAGAAATATTAATATTGTATTGTATAACAGGGCAGATAAATTTTTTGCTTTTACACATAAGGTAATTGTTGTGTTACATGATTACTTAGTAAGTGAGTTAAATGAAAAGATTAATCAATTTTTTGTCCTTATCTGATTAGAAGCTGTTCTGAACTTGCAAGCTCAAGTGTTTAAGAAGTCTGTCCTTTTCTACAGAATCAACAGGTGACATCTTCCTGGCATTTCCAAGCATTTGAGTTACTCACAGAGAAGAGTTAACTGATACCTTCAGTCCAACCAAAGATAACAAAAGGCTCTGCATTCCCTTGGTCAACTCCAGCAGAAGATTACTGTAGCAATTGTCCAAAGGACTGTGAACTAAATCCTGAACCTAAAAAGAACAAGGAATATATTAGTACAGGGGAAATATTTAAGCATTAATTTTACATTTTAAAAAACCCAACCTGATATGCACGATTCAGCTTAAAAAGAAAATAAACATCAAAAGTTCACAGTTCACATCTGAAAACAAGCCACATAAAGGTAGTTTAAAGGTATTATTGCATAAGTCAAATACTTACAACTTTGAGAGGTGAACAAAAATTAAACTAGGCAGCTTGGCTCCTCCTGTTTATTCCACCATCTTAACCCAGCAATTTAAATTACCAACAGTTTTGTAAAAATTACCAAGTGTTTGTCTTTTTCTTGCACTATGAGAATACTTTCTCCAGCACTGTCAATACCAGCTCGACCAGCTCTGCCAACCATTTGTTTATACTGGTTCTTCTTCAGGAAGTCATTTGCAACGTAAGGAGCTCTGAGAATAACCCTGCAAAGAAGCCTTTAATAAGTTATGCTTTATATTCAAATTACTAAAGCAGCAATAAAATGTTATAAATTCAAATTCATTCTTTATATGTGCCCTGTACCCAGTAACTAATAAAAATCAAATGCATCTCTTTGGACACGTGTAAATCAATTGGAAAGCATGAAACTCTTTAAGGTGTATTAAATGTGCACAAAGAAGTGGATTCTTAGCAAACAATCTTGGTCACACAGAATACAACAGCCCCATAACCAGAACTTGTACATGAAAGGATAACACATTTTTGTGCTAAAACATATTCCAACTGCAACTCCTTAGAAAAGGTTTATTTTACAATTTAAATGCTCTTCTTAGGAGAGTATGTAAAGAAACCACTGTTCTCTTGAATAACACTACTAAAAACACTGAAGCATTTTTCAATTTATTAAAATTTCCTTAATCCATTTAGATAAGTGCTCTCCAGTTATGTACTGAGGTACTGACCTACTGATTTGCATTTCCTACATAAATACTGCACAGTTTTTTGACCCAAGTTGAACACAAAATATCTTATACTTCCAATTTGCTGGTAAAAGCAGAAACACACTTCGAATAGCACTGAGATTTCCAACTTATTAGAGCAATTATTTTTTACAAAGCAAAAAATCAATGCAAAACCTAAATGTTTTGGCCACTAACCTTCTGGCTGGCAGGTTGACTCCAGCAGCTAGAGTGGCTGTGCAAGCAAGCAGACACAGGATACCTGAAGAATAAGCTTCCTCTATGCTTTTTCTTTCATCATTTGTAAGGCCACTATGGTGATAGGCAATACCAAAAGGGATTGTTTGCTTCAAAATAGGACAGACAGTTCCATTTCCAATACTCTTTAGGTTCTTGATGAGATCTTGTTTCTCTTTCTCCCTGTGAGATCTAAATTCTCTTGGAAGAGGAAAAGCATTTCTTTAGACCTTGACCAATCATAAACTACAAAGAAAACAGAAACCAAGAGACATGCTTACTGTCTATTTCTGTTTATCATCCATTCCTCTATCAGGTAGTTTGGAGAAACAGTTATTTCCAGTAACTTTAAAACGGGAATACTGATTTAGTTGCAACAGAACCCTTCTTGTTTGGAAGCACAGGAACAGAAGGGACCAAATACTGGCTGGGTGTGGATATTGAGTGCACCAAAGAAAGGAAATAGAGCCAGTAGTGAAGACTATAAGTACATCTAAAAATGGTTTCAATTTTGATAGCAAGGGAGTGGGTTGTTTAGTCTAATATAGTTTCTTTCTACATAAATTTAACTTTGCCAGATCATTATGAGTTGATCGAATCATATTTAAATGAAATGACTCTTATGTCTTACTTTCTTTTTCTTGTTAATGAATCCTGCTTAAGATTTTACAACTCAGATTTCCAAAGTGGATATGGAACAGAGATATACAATTGATTTCTAAAATACATGACCAAATAGCAGGCTACAGAGAAAAATGTTTTTTTCCTAAGCTTGCAGAAATCACTGCCAAAGGGACACAAAGTTAGAATAGTTTAGTATGCTTTTCTTTTCTTTTTTTCATTAGTATTTGTCCTCAGACAATCATTTTTTAAACTATTTTGGTATAAAAGTAAGAATTTTGTAAAGCTTTTGTTTCATAAGCCTCTCACAATTTTCTATCACTTATGCAGTAAACAACATTATACGATTTCATTTTCAAAGTAGTTATTTCTAATCACCAGAGAAAGATACTTGCAAACTAGATGACAATAAATCCTAAGTTTTAAGAGATTATTGCACATAGAATTAAAAAAAAAAAACATGGCAGAAACTTACTTCTTGAGGTACTTGCACAGCATTGAAGCCACATTTTCACAATTCTTTTTAGTGGGACAAAAGATTAGGCAGGAATATTTAGGAATAACTTCAGTAACCAGTGCAACAATGTGGTCAGGATCCGCCTTCTCCAGATTACTAGAATACTACAATAAGCACAGATTGACAAATACTTACACTTAGAAATTAAGTCATAACCTAAATATTCAATACCTGTTCTCAACCATTGCTTGAATACATCCATTGGATTTAATGTGATGTAATTCCAAGAAGTTGTAGGATAAGCTTTTCTTCCAATCCTCACTTGAAAGATATCTAACTTGAGGGATACATGGGTATACAAATCAAATTCTTTGCTTTTTCCATTAATACTTCATTTTCTTTTAGCAACACTTGTGATACTGGCAGTCTACCACACAACATGTTTTTCTTTGTAAAGGTTGAAATGAATCCCTACAAGGCAGTAGTAAGCTGGCAAAACCCCCAAAAGATATCTTCTTTCAGTTTTGTCTGAGAGTGATCAACTGTTGAGAAAATCTATCCCCAAACATAAAACATTGAGTATCTGGAATACTCAAACACATTACTATTCACATGTCAAAATACTGAGGAAACCTCTAACTTGAAGAGTAAAAAAAAGTGAAAACCAAGTTAAGCATTCAGTGTTTTAATGCTTTTTTCCTTCCCAAAGTCTACCACTTCTTTCTCACGGATACTACAAAAGAATTATTGCATTTAAGTAATTTCTCTAGCAAAAGGTCTGTAAGCAAATCAGTGTAAAATAAATTTCACAACAGTTCAAAGAAACTATAAACACTTTGTCTTTACCTTGAAATTAAGGAGACGTGAAAAAGCAAAGCCATTCTCTGTTCTGCTGTCAACTGCATAAATGGTGTCTCGTATCTTTATGTATTCCTTTAATTCTACCTGGCAACACAGAAGCCCCAAAGGGAAACTTTAGTTAAATTACCCAGTTTCCCCTAAAGCTATTGCTGATGTACAGCTACAACTTTTTTCTAAGCACCACATGTCATATACACACTTGCACATAAGCACACACTTTAGAATTTTTAAAAGAACTTAATTGTTTTAATTATTTGTCTTGATAAAGCATGGTATCATAATGAAGAATGCCAAGTATTGTATCTCATGAACTATTCATAAACCATGCTGTCCTGACAGCATACGAGCACCAGCAGTACAGATTCTAGTTATACCACACAGACTGCAATGATTCATCACAGTAGCTGTAATTGAGTAATTGGTTAAGTGAAAATGAAACAAATGCCTTAACACAGCAGTATAAAGGTTATTGCATTTGTGTAGTTAGAAGTGCATAATGCTATTTATTGTATTGTTAGCAATTGAGAGCAACAGCAGGCCCTATATTATACTGTGCAATTAAGCACAAAAGCTGTGGCACAATCCTAAACAGATTTCCTATGATTTTAAAGGCAAATATCCTCTTTACTAGCTCCTGGTATCTTGTATACAGACCGGTCTAAAATCATTAGTGTAGTACTCTGCTTGCAGGAACTTCTGCAGGTCTCCAACATTGTTTAACGTTGCACTCATGCCAATGATTTGTGTCTTTTCTGTAAAACAGAAGTTGAGATGAATTTATTGTCACCAATTTTCAACATTTCTGCTCAGTATTTAAGTCATAAGGCCTCTTCATCATCAGTCTTTTTAAAACGCCAAAGTAACAGGTTTGAGGGAAAAGGCCCCTACTAAAGAAATACTAACTAACTAAGGAATAATACTAGCTTACAAAACACTACCTGAGACTTGAATGGAAAAAAGGAGCAATTAATTGCATGGCTAAAGGGCTCCTACAAAGAAATGGAAGACATTTGAGAATACTCAGGATTTCACAGAGAAGTATCAAAAGAGCTTCAAAAGCAGCCCAGCCCATCGTTAGAGGGTCAATTAACACTTAAATGAGTAAACGCTGTTAAATACATGGAGTCATGCCATGTTTTTCAAAAGCAGCCAGAACAGCACAAATCCAGAAAGTGAGAGTGTGACTTTTCTCTAGAGAGGACTATAAAATGTTAATGACATTAACTGCAGCTATGACTTACTACTGGTGTAAAGAATTTTCGCCAGGGTAATTTCCAGTATCGCTCCACGGCTTCCTTCACCGAGCATATGTAGCTGTGCACAGAAGGCAAAAAGAAAAGGCAAGAATGCTACTAACTTGAGAGTATTTCTAATAGAACCTCCAAAATATATAGACCTAAACAAATACTACAGAACCACCTTTGTTGGACTTCCTCATGATATGCCTCGTGTAAATTTGGATTGGTAAGTTCAGATGTATAACCTCACTTAAAAAACGTTTAAGAATCACAGAAAAACAGACTCAGGAGCAAATGCAGTCAAGAAGGTTTACCTCCCATTTAACTATACCACAACTGATACAAGCAGTTAACTCCTGGCAGTAAACAGCAGCCAGTGTGGAGATCTTTGTATTCACCAGTCTGAGGCAGTTTTAAACAAAACATGGTTACAGCAACACTTAGAGTAAAAACATTCCCAGCAGGCAGCTTCCAGAAAAAACAGAAATTAGTGCTTCAACTGCCCTCTGTTTAGAAGCTACAGTGCTAAAGCATGGTCAGTCAGCCTGAAGAATTCCATGACTTAAAATCCCTGTTAGATGTCACACATGTTATTCAACCCCACAAACAACCCTTGGTAGCACAACTCGGCCCCACCATTATAAGGGGCAATTCTCACGGGCAAATGTTACTTGGTATTTTTCTTTTTTGTCAACGTTTAATACCAGACAGAAAGTCACATGGTTTCACCTCTAGCTTCATAAAGTACATTCCATACAATTAAAATCCTTTATGCTTTTTTGTAATCCATTAGAGACTTCTAAATGACAAGTAGCTATGCAGGGATTTACCATCAACCACTACCACAGTAGATCTCTCAATATAAAATCTATTATTACTCTGAAACGGCAATAAATACTTCATTTAAAGAAAATCAACTTTCAGAATTACAAAATCATGTGCCAATCTAAGACACAAAAAGTAATTTCATTATAAGCACTCTAGGCAGAACCAAGCAGGCAAAGAACTGCTCCTTCCTAAAGAATTGTTCATTAGAAACCTAAAAGAACTTGCATCTGATTAATCTGAGTACATTTGTGGCCTACCTCATCTACCACAACCAGGCCGAGCTCGTCGATTCTTTCTGTTTCAATTAAGGAGTTCACCAGAGCATGTCCTTTTTCTATAGTAGCAACATAAAGAGATTTTTTTACTCTCCTTTTGATTGGTGGAAATCTTCCTTTACTTCCTGCATATTCTTCAACCAGGAAACCCAATTCTATCCCGAAACTCGATAAACCCCTAACCTATAAAAGAAAACCAATTAGAGAACAAATTCATGCTCATTTTGGATTTCAGAGCTGCCTCAAGAACTCAATGTACAGAAAAACCAACCCACACCACCATCAACTGCTCGAATTAGTGAAAACATACTAGCCAAGAATATCTATTCCCGCTACAAAATTGAAGTGTCTACACATATTATGAAGTTTGGTTTCATCTGTTCTCTAAAACTAACTTTCCCTTTATACCAAAAAATGTTAGTTTTTATTTCAAGATCACTTCTTCAGCAAGTTAGGCAGCATAGCTCTTAGGCTGCAGAACTAAACCAAACATCCCAAAAAGCCATTATTTCAAAATTCAGCACCATTCACTTCATAACTCAACATGTTCACCTCATGACCTGTGTCTGTTCTGTTACAAAATTACTGACCCTCAGAGCAGCATTTAGAAGAGGTCCCTCACTTCCCACCATATATTCATAAAAACCTTGCTGAAAACCAGGCAAATGAGCAAGTCAAAAAGCACATCAGGAAAGATATATATCAAACAAAGCAGTACTAGAAATACTGTATCCAGACCTTTTCTTGGACAATGGCCACATATGGCAGGATCATCAGAACATCCTTCTGCCTGCAGAGTAATTCTTGGAGAATTATTATTTCAGCTACCAGAGTTTTTCCACCACTGGTTGGCAATGAGTATATCAAGTTCTTCCTTTGCTCTAGGGATTCTAACATTAGGCAATCATGCTGCCACTCTGGAAAAGGAAAAAGGAACTATCAGCAATCCCAGGGCCATGTTAGTTGATACCAAAATGCCTGTGTTTCATTCAGAACACTTTAACCTCGGTGTTTGAGAGCTTTTCACCAAAAAAGCACTGAAAGCCTTCAGTGCCAGTGACTTCCAAAGTACTTTGTAATCCAGCAGGACACCATCCACCCATTCCACCCATCTAAAACACCAAAACAGCCACTTCCTAGAGCAGGACAACTGCTTTCCAACACGGTTTACATCAAGCATTACCTTAAATATTTTTACAGTTTAATGGGTGAAACAGACAATACTCCACTAGCAATTCTTTTTTTCCAACAGACCATTAGTTACACTACCATAAAGTGTTTCAATCCCTCGATGTTGTCTGAATAAATCTTTAACCTTGCTAGGTAATCCATAAAAAGGGCCTATGTCAACAGAAGAAGATTCAATAGCTTTCCTAGCCACAAAAATCTCTTCAGACAAAACAGCTTCTTTGAGCTGCTTGGTCTTGGAGACCTGCAGAGTCTGGGCTTTAGCATTTCCAGTCATAGCACTTTTCAGGTGATCTTTGAGACTCTCTGTTTTCAATAAAAAACGCTTGGAGTGCAAGGAAGAGTCACTAGCTCTGTTCCTGTGTTCAGCACCAGCATAAAGACATGATGGGTCCCTCATTTTATCTGAGGAAGAATTCACACGTTCATCCCTCCCTTTTGAGACTGGAGATGTTCTAGAAGCAGAAAAAAGTTCATCCATTTTTTCAAAATAAAGAAGTTGTGATGATGGCAAGTCATCTAAAATAGACTCAGTCAGTGCTTGATTGCCATCAGCTGGGCCACTGTCACACATTTGGCAAGCACCCTCTTTGTCACTTTGAAGGACAGCCACATTTTCTGAAGCACAGAAGTTATCTTGCTCTTTCTGGTGAACTCCCGACTGGAGGTTCCCAAGTGCAATCTCTCCAGCTGCTTTCACATCCATGTTTTCATCCTGCAGGTATTTGTGTTCAATATCATCCACCTGAGCCAGCAATGAATCGTTCCCATAAAAGCTGTCATAGTCACCAAACATATCCTCTTCACTATCATTTCCACACTGCAAAAATGAAACGGGAGTGATTAACACGCTGAAGCGACATCACGGAAGGCAGAGTAACTCGCACAGCACAAACGGCAGAGGAAAGTCACCTAAGTCTACCCCAACATAACACGAAAGCATTTTGTCTGATGTCGGCTGTAAGGAAAACCCAGCTTGGGATCTGAAGGAACGCCTTGACTCAGTGGAACAGGTATCCTGCAAGTAGGCGGGACACGTGCGCAGAGATGATAGAGATTGTTTTAAAGGAAATGCCTAACCGCATCATTCCCTCTCATACAGGGCACAGCCCTTCCAGATAGGTGCCACCCTCCCAAACGGAGCTCCCCCGCCTCGCCACCAGCCCCAGGACCCCGCCGTCCCCTACCGAGGCCTCCGCCGGGGGCCCCTCGCCACCAGAGCTCGGTCTCTTGCGAGCCACTGGCGAGCTGGCAGCGATGGGCTGCACCGGGGCGCGGCTCCGCTTGCGCTCCGAGTTGGAGCGGCTCTTCCTCCGCACGGCGAGCCTGAGCTCCGCCATGGCCGGGGCTGCGCGGGGTCTGCGCGGAGCTGGGCTCGGTCACGGTCACGGTCACGGCCGCGGCGGGACACGGGGAGAGGCCCCCGGGCCGGCCCAGGGAGGCGCGGCCGCCATGGCGGGAACGGGGATTTCCGGCAACAACCCGCCGGGCGGGCACGTGACCGGGTCGCGACCAAATCACCTGCCCCGAGCCGGGAAGTTCGCGCTGCTATTGGCCAGCGGGCGGCCGGCGGCAGTGACGCGCGAGCGGAAGCGGCGGAGCGCGTGGCGGGTGTCATGGCGGCGCGGGCCGTGGCGGCGCGGAGGCCCTGGCAGCGCCTGGTTCCCGGTGCGTCCTTCCCCCTTCTCCCTCTGTGCCGAGCGCCGTGCCTGAGCGCCCGCGGGCGCTTTCGCGTGTTCAGGCTGTCGCGCCGCGCCGCCGCTAACGCTGTCGCTCTCTCCCTTGCAGCGGCGCTGTGGGCGCGGCCGCGCCGCCTGCAGCATGAGGGGCAGCCTGAGGGACAGCCGGAGCGCTCGGACCAGGTGAGGCTTCTCCGCCCTGCTGTCCCNTTCTCCGCCCTGCTGTCCCGCCGCTCCCGCTCCGCAAGCCACTGCGGTGGCTGGAAACGCTTTGCTGTGGTCGGTATATGTCTTGGGCTCCTCAAAGCCCGAACCCATGGTGGGGAGCGCAGCGCGGAGGGAGTCATCAGGCGCTGGAGGTTAAGGCCCCACGGATCTGCATTCCAATATCTTAACTGGAGCCTGTTAAACTTGCTGTCTCAGTAACTTGGATGTGGAGCCAGCCAGAGGACATGGACTAGTGGCTGTAAACTAAAAACACAAGAAGTTTCACCTCAGCACGAGGAAGAACTTCCAGGCAGAGCCCTGGAACAGCTGCCCGTGGAGGTTGTGGACTCTCCCTCTCTGGAGACATTCCAACCCCACCTGGACATGTTCCTGTGTCACCTGCTCCAGGTGACCCTGCCTTGGCAGGAGGTTGGACTGGATGATCTCCAGAGGTTCCTTCCCACCCTGACTGTTCTGTGACTGAAAAATTGCCTTTCTTATCTTGTAAGAGTTTGGTGCTGGGTGTATTCTGAAGCTTGAGGCAGCTTTCAGTTCGTGGGAGATATTCATGAATCACTCTCTTTAGAAAGTGTGTGAGCACACAGGAGCTTCCTCAGGCCATTTGCGTTGAATTTATTAAAAAAAAAAAGTCTTCTGGCTTACCAGACAGAGCTACCTTTCTACCAGTTTCTGTAATTTTGACTTCAAAGTAGAAAGTGTAAGCATTGTCTTACTGAATTATTTAATAGACTTGCTAGTGCCATTGTTACTAAAATGTAAAAGGCTCTTTGGTTGTGAGAAGTCTTTTAGGTTGCAAGGTACCAAGCATTAAGCTAATAAAATTACTGAAAAACTTCGGTGGTGCACTAAGTATCTCTTTTGGTTTCAAGACAAATATTGATCAAAGGATTAAAAGTAACAAATGATCTCTGTTTTCTTGTGACACTTACAGAGGTTAATAATTCTCTGATTTCAGCCCATACAAATGGAGAACCCTTATAAAGATCCTCCAAAGAGATGTGTCTTATGTGGAATAAAAGTGGACTATAAGAATGTGCAGGTGAGTTTGAAAATTGCTGTCCTTGGATGAAGGTAACTGGTTTACTGTTTTTAAATGTGTGTGTAGGAAGTCCACGTGATTAAAAAATTTTTTAAATCCCATTATTATGTGTAGGGGTTTAAAATTTAAGAGTAAGAACATGTGCAGGTTAAGGGCCAAATAATGTAGTTGTGCTAAGATGCTTAATCTACTCTTTATGTGTCATTGTGACAACTTCGCTGTTTAACAAATTGGTTACAATTCAGCTGCCACAAAATGTGAAAGGTATTCCATAGAAAATACTGTCTAGTTCCAAGCTGTACTTTTTCTTCAGGTGGAACTGAGTTTTGTAAAAACAGATGAAAACATGAAAAATAGAGTGCAAGTAGTAACATAAAGTAAAGCTCAAAAAGAACTTCTTAAACTGATTTTGATTTTTCTTAATTTTAAGTAGCTTCTTTCCCAGTTTGTTTCTCCGTACACTGGCTCCATTTATGGCAGACACATCACAGGTATGTGAAGTATTAAATCATTTATGGGTTAATAATAATGTTCTTGTGAATCTTAAGTAACTGTGCATCAGCAGTCTTTCTGAAGATAACCAGTCCCAACTCTATACATTTTGTAACAGTATTCCCCTGACTTAGTAGCCTGCATCAAGGAATTAAAGTACCCCTTAATATTATGTATTTTGTGTTTAACAGTAAAAGCACATATGCATTTTTCTACAAAGACTTTATCAAAGCTAGAGGGAATTGTCAGCAGCATCCCTTTCACCTTCTAATGACTTGCTTAGAGTTGAAAATCATTTATCTCTTTAGGATTGTGCAACAAGAAGCAGAAGGAAATTACAAAAGCCATTAAAAGAGCTCATGTATTTGGTAAGTATGATTTTGCTTTTGAGTTTTCTAACTCAAGGCTGCTTTTCTACTAAGAACACCTCCATCTTTTTTTTAACAGGATTTATGCCAGTTATGTTTAAGAACCCACAATTTCTCACAGACCCCAAGCTATGTAATATCAAGTATCCAGAGTGATATACTGTAAAGAAATAAACAATAAAACTATGTTTCATGTTTATATAGTTGTTTGCTGGAAATGAAGTTTGCTGGCATAATATGTGGTTGATGGAGGGGTGGATGTCACTAATTCTTTTAGGTTTTTTTCATGAAGTCTCTAAAATTCATTGCCTGAAGGAAGATTAAAGGAATAATAGAAACTGGCAGCTGCATGGACCCCTTCCTGAAACTCAGGTGGCTGTTTTTTCTATTGCTGGGTTGTAAGATGGGGGAAGTAAACAAGCACTGGTTTCCTGAGGATAAATTAATGTATTTAAACTGTGGCAGTTCATGTGGACAGCTAATTCTGTTATGTGCTTGTTTGATGCTCCCTGCATCAGGTTGGTAGCACTGCTTCTTCAACAGCAGCTTGAAGTGGTATCAGTTTGAGGCAGTATGTGACATGCTCATCTGACTGATAGCATCCTGTGGCATAGTCTTTGAACCCTGAGAGAGAGAATACAGATGGAACTCTGGAAGGCAAAGTGAGGAAATGTCATCTTGGACTTGTCTCTATGCCGAACAGGATTCGTGCACAGGGAAAAAAACCCAACCTGCAAAAATGTCGTGTTGCGCATCCCTGTAGTGCTATGGATTGATAATCACTGGAATACGCTAGCTGTGGCTTTTGGTGTGAAGTCATCTGACAGATCAGAAAGTAGGAGAGTGTGGGTATTCATTTGCATCTCTGTTTTTTTCAAACACATCCTCATCTGTTTCAGTGCTACTCAGTGTAAGCTTCCTTTCCTGGTCACTGTCCTCTTGATCTTGAAGTGATTCTTGGTGAAGCTGCAATGATCTGGATTTTTTGAATGACTTTAAAACTGTTGTGGTCCCCCTGACTTTACGCTTGTTTAGATGCCTTGTTTCAGCTTCAGTGAAGTCTCTTTCCTCTACCATGAGAGTCAGTTTGTCCATGACATTAATATGATGGTCTATGTTACAGCAGTTCTTGGATATCTGTTGGCCTTGGAAGGAAACAATACATGTCTGAAGTCCAGAATTGGGGAAAAATGTTTGCAGTGCCTGACAAAGGAGAACATTCTCCTCTGGCTCTGCTGGCTGGTTTCTGTCTTCTCCTGAGGAAAAAAAAAACAAAGTCAGAGTTGCAGAACCTCTTGCACCACTGCTGTTTTGGCTGCCTCAGGTACAGAAGTGTTTTCTGCTTCTGCCAGTTGAGTCAACTTTGGAAGGGCAAGACTCACATCACATTTGATTAACTTACCTGAACAATTTTGTTGCTTTTTCCTCTTTATTTCTTCTTTTAATTGGCTCACCTCTGCTAAGAGTTTCTCGACGGATCGTTCACTGACTTCTACTGTAATGCATATTTTCTGCAAGAAGAAGAGCGTGTTGATCAGATTAACAGTTGACACAGCACAACAGATGACTTAAAATTTGTTGCAAAATCCTTAAAAGTACTCATGGTTAAGTTGAACGCAAAGTAGTAAAAATCTTAAGTAATGATTTGGAGCTAGATTTGACAGATAACTTAAACCTTGTCTTGAACAAGGTGCAAGATGTTTTATTTGTTCCCATCTAGGCAAAGGAGATCTAATGAACTACAGATAGTACTCCTTCAAAATAATCCTCTTGTGAGAATTTATTAATTGATTTGAAGATTTAACAGTGTACTTTCATCAAATGGGAACTTAGGTCTTCAGCTTTGAGAATACAGTGTGCAGCACTGCAAATGGATCTTTCCTGATCTTTCCGTTTGTCCCTCCAAGACATGGCTTTGTTTCTCATGCAGTACAGGAGATGTTGTAGCCCTTGGCTGCCTTGGTTTTGTAGAACTGCTGAAGATGAGGCAGGCATGCCCAGCTTACCTTCAGTTCCTCCTGCAGGGTGGCATACATCTCATTTATCTTATGCACCTCTTGTAGAGACCCATCTTCATGAAAGAATTCTGACCTGTGGACCAAGAATGTAACTGCATAATTGCAAGTTAGTGATCCCAGTGCATACTCAGGAGAAGCTTTAATGAGTAAAGAAGTATTTTGAGCCTCAGTGCCAGGTGCCTATGTTGAGACAGACAGCTCCTGGCAAAATATGGGCCTGAATTAATTTCCAAGTATGCTGGAATGGTAAGTAGTGACAGAAAACAGGTCAGCAAGTGAGCAAGGTAGGGCTATAGCATTTGCAGAAGCACTTAAATGCTTTTATAGAAATGTAAGTGTGGTTATGGTAGTGGGAAGCTACAGCTGTCAGTAAATACGACGTGTATTGTACCTGTGTTGTCTCACGGCTCTCACAAAACCAGAGGACACACAGGAACCAGACACTGTTCTGTAACCTTGCTGTTCTGCCATGCCCAAGTTGGTGACCACCAAAGGGACTTTCTGGAAAAGACTTAAAATGCAGAAGTATGAAAACACGATTATTAATATCCAAAGGTCTCTCTTTGAAAGTTAAATGTTCTTGACCATTCAGGATCCCAGGGGAGGGTTACAGTACAGTTAGTCCTTGCTAAATGTATTACATCACATACAGATAAGCCTAAAGGCAAACTCCAAGAGCAACCAGAAGCTGAGCAAGGCCCATAATCTTACCCCCTTTCTGAGTACAACACACACTAATGCAATACTTGCTAAGACTAACCTGTGGGCAAGATGTCTCTGAAGATTAAGTTAACACCAATTTAAATATTTTGATAAACACTATGTATGGTTGAAGTCCTGTACAGAAAACAACTTGATCAGGAGCAACTTGTGTGTGTAAATAAACTGGCTGGCTGGCGATGCTTGGCACTACAGATAAATAATGCAATCCCAGAACAGAATTCCAGGGTAAGCCTTCAACTGGGCTCTGGCAACGTAACGAATTGTCTTATTAAAAGTTTAAGTTACAAAGGTAAAATAAACAGTGTTACTGATTCAGTTGCAACAAAGTAGAGAAACTTTGAGAAAGTGGAGAAAGTTTTAGCACATGCTGTAGAAAAAGCAATTACCCTTCCTGAGGCCTGTGCAGGGCATGTTCCAGTCTGTAAGTAGAACAACTTTCTGTCATCACACTAGAGGTTAAAAGGAGGAATACAAGCCCTGGATTTGATAGGTGTGACTGCAGGTTTTTATGAAGAACTCTTTCCCGGAATGTCATGGTCTGGTCTGTGTTACGTCTGAATTTGTACCATCCTATTACACTCTGCAGGCAGAAGAAAATTCACAGTTAATGTTGAATCATGATGTCCCTGTGTGTCACACTGAAGCACAATTGATTTAGTGCACAGTCATGTCTGAATTGTTTGCTAGTTAGGTGCATATTCAAGCAGTTAGTTAACTTGGAAACCTTAATACTTTTAAGCCTAGTTCCCATCTTCTTTCCTCCAAAACCATGTGTTGAATTGGCCTGTTTCTGAGCTTGTGTTTAACCTAAAACTGCAAACTTTCTTCTGTTTTGTTGTTTCTTTTCAGTTTCTACTTTTCCCCTTGTAAAACTTTGTTCTGTGGAAAAGACTTAAGTTTTTTTGATGGAGTGGTCCTTAACCACTTGTGAGCTGACCTCAATTGATCTTAAGCTGGAAATTGGTGGAATTCCTTTGGGATACTTTAAGTGTTCACTTGAGAAATTACTAATTAAAAATAAAATTGTGACATATATAGGCAAACCCTAGTCAAAGATAAGACAAACCGTATTTTTAAGGAGGAAAAGGATGTAGCTGCCTTGACCAGCAGCATGAGGGGCTGTAAAAGGTTTACAATGAGAAAAGAAAAAACCTTGATGCAAAAGGTATCCAGAACAGCCTCCAAAATTTGCGTGAGCTCCTCAGTAAGGTTTAGATTTGAAAATAAAATACCTTCTTACAGCCTGATAGTATTTTCTTCAGAGCAAGTTCATTCAGTTCTCCTGCAGAATTATAAAAGCTAGAAGAAAATTAGGACAGTTAGAGGGGAAGAAATTGTACTGTAAAAAATAACTCCAGCATGCTGGAAATCATTCCACTTCTTTTTAAAAAATTTTTAATTAATACTATTGAGGGTGAGGGGTTAGAATGTATAGAATGATTTTTTTCGGTGTGTTGACATTGTTCTGTAATTTATATAGTATCACAGCTCACCAACAGGTCCAGTATGCCTTATCTCTCTTTCTGTTTGCACAGACAAATACACACACATGAAAAGAAAACATAAAGAACCAAAACAGAAATAACATAAGGCATTTTGCATCTGTAATTCCAAGAGGTTGATATGGCTGCTATAGTTACAGCTGGGTGATTTTCTCAGGCAGTGTAAATTTTAACTCTTGAAGTGTTCAAGTTAGGGTTAATTTTAACTTTTTCATATCTGTTTACTTAGGAGTCTTACCTGAACAACTGGTAGCATGGAATATGCTTCTGTATGTCTGGAAAGAGAAAGTAATATTACTCTGGGTTCGTCAGCTCAAGATGTATATCCTTCTGTGTGCTATGATCAGCATTAAACTCCTAGAAGGACCAAGAAATAATTCTACATAATTTCTTAAAATCAAATGCATTAACATCTCATTAAATAAGGTGAAGAAAGGAAATATTTTTAGAATAGATTCTAATTAATTTTTTTAATGTACAGGGAATCACATAAACTGTGTTTTTTGTATATATTTCTTTATCAACTGAAAAATCAAGTTGGGTACTTTTTTTTTCTCCCTTCTGCTGAGTGCAGGAGTAGTATGTAGTATGATGATTTCCCTGGAGTTGCTCAGTGCACATCCATTCCAATCACATCAAGATGATAAAGAAAAAGATATCTGGCATCTGCTTAGTGAAATTATTAAAGAGCTTGCAGCCTTCACACACAGAATTTTGTAAGTTCCAAATAAGGTAATAGATGCTAATACATGACAGTTCGTATCACTGATAGACCAAGCTTTTCCGGGGCAGCTGTAGTCCAGGAGTTTGTGATGTAGCCAAAAGAAGGGTCTAAACCCTAAATTATGTTTAATGTAACAAGATATTTGGCAAAGAGTAGCCATTCAAGGAACTAAGAACTATTATTTCTTTTCAATTACTGTGTTTTCTGCAGTGATATTGTAATTTTTTTAGCAGTTAAAATGTTACAAGATAACGTTTCCATGCTTTTTTGGTTGGTTGGACTTTTTTTTACATCTGTGTGGTGTGTAGGACCTCGGAGCTTTGATCTTGCTGTAGAGTTTTGACTGCTATCCGTCAAACTGAAAGCTGTCATTTACTGCCTGAAACCAAGCAGGGTATGAAAAATGTGGACACACTAACCGATTGTATAAACAACTTCAACGTCATCCATTTGTGAGTCTGTAATGCTGTTCTTGGCTTCACCTTTCACATCTCCGAGGAGAAAACCTTCCTTTAGAGGGGAAGAGGAAAAAAAATTCACATTAATAGTAGCATTGAACAGACACTCCTGCTCTACAGCAGCCTCACCCCTGGTCCTTTGTGTAGTTTTGGGTGCCACAATGTGAGAAAAGTACGAAGCTATTAGAAAGGCTACAAAGATGGTGAAGTATCTAGAGGAGGAAGATGTAGGCTAAGGTCACTTGGTCTGTTCAACCTGGAGGAGAGTGAGGGGAGATCTCATTGCAGTCTTCAGTCTTTTCCCCCAGAGAAGTGGAGCCAGAGACAATGATCTCTTTCCTCTGCCGACTGTGATGGAATCCAAGGGAACGGCATGAAGCTGAGCTGGGGGCGGTTTAGGCTGGATATCAGAAAAAGTCTTTTCCCCCAGAGGGTGTTTGGGCACTGGAACAGACTCCCCAGGGAACTAGCCACAGTACTGTTATAAATGCATATTATAATGTTGGCTTTTCGCAAATAAAGAATGCTTTGTGTGTGAAAGCAGCTTTTGTTATAGAAATATAATAACTTTTAAATGCTTTAATGCTTTTTGTTTTAGCTTAGATGTAGTGGCAATTGTAACTGTACCTAGCTTAAGATAACGGAACCTTCTGCTTAAGTTAGATAAGCATGGGTATAACAAGCTCCTGCCTCAGCACATTCCTACCAGGCAATNGGTGGGACTCCTGGAGTGTCCTGTGCGGGGCCAAAAGTTGAACTCTGATCCTTGTGGGTCTCTTCCAACTCAGCCAATTTTATCACGATTTTCCCTCTAGTCTTAAGTGTAAATGCTGTCTTCAGGAGAGGAAAAATACTGTCAAAATGAACTTTCACTTCTTTTTTTTTTTTTCTTAAACAGAGTTAGTTCTCACGCATTTTTGAATACTAGACCTCAGTTTAGGAAGCAATCCCCAGCCAGGTCGTGCTGTGCCCCGGTCGGTTTCCCGTGGCTCCCGTGCTCACGGAGCCCGAGCAGCCGCGGCTGTGCGGTGCTGCCCGCCGATGCTGGGGCCGGGCGGCCTGGCCAGCG
>VZTZ01033170.1:238819-318911 GCA_013400955.1 Drymodes brunneopygia
CGGCCCGGCCCGCCACAGCCCAGCCCGCCACAGCCTGGCCCGCCGGGAGCGCGGCCCGGCCGCGGGGCCGGGATCTCTCCTCCGCTGCAAAGTGCGGAATTTGGAAAAATACTGTCAAGAAAGGGTGTTCTCTGATGTTTTTGATCTTTGTCTGCTCTCAAGCCTAGTCACCAAGAAGGGAGATTTAATCCGTGAAACAGTCACAGAATCAATTCGGTTGAAAAAGACCTCTGATATCAAGCCCAACTCATATCCAAACACCACTGTGTCAACCAGACCATGGCACTTAGTACCACGTCCAATCTTTCCACAAACACCTTCAGGGACAGTGACTCCACCACCTCTGTGGGCATCCCATTCCGATGCTAATCACCATTTCTGTGAAGAAATTCTTCCTAATGTTCAACACAAACCTCCCCTGGTGCAGCTGAAGACTATAAGACAGCAGCTAAGAAGCAAGCTCTGAGTGATGTTCAGGTGTTAGAAAGACAAATTACTTGTTGGTAGAATTGCCTTGTTAAGGTTTAGGGTTGGATGTGCTTCAGTGGTTTCACCTGGGGGACATCAACAAAGCTTGGGAAGAAGGATGCCCATTGATACTGGATACAAAGAATGTAGAATTTAGGGGCAGCTCAAGGGTCTGTCCCGAGGACGAATCCAATTGTCCTGTCCTCAGCCATTGCTCCCGATCCCCTGTCCCTGTCTGCAAGCTCTAGGCTGAAGGACAGGATCTGTGCTGATGGAAGCACCTCATTGAGCTGCACTGCGAACTTTCATCAAAAAAGTGATGCTTTCATCAAAACATCAGCATTTAAACTCAGCTGCCTTGCCCACATCGTCCTGCTGGGAGTGTCGGTGGAGCGAGCTGTGCTCCCATCTCCGGAGTGGGAGGATTGTGTCACACCAGCCGGCAACATGAAAGGGCATGGCACTGGCTGAGCTCCTGCCCATAACAAGGCTGTGCCTTTTGAAACAGGATGTGCAGCTGTGAGTATGTCCGGAGGTGCACTGTTCTGTTTGAGAACGTGGGGAGAATCTTCTGAGTTAATAACCTGATAAAATGTCATAAGGAAGTAATAAAATGGTAATGATAATGCTAAACAATGATCTGACAGCAATAAATTGTTCCACTTCTTCCTTAGATATAGACTGAGTTTGCAGAATGCATGTTTTGTATTTTTTGAGTTGTCACATTTTGCTTCTTTTTAGTACTTGTAGTAACATTTTTTCCCCCATTCTAGCAGTGTTCATGACATATCAACCAGAAGAAAGCCCTAGAAAACTATTTCAGGAAGAGAGAGTTACAAATGACAACATTCTTTGAAATGTGATCAGAGATCTGGTCTAAAGGCTGCAGGAGTTTTACTCCTTTACTTCAGGAGAGCAAATGTTTGATTTCATCCCTTATCAGGACTGTAGGTAAGCACAATCTTAGCCTTAGACATTAATTTCCTGAGTCCTGAAATAGGATGTATGGACCTGTGGTCTTTCAAGAGGTATTGCCATGTGTTTTTTAGGTTGCATATAAAATTAATATTTTCAGTGCAGTTTCTTTTACCTTAAAATTTATTGGCAAGATTTAGAAGGAGAATGGTTAGTTCTTGCATACTTACATTTAAATAAAATTCTTTTAGTATTATTTAAAATGTATGTGAATTATGCCAGTATTTAGAGGAGAAAATTTCTGGGATTCTTAACTGTTGTTGCAGTGGAGAAAGCAACCAGGTAAGACTTCCATTTCTCAACACACTCATAAATGATCTAGATCTCTGAATAAGGGGATGATAAGTCTCTGGATAGTACAGAATGATGGACAAAGTTGATGGGGATGAGCTAGTGTGCATTTCTTGCAGTGCAGGCCATGTGGTATTAAACAAATGGGTAACAAGCACAACACATCTAAAGGGATATATTACAACAAATGATTCCATGATGGGCCATGTTGTTGTGGTAGAAGCAGGAAGAACAAATGGATATGACAAGCTTCTAGAGCTGTCTGGGGAGAAAATGTTGAAAGTGGACACAAAATGCTGACCCAGTTCAGGATTTCCCCCAAAGGACCCTGTGCTGTGCTTGCAGTCACTCCTAAGCCAGAGCTGTGAGAAAATTGTAGGCATTTAATCAATGCAATAAGTGTTGGGCATTGACAAATTAATTTATTGCATTCAGTGTCAATGATGCACAGACCACATACAAGATTTACATGGACAATATATGAGATATGTATTGACAGCCATGCAATGCCTACATATCCATGGGTATTTATACATTGCTGAGGCAAACAAATGTAATCAGAACATGTAGTGGATCTCCCTCGTTTGAGATACAAAGACTCAAACCTGTTGTAAGCCACAGGACACAATAAATAACTTTCTGTAGTTGTTGAATTTATCTTGTGTAGAAACTATAATGCTTCCGTGGTCAGAGCTAAATGTGTTACTGTCATCCTAATGAGTGATACAGTAGTAAAAGATACTTCTTTAGTATTTTCATAATTGGTCTGTTGATGGCCAAAGATAAAGCATGACTAGCACAATCTTACTGTGGTCAGATACAAACACACACCTGTTTGATGGTGTGCATGGGATCTATAGAGACCTAAAGAGCAACAGATATAGCTCAATTAGAGTGAGAATGCAGAGGAGCACATATTTGCACTTCAGTGCATGAAGACACTGTGGTTTCCACAAATAAATATTGCACCTGACACTGCTTACCATGCAATAGGTGACCTCTAAGGTTATTCTCGCCTTTTGGAGGATTTTCCACAAATAAAGCATGAACCTCAGTCTTGATAAATATCAAACCAGAGATTATTTTACCCTTGAGTAGCAATCAGGTGAGGAGTTTGATAAATGTGAAGTCGAAACACTGGGAAGATGTAAGCAAAACTAAAAAAGGCTTTTTGTTGTTGTTATAGCTGGTTAAATTTTAATTGAAAAAGAGGTGTTCTTAGTAGTTTTTGTTCTGAGCGCACGCATCAGAATAACTGAGGTGCAGGATGCTCTGGTCAGTCCTGTTTGAAGACTTTCTTATCCTGCAAAACATAATCCTGGTAGCCCTGGATGTTAAGTGAAGCTGGGAAATCAGCCCAGGTTTGCTGTCTGATTCCACATCATTGACTTACAAAGCTTTTCTAAATAGATCTGTCTTCTTTATAGCATAGCAAAACTCACAGAGAAATCCCAAGGAGCCCTACAACTGGGGTCAGAAGAATAATTTTAGCAACAGTAACACCTCCATGTGGCTAATGGCAGGGCGAGGGTTTACTTCTGGACTCTTAGATGTAAGCAGCTTTTCATCATGTTGCAGCTCTAAACAGATAACAATATACCCTGTATATTTACTATTAAAAAAATCAAATGGTAGAAGGTTGACCTTGATTGACAGTCATAGTCATTGTCATTTGCCTCTTTGTTAACCCTTAGGGAGGATGTTAGTTCAGCATCTGAAGCACCACCTGGCTTCAGCTGATGTGTCAGTGCTGCTTAGGAGCAGTATCTGCTGGAGACATGTGATGTTCGGGTGCTCTGATAAGAAAGGCAGATACAGGAAAGGCAGGCTGCATCCCCTGACATCACCTCTGAGTCACTGGAATGATTAGTATTGGATAGGAAGGAAGCACACCTGGAAAGAGTGGTTCCCAAAATTTTTGTGACTGTGTGATTCATTCTTTTTGAAGACCATGTCAAGTGTTATTTCCAGGCTGTGTTCCCTCTGTGTATCAGAGGGAAGGCAAAACCACAGAGTGGCACTTCTTGGAAGCTGTCACACCCCACTGCAATTTTTTATCTGTTCCCAGTGTATAGGAACCTGCTTAAAAGGTAACTGCTGTATAAACACTCCTGTGCTGGAAAAGGCTGTTTATACCTGTTTTAACCCTTCCATGTGAGGCACTACAGATAGAAACAGCTCAGTGCTGCGTTTGCTTCTTCTTGCACTGAAAAAATAAATGGGTCATAAATCTGGTTCCCTCTGACAATTGGCAATTAGGCATTAGGCAATATTTTGCAATATGAAATTAGTAGAATGACCTCAAGGGATCTAGAACCTAGAGTAGGTGGCTGATGCCCATTCCATCTCCTTTTCATTTCCCTAGGAGACCGGGAATTGTTTCAAATGAATTTCTTATGCTTGTGGGTATCATTTGAGATTTGTTAAATTAAAGGGAGCTTTGCTCTTGGATTCCTCCTGTGTCACCCACATCGCTTTCTTCTAAGCTGGATTCCATTCTTCCAAATGGACAGAGAGTTTTGCGCGTTGTCTAGTGGCTTTTCCTGACACATGGGTATTTCATCATAAAAAAGTACTTGTGGTTATTTGGTATAAATTAATCATCTGTTATTTACTGGACCTTAGTAATGAGTGCTGCATTCTGTTGCTGCATGTTTATTTGAATTATTTGCAATTCCTTCACAGTTCTGGACAAAGTCTCTCTCTCTCACAGCTTCTAAACAGGTGTGATTGCAGCCTGTTGGTAAGAGGGACAAAAAGGGCAGAAGAATGACATGCAGAAGCTCTGTTTAGTCAGTGGATTGCAGAACTAAATCTGAAATAAATTATCATGCCAAGGAAATTTGTGTAGCACCATCATGAACTGTAGTTATTCAGTTTAGTGTTGGATACAAATCTATTCACATTGGAATTTGACAAATGTGACATTTCATGGCTCTTTTGAAATAATAATAAGAAAAAATAAATTATTGTGATGGGGGTACAAAAAGCCATGCCAAATTTCTGGACAAAAAATAGGAAGCTATGTTATGAATTGCTGGGAGAAGAAAAGAATTTCCTTTCTTCTTCACATCATGAGCAAGTTTATTACCTTCATTCAGGGCAGATATAAAATTCAAATCCATATTCACTTCTATAGGAGTCTGAAGTGCTTTGGAGTTAAGATGTACAGAGCTTAGACCACCATGTCTCAGTTGTTTTTATGCTCATGATCTCAATAGCAGAAAGATGCTTTAGAAACTTTGGCAGCCATTTTTGGCAGAAATTTAGCAAGATTGAGCTCCTTGGTCAGGACTGGACAAGTTCCAGTACTCAGATTCATTCCTTAGTGGGTTTTAGGACAATTTTCCATTGAATTAGAATTTTTATTCCATACTGTTATTTGGCAGACATGGAGAATCTCCTTGATTTTGGTGTCATTCCTAACCACCATTTGGGTGGTTTAAGTGCAGGTTTTTTGTTTGTGTGTTTGTTTGTTAGTTTGTTTGTTTTTCTCTCCAAACCATGTGACATCACTGGTAACAGAATAATAAGAACATCGAAATGTTTTTCATTATTCTGGGAGGTACAAAGTGGATAAAGCAAAGGATAAATTTAAGAAGAGCCTTGGCCATATGGATCTTGTAGTAGCTTTGGTCTGGATAGTTTGACCATCTCAATAAGCAGGCTATTAGAAATTCTTCAGTTTTTCCTTTATAGGTTTCAAAGGATGAAAAACAATTCTCCCTTATCCAGGAGAGAAAACATCTTCTTCCTCCCACCCAGGCTAGGGAAGTCTGTCTTTCTCTTTATGCTTTTAAGAAATGATCTGTCCTGTGTGCGCCTAAACTTACTGCTATGGCATCCCACCAAGCAAGTCTCCACATCTTCCTGTTCCTTTCAGTACTTAATTTTGCCCACCTTTCCTGCCTCAAATTAGGTCCCAGAAATTGCCTCCACCCTCCCGCCTACGAGATTTTTAGCACCCAGATGAGGTGCATACCGATCCCCTGTGCCGAGGCTGAGGGCAGCTATTCACAGGTGCTGCCAGGTGGATCAACACCCTCTCCTCCAGCTCTCCACCACAGGCCACGCTAGGGAATGTGTGTTAGCTGGGCAAGCCACTTGAGGAAGAGACCAGAAATGGGAATAAGAAATGGTAGCTAAAGAGAAATGGGTGAGCAAAGCTATTTTACAATGGAGCAGTGTTCCTAGAGAAGACTTTTGGTGGGGCAGGTGAGAAATAATGGTGTACCTGGCAGCAGCAGGGTGATGAGTCTGAGGGGCTTGAGTTTGCCACTGAAAGAGCATTGGGAAGGCAGAAATACTTAAAAAAAAAACACTGAGGTTTTGTAGAGGATTCAGAAGGCTTGGAAGGAGGCCAGCAAGGGGAGAGAAGGTAAAGAAGCTAATGAAAAGATGCAAAAGAACAGTTATATTGCTGGAAAAGATTGTAATGTAGTTTGAAAGACCTGAGGGATGTCCTGCAGCAGCAAATCTGAAGGTACAGAAGTTACTGGCCTCATTGTGTGGCACAAGAAGTGTGCCATGGATTCACGTGGGCTTGTGAGCGTCAGGAGTCTGTGTGCTGGTGCCTGGGTGTGTGATGTAAATTAGAGGTGGTGCAGCCCCCTCTGGCAGCTGTGCTTGTCTTACTGCCTGGACTGTGTTGGGTGCATGTTTTACAAAGGATCTTTGGGGCTGCTTCCATTTCTGAGAAATCCAACAGCCTCACAACACAAACCAAGTAATGGTACTTGGGGATAGGAATCTTTTAAAAGGACAGCTGCAGCTTCAGAAAAACACACCACTGTAAGTATTGGCAAAGGGAAGGTCTTCTGTGAAAGGGCATGTCACTGTCTTGGAAGTTGTGCCCTAAATGCTCATTCCACCAAGGCTGGTTGATTTGTTCTGTCAGAAGGCTGTAAATGAGCAGCTGGTGGGCTCCCCTGGGGTTCTAGAGTTATTTACCTTTGTATCTTCTGTGATGCACCCAAACAAAAAGGCAGGACAGGGATGGCTGCAAGGGGATGAGCTGGATCTTTTCTAAAAAATACTGGATTAAATTATTGACATTTGATAGGCTAGAAGGAGAAACAGGATTATCTATTGCATTTCAATTCTCTAGTTGAATAGGGTGCAAAGATAGATGGCTTATTACTTCACCACAGTGTATTTTGTAACCCTATAATGCAGGCTTTTTGGCTAATTTCTGACAGAGCATCGGAGGGAGCAGGTTTATTGTCTTGTCAGTCCTTGCCTGCTGAAACTTGCATCTTCATTTCATATGTGTTATTAAAAAATAAGATAAAATAGAAAATGCACTTGCACCTCAAGCTTCAGTTTCATTCATTTGTTTGAATACCAAAACAAGGCTGTTATCTCACTGTGAAATAGAAAATCTGACTGAATAAGTCACAAATTTGTGCAAACATCAGTTGGAGAAATGCTTCATGTGTATTAACAAGATTTAGAAGAGAAGATTTTAGGCAGTCTGAAAAACACATCCACCTAGTTCTGTATTGTAATTTATTGGCAGGACACCTTGTGAAAACTGGTTGTCACATTGACAAGGCTCCTTATTGGCAGCATCTAATTATCTTACATGTATTATTACTTCTCATGTTTTTTCTTTCTTCTCCCCTGGTGAGCAAACGCTTATCAATTACAAGGAAGTGGGTGGAGTTAGGGCGGGACAAAGAGTAGAAATTACCTTATCATTGAGAGTATCAGTAGTGTCAGTCTTTAGTGAGCAACAGCCTTCCCCTAGAGACAACTCTGGCTCTTAGAATGTGTAATTTTTGTTTGCCTCTGTCTCTTGAAGCTTGCTACAGATGAGCATTTATTCTCAGAAAGGCAACTGGTTGGCATTTTGGAGGAGCAAACATGGAAGAAAATAGAGAAGGCCAGGGCCTTGCAGAAGGCAAGATTTTGTCTGTCTGGATGATTTTGTTTGTGGCATTAATTTTGTTGCCTTCGATGTTTCGCGTGTCACTGGGGATTTCTCATTTTTATGTGAAAATGGTAATTAAAATGTTAGAGGTAAGTTGAGAAGTGGGTTCTAAAGGTATGTGTTTGCTACAGGACATGTTTAATAAAAAAATAAAAATCTGTACATTTGATAGAAATGCCATAAAAGTTGGCAGAAAAAGATCTGTTAACTTGGATGTGTTGTTTGCAGCTTTACTTTATGTGATAATCTTTTGAAGGGTATCTTTAATGATGTCTCATTATATGCTGGTTTATAATCTGCCACTGGTTTGAGGCTTTTTTGGGGTTAAAGTAGAGATTCCATGATATCTTCTTCTAGTTCATGCTTGTTAAAATGCTTCATGCTAGTAGAATACTCATGACAAGTCAAGTTTAAAGAAAAAGATCTATTAGTTTGTGGTAGTTGGTAAGTAATAAAAACATGTATTTTAGATGTATATAAGTTTCAGTGGTTTTATTTGGATTGTTTTCATTGCATGGGATTAATATTCCATGTAAGGACACTGATGCTGTATGTTTGCTTCACCCAGTTATAAATCTGGGGGATTCAGCTGTTACAAGTTCTGCTGTACAAGATGTAAAGGAATCTGTTAAAGGAATTCTTAAAGGAATTTTCACCAGCTACCTTCTAAAAGTGTAATTCTTCTAGAGATAAACGGATCATGGCTAAGATCCTGATCCTGCCTCTATCAGTAAAAGATTTCTGGGGCTTTTTATAAGCCAGAATCCTATTTAGTTTTTCAAGTTTGACTTTTGCTATCCAGTATTAGCCAGAAGTAGATGCTGCAAATTCATCATATTGAAGAGTGAAGCATTTCCTTTTTCCAGCAGATTAACTTTGTGCTTCTGGCATAAACTTGCTTTCTGTGAATATACTTTCTAGTTGTGGCAGAAAACGTTACTATTATTGTTACTATTATTATTAAGCTCTTGGAGTAATCTGTTTTGCAGCAGAACATATCTGTAACAGTGTGATACAGTTACTATCACAGCCATCTTACCTTGCCAATTCTGTCTTTTATTCCTCTTATGTTCTCTTTTGTCTGTTGTTGCTTGGAGGAGTTTTGTTTGTTTGTGGGTTTGAGGAAGGTTGTTTGTTTTATTTGTTTTAATACTGAGTAAGAGCTCTTGGGCAGTATCTGTCTTCAGTTTTATGAACATCATTTAGCATAGTGCAAGACTGCAAAATTTAGGGGTTACTTATTTTTTTCAGGTACTGATGTCAGTGGGCAATGACTGCCTGAGGTGGCTGTATGTAACATTGGCCTTTATATGTGAAACATTTTTTAATAAGCCAGTGGTATGCTAATTAAATTCTTATTGGTACCCTAATTAAGAGCTACTCTCTTATCAAACCTGTCTTTGGACAGCTGCAATTGGTGGGTATCAAAATAATTTCTGGGTTTTTTTCCCCTGTGCATTTCCCAACTTCAAGAGATGTTTGACCCGCTCCATGTGTGGTTTATGTGGGAAGGCACTTCTCTTTCGTAAAGCACATTAAGTGTTTTTCTCTCCACAGTTTTTGTAACAGGTCATGAGTGTGATAATTCCGTGCTCACAATGTGGAGGATCAATGTATTGAAAAATAAAGAAGTTAATTGTTATGTGATCAGCTATAGCGTTTTGTGTCTAGTTCCCTGTTGTCACAGCAGCTAACATAGCAGCACAGCTCCATGCGCTGCTGTTTAGGCTGACTTGTTTTCTTCTTTTGTTCAAAGTTGTTCCCAAAGTTGTCCCTAATTGTGGGCAAAAAAGGAGTTTCCTCTGTTTTCATCTTACAATTAATTCCCATGATTTTCTTCTAAGTATTGTCAAATGCTTCTCATTATGTCACAAGAGTAATTAAGAGCTATCTTGGTGGGAAATGGGAGAGAGAGTGGATAGATAGACTGTTAGATCCTCTTTGCTTGTGCTGTGGCCCACTAGCCTCTTTGGAAGAAAGAGTAGCTCTGGAAAATGCTAGGTTAAAGCTTGTACATGGAATTGATGGGCCTATTCTTGGAGTCCTGGAGCTTTTTCACCAGAATATGGCCAAAATCGGAGCTTGAGATAAGTCAGCTTTAAAGCAGGCTTGTTTGAGATATGAACAATCTGACATTGAAAGCCTGGAGAGGTGTTGGCTGGTTTCTAGCTGTGGAGTTGTGTTCCTGCAATATTGCTGATGGGATAATGCACAGAGACCATCTGTGGTTCCTGTTGTCCTCTGGAATGGTGAAACAGGATGCCTTCCCGGAGATCTGAGCTGGAAATACTGAAGATGCTTAGTCATTTATTAGCACACTACTGAATATATTGCAGGAATATCACTGCTCTAGGAAGAGCCAAACAACTTCAGCAAAAATTCAATCTTGAGCACTATGGTTGGTCTCTCCATTGTGTTGCATTTGATTTAGTCTGTTATGTAGACCAGCAAAATTAATAGAAAACTTCTCATCCAAGGAATTTCTTTGTGTCTGTTTCTCACAGCTGAGCAGAGGCAAAGCATGTTTTATTTTCCTCTATGTTTGGCAACTTGAGAAAAATAGAAGAGTGGAGACTGAAATCAAGGACTTCCAAGTCAAAAATTTTTTTTTAAAATTGTGTTTTCAGAGTGTGTCTTCAGACCTTACTGAGTTGGTTGGGAGCAAAAAAAGATGTTTTAGAATAAAACTCAAGTTTTCAGATCTATCACTAAGCAATGAGTAATGGTGACATATGATAAGTCACTTTGATTTCTTGACCTCACTGAAGTATTTTAGCACTGTGAATGGTGATTGGAACAAATGGGAAAGATGTAATCATGTATGGAAATAATTTTTACCCTCTGCTGCTTTTCTGTCAAAGAATCTAGATACTTTTTATTTTAGAAAGAAAATAAATCATTTTATAAAAGTAAGATTCAAGGTTTGAAAATTTGGGGTGACTGTTTTTGTTTGCAGGTGCTTCTTGTGGCTGGTTTTCTGTTTTGTTTTTGAGGTTTTTTTTGAGGACATAATATATTTTGAGGGTAATATACTAGCAAAAAAACCTCCAATACAGTAGTTTCTCAGTTGTGTATATGTTAGCCCATAATTATTATTATTACTACTCTTAATTTATCCTTCAAATATTTCTGGAAATTATAAAGGTGATTGTGGTTTGGGTTTTGTTAGGGTTATTTTTCACACATGCTTAAAAACTTTTATATGTAAATAACGTCTAATCTCTGGTCTTTGTCTGTCCTGGGATTTGATGGAGATGAGAATAGTAGCCAAGCTGTGCCAGCAGATGCAAAAGAAGATGCATTTGCTAGGATGAAATCTATATCATGCTCTCATAGCCCTGTGAAGAGTCAGAGAAACATGTTAAACAGCTGCAGCTCTATTTGCCAAGAAATGTTCTGGAGTTTTGCAAGGTCTGCACTTCTGTATGAAATTGGAGCATTGTTGCTTCTTGAGGAGAAGAAATCAGCCAGCTAAGAATTGTGAGTAGTTTTTGAATTGAGAGCTCACTTGTACATGGAGGTAGCTCATATGCTGTAAACTCCTACTGGAGTATGGCAGATGTTGCAGACACTTCAGCTGGTGAAAAATTGCACTGCTGTGCTTATAAATACAATGTTATCCTTAGTTGGCCTCTCCATCAAAACCTGAACAAAGAATACCTGTGCTTTTATCCCAAACAAAGCCTTCTCAGCTCATTTCATCAGCCCTCACAGAGCAGCCAGGAGATTTGTGAGTCCTTTTCACAGGGTGGACAGTCACATCCTCTCAGCCACTGAGTGTGACACTCACACCATTTGATCTGGGTTCATGTTTGTGATGGGCAAGGGCAAATGAGGCCCGGCAGAAAGCAGTGTTGGATGAAGAGGTCACAAGTGCTTGATCTTAGATGGTGATTTTTGTTTGTACTGTAAACCTACCAACCTTCTCTTTGTCACCATAGTGAAAGACTTTACATAGAGGAATTGCCCCAAGGCCTTTGTCACACATGAGAAAAAGATTGAGAAAAGTTCATGTAACGAGTGATTAGAAAAACCTTTTGTGAGAATATGGGAGAAGTAATAAGATATGGGAAGAGAGGAAAAACTGAATTATTATATAGTATGGAAAAATGGAGTATGGAGCTGTACTTGAAAAGGAAAAGGGAGGAAAATTCCTGCAAGAAATGAGATGTCAGGAAATAAACATTCCACATTGTATTTCATGTCATGTCCTGTGAAGATGGTAATTAATATGAAGTATTGGGCACCTTCATTTTGTTTAGAATGTAATTACAGGAAGCTCAAATGGATTGTTCGAGTTAAGCTGTCAAGTCTTCAGTATTCCAGCTGGGATCAGCCCTTGGATGTTTGGACTCCTTATGTCCTTATCACTTCAGAAATGGGAGTGAGGAAAGCACAACACCTGTGTTCTCATTCAATCGGCAAACGTAGGAATGAAGTTGCTACATTTAATACTTAAATTCTGTGTTAGTTACAACATCTGTGTTTTTTTTGTAAGGTATTTAAAACATCCTTTCATTACTGTTTTGCAACAAAGACCAGTGTGACAGCTCTGTCTCAATACTGTGCAATACGAAGGCGATCACTAAGCCTTATTTCATTTTTGAAAACAAATTCTACACACAGATGCTGCGGAATGCAGAACAACACAGTAGCCACTCCAGAGTTCATTCGTCCAGTTTGACCCAGACAGATGGCTTTGACAGGTGTCAGTTCAATGGCTTGACAGAAAGCCCAAGACCTGGGTGACTGTAAAGCTGTATTCCCTCCTCACTACTTGTACTTCAGCCTCCCATGCCAAGCCACAAATTAGGAGAATTTCATGCTCCACGATGGTTTGTGGAAATATATTTCCTTTTTCCTTGCTCACACACTCTGCCCAAAGCTTTCCCATTGTAAACCTCAGTTATTGTAGTAGAAGAGAAAATGGATCCTTAAGTACCTGCTCTGTGCTGGTCCAGACTTTGTCGATGCCTGTCTTAACCCATCTCAGTCAACTCTTTTTCAAGCTAACGAGCCTTGTCTAACTCTTCACCCTTCCAAAGTTCTTTCTCGTCTTCCTTGGCCACTGCCTTTGTAGCTTTGACTCTTTAGTTAAGTTCTGCCACTTTTGCCTCACTCTTTCTCTGTGCTAGGAGGCAAGATTTTATAATTCACTATAAATAGCTTTATAAATTTTTGCTGGTTTTGACTTGTCTTGCTCATTTAGATTAGTTAACATGTATTTTAGGAGTCAGCTTGGTCTGTGATTATCACTGTTTTTCTATCTGGGAATCAAAAGCCAGCCTCCTGGAGGTACTCCAGATCCTTCAGGACAGTATGAGCAAGCTCATTTCTGGCATGCTGGCCAGCTGACAGGTGCTTTTTTATGTAGGAGGACAATGATAGGCATGAAAAGGGTGGTAGACAGGAGATAGGAAAGCAGAGACTAAGGCAGAAGGTTTTATTTGTTGGTCTCAGTGATTTTAAAGTTTTATCCTCCCTTGTGCCATGCAACTATCCTAAAGGATGTTGAGGAAGGGATGAGGACCAGCAACATTTTGTACAGAGGTTAAATTTTCCACATCTGCCTTTGCTCTCTTTTGCAATGTTCCTGTACCTGTTCTGTATGTTCTTTCATTTCTCAGTGTGTGGGCTGCTGTTTTCATGACATCCCCTGGCTCCACCATTCTGAATGACTCTCCATGTGTTGCAAAAGATTGAGAGAGATGATGTACCTGTTGACCTTTTCAGGAGAATAATTGGGAAGTATAGACAAGATGATGGTCTGTGGTGCAGGTTTTTTAATTTCTTTTTTTGGGGGTTTGTTTGCTTTATGGTGTTATAAAAGATGGTTTGTATGAAGTTTAAAATACCGCATCAAAGCCTATTCTGCTTTCACTTTTTTCTTTTCTTTTATGATGGCTGATAAAAACAAAGGTCAGCTAAGGATAACGAAAATATCCTAATTATGTCATGGCAAAGTGTCCATTTTGTTACTGACTTAACTTTAATGGCTACAGAAAGAGCTGGTAGTGAGTGTGCAAAAGTCAAGGGTGTCGAAAGGCCAGTAGTGTTTGCATATGAGACATGTTGTAATGTAGTGAAGACTTTGAGATCAGCTTTGTGGTGAATTGTGTGGCTGCACATGTCGGTTAGAGGGAAACACAGTGTTTAGCAAGAGTTTGCACGAAGCAGATGGGTTATCCTTATCTGTTGTAGATGGGAACCCTTCATAGCAGGTGAAGGCATAAGCTGAGTGGGTCACTGAGCCTTTAATATTGAGCAGAGCCTATGCTCAAACATCCTGTGACCTTTGTTAGGGTGGGTACCTTGACATAAATACAGGCAGATTTAGTACTTATGAGAGCTACTATTTATATGTCTATGTATGTATGATGGAAACATTCAAAACCAGGAAAACTTCAAAAATTAGCCATGTTTTTATGTTTGATTTTGCTAATGGAGAGTTTTATGATGCCCTGCACAAGGAGGAGAAACTTGGTTTAGCTCGAAGAAATGAATACAGGGAAGGGTGAAAGCTCGTTACCAAAGCTGCTACCTTCTGAAATACTATTGGTAAAAAATGTTGCCAGCTCTGTTTTCTGCCAACAGAGACTACTTGAATGCCCTCAAAATGAGGTAATCTATTTTATTCTTTAAAATCCATTTTTTAGATCTGTTTTTCTGGCATGTCTCTAATGTCAGTGGTACTATTTTACATAATCCTATCACCTGAAGCTAACAGAAGAAGAGTAAGTTTTGGGCACACTGGATCTTATAGAGTATCATAGGTAGCTCAGTAATTTGGACCCTGAGAAAAAAACAACTGCCTGTGGGTCCTGAAAAGAAGTTTGAGCCAAACAGTTTTTACTGGAAATGACAAAACATAGTCTATGTAACAAATGAAACAGGAGACATGCAGCACATCCTTCAGGCTGATTTTGTAAAATGAAAATCCCAGGCCTGGCAGGGGTAAAAGAGGCTCAGACAAATCACCTTAGGTAATTACAGAATGTCTGGAAATGATAAAATGAAAACCATCAACATCTACTTTTCTTGTTTTGGGAACAGTGGGCTACCCTGCAGATTGAGGAGGGAGTAAAAAAGCAGAAGGCGATGGCACCTGAAAATTTAATCTCCACTGGTAAGATCTCTGCATGAAGGGGACACAGCACTATTTATCTTGTAAAAAGGCAACTATTTAACAATGTTACTTAGAAAGGAGTTTGATGGGCAAATATCCATTGAAGTTACAAACCTACAAAAGCATGTTATAAAAAAGATAATCTCTGAATGATGGAGCTTTGTGAATAAATGGAATTAGAGACTAGTGTGGGTATAGAAAGACATTGCTGATAAGCATTTGGGAAGCGTCCCTGTTTTCATAAGTGTTTTGTGCTTTCTGGCTCCCTCAGCTCTCTCTTTACAGGATTGGGAGGAATAAGTGTTCTTTGTGCTTGACATGGCTCTGCATGGTTATCTTTTGCTTCTTGTAACTTCTACATGCAAAAAATCCAGGGTCTCTCAAATGAAAGAGTTACAGCATCCCATGGATCACAGTTATAAATTGCACTCTTCTCTAGGCATGAGGATAAAATCCAAATAATTTTTCCCCCAATTATTTTTCTTTTCTTCTTTGACCAGAGGGGAGTGGGTTGAGTTCTCATAGTAATCCTTTTACTTGTGCCATATTTAGTCATTAGTCACATAGGCTGCTTGGTTTGTCAGCTAATAATTTTTGGTCTGATGATTTGCTGGGTGTTGAAGGTTTTACTGAAGTGCAGATGGAGGAAAGTTTTGTGACTCTGATCAGGGGGAAGTAGATTGATCAAGATAAATTAATTGTATTTTTACAATGCATATTAAATGTCATCCAATACACCCCTTCAAAAGAAAAAAAAAATAAAAAGGCAGGGGGGGCAAACAAAAAAGCCAGGTGTTAGCTGGTATGAATCACAAGAATTTTAGTCACTGTAACCAGCCAGATAAGAATCTGGTCTCAAAGTGACCTCAGCAGATATCTGAGATTTGCTCTCTGGCTGTCCTGTGGGGTGTAATTTTACAAATAGCAGAGCAAGAATGTGCTGTCATTCTTCCAGCACAATGTGTGTGATGCTGTGTATGTCTGGGGAGGAAATCTAGGTACTTTCAAGTTTCTTGGTAGTGAAGTGACTCTTAAAGAAGAAGGGATGGGGGAAGATAGAAGGTTCCAAGAAACAAAATGCAGAGTAAGGTGTGTTTTACAGCTGGGAAACAATATAACTAATCAACAGCAGCAACAACAATAATCATACAAACTGCCTGAATTTGAGTCAGGGCACAGGAAGGATCTGCCATCTTGGCAGTGTATAGGTGACATTTCTAGGTGTGAGTGCCTATGTTGTTTGGTAAACAACAGTGAAATAGGTGTTTTGCTCAATGTTTTATTTGCAGCTTGATCAGAATCCTTTTCTCCTTCCTCAGCAATTTAAGGGGGTTATACGGCATAGGATTAGAGAAGTAACTTGTGGAATGAACTGTCAGTACGTAAATGAGGCACAGCAATGCCATTGCGGTGCTTGAGTAGGAGGAGAGCTGTTTCTAAAAAGCACATGTATTTTACTCTCTTTGAAATCTGTATTGTCTGTTTCACCGTGTGGAAGGAAGGCTCATTTCCTCATGCAGGGATCATCCAGAGAGATGAGACCCCCATGGAAGAGGAGGTTGCTGGCTGGTGCCATGGGTGTTTCAGCCTTGCTGATGTCATGTACTTCTCCAAGAAGGGCTGCGAGGCAGTTGCGGAAGATGAAGTCACTCAACGTTTCTCCTCCGAGGAGCTGCCGTCCTGGAATCTCCTCAGCAGAACCAATGCCAGCCTGCACCATATCAGCTGGAAACTGGCTGCTGTGTGGGTCACTGGCATCCTAACCCGGTATTGCCTCCTGCTGCCTTTCCGGTGAGCCAGACAGAGTTTGCTGGGATCCTTTCTCATGGTACTTTTCACAGAAGTTGTGAAATAATATCCTATTGGCTAGTGCAGGAAGGAGAACCTGGCATGATCTTTCCCAGAGGCCATCTAAACTCAAATATCCCTTAAAAAAAGAGTAAATTTCTCATGTTCCGTATTTTTTATTAGTAATTAATTTCCTTTTAATGTCCAGCAAAGATGGATTAAGTGGTTTCTGTGCTAGTTAGTGAGTGGCTTGTTGCTAGTTAGATGCTATTAATGATGGAAGGAAGCACTGTGAGGTGGTTCAACGGGCCAAATAAAAATATCTTCTTGCTTACTCCTGCAGTTTTGCTTCTTGGTGTTTAATCAAGATTATTTTACTTTGTAGCATCTGCTTGTCTGTTTTCAGCATCCTGTTGCTGGTGCTGGCCTCTACAGTAGTAGGACAGTTTCCAAATGGCAGGTAGGTTGCTGAGGGCTCTTTCAATTTCTTCTGCATTTCTTTAAGGATTTGAACTAGTAATTGGAGCACTCTGCTTGAGTCCAGAGGATTGATGTGGACTATCATGGGGTGACTTTTTCTCTCCTGTAAAAATTATACAGTGCTGTGAGAGGGAGTTATGGCAATGGCATCTGAAAGCAGACATGCAGGATGAGCCTTAGTATGGTCTTTGTTGTAACAGCAGTTGGGGATAACTCAGAGAGTTTACGCTGCATGTGTGGCTCCATAGAACTGGCAATGTATCTATAGTTTCATTTCTTTTAGAGTTAAAGGCTGGCTGAGTAACCAGGTCCAGATGATATGTGCCACCTTAGGTATCCGATGTCTGAGTGGCCTTGTTCATTTCCACAACAGGTGAGTGCTGCCACCCTGCCCCTTTTAGTCTCAAATTGGCTTCTTCCAGTATTTAATGTCTCAAGTTTTGGAGCAGGATTCTTTTTGCATGACTGCCTGCATACTTGATGATGGTACAATTTGGTCCAAAAAGCTGTTTGGATCATCCAGACTCTGTCAGGATGTTCACATGCCCTCCTGTTGTACCTGTTGTGTATTGCAGGGTGTGTATGGCTGGCCTAGCACTGCCTTCAGACACTTAGCTTTTTTTCAGAGCTTGCCACCTGATGGAGCCTGTAGTCTGGAGAATAAACATTAACTAATTACTTTTATGGTTGTCATTTTAGGGAAAACAAGCCACAGGAAGGAGGCATCTGTGTAGCCAACCACACATCTCCATTGGATGTCCTAATCCTGGCAAGTGATGGATGCTATTCCTTGGTATGAACAAGACAGTTGGTAAATATCAGTAATGTTGAGAGACACATAGATGTAGTGTTGGATAAGAGGATAAACTTCCTGGTAGAAAGATTGGGATTTGACAGCATTCAAACTCACATTCTGGACTGCAAAAAACCAGCTGCAGGCAGGTGTGTGCATGTTTATGATGAGGGGATTGGTATAATTTATCAATAAGCTTAGAAATGGTTACATCTGCGGTTAGAATTTAATTATTTAAGTGTGTGTGTCTTTGCTTTGTAACAAGTTTCTTTTGGACTTACAGGTGGGCCAGGTACATGGAGGGCTTATGGGACTTATTCAAAAATGCTGCATGCAAACTTCTCAGCATGTCTTGTTTGAACGCTCAGAAATGAAAGACCGTCACCTGGTGAGGAAAAAGTAAGGTAGTGAGGTGTTTGCTTCATTGTCTGGTCAGGTGTGGTAATTTGTCATCAGTGTTGTCATTTTTTGTCATCAGCTGTCTTTTTTTTTTTTTTTGGTGATATATGATGTTTTGATTTTGTTCTTTAATGCAGACTGGAGAGAAGCTCCATGCTCTTGAGTTGTAGAAGAGACAGTTGTCTTGGAACATGACAGATTTTGATGTCGGTTATCTGCTTAGTGGTGATACTTGTGGTTTTAAGTGATGCAGCAAATGTAGTAAGATAGTGACCTGTCTCTTAACTATATGTGAAGAATCATTAGATACACATAAAACTGATGCTGTGAACCTAGAAGGCATGAAAACTAGAAATTTGGAGTATATTTCACTCTAAAGAAAAGTTTGACTGCATTCATAGCTGGAATCTGGGAAGCTGTTTTCACATGCTTCAAGTACCACCATTATCTGATTAAAATGGTGAACTGAAACTTCATACACCTTTGTGGAAAATCTACTTTTTTAATTAGCAAGAGATACTGAGATGAAGGCCTGAAACCAGAACGTATTCCAGCTGAGGCAATTGACTGGCAAAGGGCAACTGGGCTTTTTTTGTCCTGTGTGGAAGGTAATGGTTGTTTAGATTCTTGGACAAACATAAATATGAAGTGTACACTGAAATTTTATTTTCTCTCCGCAGAATTAGAGAACACATTGCAGATAAGGCAAAGTTACCCATTTTAATTTTCCCAGAAGGTAGGAAACAACTGTATTGATTTTATTGCTCTTCTCACTTCTTACCATTGAGTGCAGTTTATTATATCCAGTCTTTACAAGTGAGATGTTTGTTTTTAGTTTGTAGAATTAATTAGCTCTTGTGAGATATTAAAAGTCAGTTTCTAGTATTTTACAACAGTTTTATGACAGTTTGCTTTAGTATATAACATAATGAAGACATAAAAGGCTCCAAGATTTTGTTCCAGAACTAAATCTGACTTTCTCCCTAAACAACTAAGTCTCCTTAAGACAGTTTAATTTCCTGATACTCTTCTCAGAGTGGATTAAGCCCTTCATCTGTTTTAATTCTGGCCAGGTACCTGCATTAACAACACATCGGTAATGATGTTTAAGAAGGGAAGTTTTGAGGTAGGAGGAACCATCCATCCAGTAGCAATCAAGGTACTGTAACTGCAGTTTTCCAAGCATGGAAGGATTGTTTGCAAAAGCTTCTCATGTCAGAGAAGCTGTTCATGTGTAAGCCTTGAAAAGGGATATGTTTGGTGTGAATAAAGCACTGAATAAGCCCTGAGACACCGGAACGTTTTGTGGTTTTAAGCAGTATGGGAAACATGTAATTTCTGTCCTAGGCTCCTGGCTCTTGCATGCTCTGTGGCTAAAGGAAGTTTCCTTGGCACTTCCAAGTCTTTCTGAGTAGCTTTAGCCAGATCACTCTAGATCTGGAAACATTAGTTACTTTTTTTGGAACTATAATGTTGCCTGATTTTACGGAAGTTGTTAAAACTGGTGTGAGCATTTTCAAGGAAACCTTTGTAGTCAGCATATCTGTAGATGAAAAGCTTTTACCTTTTGAATAAATCTTTTGCTATAGTCGTGTTTCAACAAGTCTGTCACAGTTTGGGGTCATGTGTTGCTTGTAAAGGTTAACTGTTAGAAACTTGTAAAAAATCTTGGAGCTTTACTGTGAATTTACGGATGCTTTCAGGAGGTGTGATTAGATTTGCTCCTTATTTAATAAGTTGAATTGTGATTTTGTGGCAAAAAAAAAAAGGCACTTGATGTGATTTAAACCAAGGCAACTTATTCTTTTTGTCTTCCAGTATGACCCCCGCTTTGGAGATGCCTTCTGGAACAGCACAAAGCACTCCATTATGACCTATGCTTTTAATGTGTTGACCAGCTGGGCTATTGTCTGCAATGTGTGGTACCTGCCACCGATGGTCAAAGAGGTTCTTACCTTTTCTGTGTTTTGAAAGTGCTTGTGAAATGTTGTCTGGAAGGATGTCTGTGTTACTACATAAGGCGTTTATGAATCTTTATTGAGAATTTAATGGATAAAGGCCAGGAAGCAACCCTACAGTCTTAAAATTAAGTGAGCATGGATTTATGTGGGTTGCATCCCCTGCTCTGGCCAGGCCTGGGAACTCAGGGTGTGTGCTGTTTGAGATTGCCCCAGAACCCAGAGAGCCTCCCACTTAGCTCTTTTTGGCACCAAATAGTGGCAAACCAGGATCAGCTGGAACTGCCCTTCAGGTCACATTTGGCTTTGTGGGTCTGGCATAAACCCCAGTGCCTGCTGTCTGACAAAACCTATCTCTTTAGGTGAGGCACAGAGAAAATGTTTATGTTGTAAAGCAGTTAATTAATATATTTTTCCAGGAAGAAGAAGATGCTGTTCACTTTGCTGACAGAGTCAAGGCTGTCATTGCTGCTCGGGCAGGAATGTCTATGCTTCCTTGGTAAGAAGCAGCACCTCTAGAATTGGGTTAAAATCATATTTGGGTGTTCTGTATTCTGAAAAATTAGCATGGAATCCTTTAAAGCTTGCTTGGTTTGCACTATAGTCCATCACCCTTACTGACTCTGATTCAGAAAATGTTACTTTATTACTTGAACAATTCCATTAGAATAATTAGAATAATATAGTAGATAGAGAGAAACAGAACGGAAAGGTGGATCTAGACAGCAGGGAGTATTAGGTGAAAATTATTACTTGCCTGTTAAATGCTGGGTTAAAAGAAGGGCATTGTTGTGTAGTAAGTCTTGGCAGTATAAATCACTTAGCATTGTCTTACAAAAGTCAACATTAAGAATGGAAACTGCTTTGACTACATGGTCTAAATATAGTAATGTTTTCCTGCATTGACCCTGAAGTGAGTTTAAGGCTGTTTCTTTT
Organism: Drymodes brunneopygia; assembly: GCA_013400955.1. Classification (NCBI taxonomy): domain Eukaryota; kingdom Metazoa; phylum Chordata; class Aves; order Passeriformes; family Petroicidae; genus Drymodes; species Drymodes brunneopygia. The sequence continues at coordinate 259,966 of VZTZ01033170.1, forward strand.
CTGTATCTTTCAGGGATGGGGGACTGAAAAGGAAAAAGGTCAAAGAGTCTTTCAAGGAAGAGCAACAGAAAAAATATTGCCAGATAGTAATAGAAAATGGATCTGTGGGAAATGGAAATGTTTGTTAAATGCTATTTATTTGATCTCATTTTTCCATGACTTATCTCTATCAGAAAATAGACTGCTTTTATATTAAACCTGACATGTTTTCCTTCTGTCCCTGTAAGATATTTTGCATGTGACACAGCAGGGAAACCATAAAGAGATATCCTTATTTAAAGCAAAGTACTATAATTTTATAAATAGGGAAACATAAAATATGCTAATAAAATTCTCCCTGTTGCTAAGAAGAATCTACAATAAAATTATGTTCATTGAAATACCACTTAAAATATTTGCAATACCTTGAGGACTTAAATGGTTACTTATAATAAAACACCTCTGTACTCCTAGACTCTCTCAGGGACTTGGACTAGCTGTATTCCTGTGAGCCACAGTAGCCCTGTTGCTTAGAGATAGTTCTCCTGACGTCAGAAGACATGAAGCAATTCACCAAAATATGTTTTCTGAATTTCATGTTGGCGAGGAAGTGTTGGATAAGGAGAAGGAAAAAGCAGATGCTGATTTTCTCCTCCATGTCACAAGACCAGGGATGGCATTGTAGAAAGTTCTCTGCTGTGACAAAGAGCAGAACAGTAGGCAGGGCAGCATGTCCCTGATACCTGGGTGTGTGAAGCTGAGGTGAATTAGTCACAGCCAAGAACAGTCTCATAGAAAATATGCTGTGTTTTTATTATATTATATCTTGTGGTTTTGTTAGATTCCTTTCTGTGTCTGTTTGTATGCATTACACAAATTAGAGAAAATCTATGATGTGACACCTACTGTCCTCTGATGCTGTTATTTCTGGATGACCACCTGCTTGTGTTACCACTGGATGTAAAGGCTGAGGATTTTCCCTCTGACAAGCCTATCCTCCAGGAACAGAGCAAGTGCACTTTAAGGAGTATGCAATAGGAATATTTCTATCTTCTACAGTATTTTTTGGTATAAAATATTTGCTCTTCTGGTAAGTAGCTCCCATATGGAAGGATCAGGATTCTTTAACTATCTGAATGTCCCTAATGAAACATCCACAAATATTTGCTGTTTTGGCCAAGGTGCTCTTAAGACAGACCTTGGTAGCAACAGTGAATAAGGTTTGCATGACAGCAGCCCATTGGCTGAAGTCTCAGAAAAGACATAGGATCAGTCTTGGTGAGCACAAATGCATCCTGCAGAGGGACAGATATACAGATATACAGATAACTCTTAACGGCTCTGGAGAGTCTAGAAAAACAATATCCAGTGGAGGGGCTAACAGAAGTGATAATTGCCCTGAGGCTGCGTGGCACAGAGGTAGCATGGAACTGAGCTCTCCTCTTCTGTGGCCAGGTACAGGTATGTGAATTGCCTCAGGCTCTCTTGCTGTGGAACAGGTCTACTTGCTCTTAAATGTGGTGTTGAAGCTGTTGATTTATTTTCTAGGTATAAAAATGTGAAGAAATGTGACTGACATCTCTGGTAACTCTTATATGTCTTCAGTGTGCCAGAGTTTAAAACTGGGAGATTTTCTTTCTGTGTGACTGATTTCTGAGAGTTGCTAACAGAGACTGAACTAAGACAAGTGTTGAGAGCATTCTTCCCACACTACTGTGTGCTTTCTTCCTGCTCAGAGGTAAAATGGGAGACTGAATAGGCAAAAAGAGGGGCCAGACACAGGAAAATATGGGGAAATAAGGAAAACTGTTGGAAGAGAATTCTTCTGCTTCTATAAGAAATTAGGAGATTGATGTGCCTTTTTTTTCCTTATCCTGCAACACATCTCCAGCTCATCAAGAGAAGCTTTGGAATGTGTGATCCTCATTATGGTTATGACTCCAAGTTGTGTAAAAGTAAAGCTCAGACCTCTGAATGTATGAGTATTACATGTCATCTATGAGAGGATGGTGGGATTAACAATATTTCCTCAGCCATTTTTTGGCTGTCTTAGCAAAACAAACTGAAAACTCTGGGCAGTGGGTACTTACATGTAGAATGGGGAAATATAAAGCAAGTGGTGAACCCACAAACTTGTCAATGACAAATGAAGTGTGCTTTGTTAGCTACTGGTAAAAATGCCAATCTGACTTGAAATAGAGACTACTTTGTCTTGCCCTGCTTTAAAGAAGTGTTTCTAATTTTTGGTGTTATTTTTTCTACCTACCTTCCACCTCCTCCTTTCTTTTCTCTTGAAATGCAAATTAAATTCAGAATATATCAGCAGAGGCCTTGGCAATTGCTTTTCCCTGAAATTGAATACTGCCCTTACACTACCAAGGTTATAAAGGAATTGATTATTGTCCAAAAGGTCTCCAGAGATAAGTGTGTTCTCCTCCCCAACCAGGAGGGCAAGGTAACAGTAAAAAACAACATGTTCTTATGACAACACATGAGTGGGCAACTGACAAACAGCTTATTTTTCACAATCAAGGATCTTGCACTCGTGTTACTCCTCCTCTTTGCTTATCTTTCACAGGTCTTGCAGGAACCAGGCTTCTAAACTATTAGAGCTCCTCTTTTTTACCATGTACCTTTGCAGGATGAAGTGCAGCATGGTCTCATGCTCATTTATGCCAAATGATAAGCTAAAATGGAAGCAAGTGGAGTATTTGGGTGGATCAGGCAATCAATGCCCAAAACAAAGCAAATCAAGGAAAAAAAACCCAAAAAATCCCAAACCTTGTCAGTGTAAGTAATGTTTTTTGTTTTGTTTTTTAATTTATTTATTATCTGATAGCTGTGCAAAAAACATAGAAAAGACGTAGCATCATGTTGGACAAGCCTGTGAGCTCTGTCCTCCTCCAGAGCACAAAATTCCTCTATTGTTTACCATTTAATGTATTTGCCCTTCTGCTCCTTAACCAAGGAGCCTTGTTCTTTTAAATCATTGGATGACCTCATCTCCAAAGTAAATATGATACAGCTAATCAGTGCAGGGAAGACTACAGTGCAGGTAGCCTTGCTTTGTAATTTGTTGCTGCTGGCTGGTACCTATGTATGAAGCATGTAAGGGATGCTAACTCTTGCTGTGGCATGAATGCATCAGGAAACTGAAACAAACCACAGTGGTCTCGGGTGCATTCATCCCGAACTTGAGCTGCTGAAGGAAATGAACCACAAGTTGAAAATAAATGTAGGTTGGAATGAATGAAGGAATAAAACAACTCCCTCTCACTATGTGGGTGAGGCAGAGAATGAAAATAGCTGCTGCTTCGAACTCTTGAAGACATCACTGTTTGAACAGCTGTGTGGATGGAAAACCAGATCTATTTTTAAAAGTCGTCCTTTAGGTCTGTTATGAAACTCAGGCAGTGTGGTCATCTTTATAATAGTCTTTCCCTGTAAAATACCTGCAATAGTGATTGATGTAGCTCAAGTCCTTTATTCCCCTGGCTCCAAATGTCTTTTTCTACCGCTGTCTTACATTTGGGAAAGTTTTAATGCTCCTCTCCGACTTTTCCCGGCTGGCTGTCTGTTCAAGGTGCGTTCCCGTGTGCACCGCTGAGCATTAGCAGAGATGTGCAACGGGGGCCATCTGGTGGCATCCGGCCATTGGTAGCAAAGTGCCTCACACAGCCCGCTCTCCCATTTTCAGGAACCCACGAAAACGTAGAAATAACGGTGCAAACACCAAACGCTCTCATTTTTGAACATCGACCGTGGTTTACTACCAGCAAAACTTGTGCTTGCTTGAAGTTTCAGCAGACTGTGCAGTGTGGGGTTTCTCCAGGCCATCTTGTCCCTGTCACAAACCCAAATCAGAACGATTTCTGTCCTTTAGTTCTTTGAAAATCTGGTAGGGGTCTAGCCCCCTCAGCTTTTTTTTTTTTTAAAAAAAAAACCCAAAAACTCAGTAGAGGAGACAAACCTGGGATGATCCCGGAGGGAGTACAACATTTGCATTTGCTGTGATGAGTTTCTTCAGTACCTTAATGCTGTTTGATCTTCATCTGTGTCTGGGGATGCTTTCAGAATTAGTTTTCAGGATAATGAAGATGTTCTGAACTTGTCTTCTACCAGCATGCATTTCCTTGAGCTGCAGTGAGAACTACACCTTGTTAGTGCCAAATTTAACAACACAGCATTTCACTCAAACTCTTCCATGTGCAGCTTGCCCTGAACAAAACCAAGCAAGTAAAGCAGCCTGAGCAGCTCCTCACTCTAAGGAACATATTTTGGTTACACATGTAATCTAAGGCCTGATTTCAAGCAGACCAACAGAGATTGGTCACATGTGTCACAGATGAGACCTCTGGGGTTTCTGGCCTCTTTGTGGGATTTGCTTTTGGAGATGTTTCCACTGAGGTGTTGTTCAGACTCTTTTAAGCAGGTTTCTCAGCTGTGGCAGATTGCAGAGATGACCTCTGAGGAGTTCACAGGTTCATTTGGTGTTGGAAAAGGAGGCTTGGAAGTTAGTGGACATCCAGCAGACAGAGGCCTTCCTGGCTTTTTGGTTTTTTATTGTTTTGTTGCACAGACAGGCAGGACCTTAGCTTTGTAGCCATTTCTCCTCTCCCCTCCTCCTCTACTTATTATTCTGTTTAAGGATGGCTCCTCAATTAGTGTACCACACTCCTCTGTTAGCAGAGTTCATCGTGATCAATTGTCATCAAGGCTCGTGTTTAGTACATCCAATCAATGCCGTTCTATATAATGGCCGTGGTATTGACTGATTTCTAATTTTACAGTATGTTGAGCCCTGTTGAACTCTTTTAATATGATAATTGCTTTACTAATCAGTAGTCATGATTTGTGTGCAGTTGTGGATTATTGACATCCGTTGATAGCCCCTGGTATTTCTATTTGACAGTATGAAAGATACATGTGGTGAAAGACATGTAGTATCTAAACTGTGGATATTAATCAGAGTAATATTGGGAAAAGTACTATATTCTTGCATATCAAACTTTTGAGAAGTAGGTTATTAAATAATTTGGAAAGGTGTATTTGTTTTTATAAGGGATAGTTATTAATAACTATCTTTTAAGTTTATACAGACATCTGTTAAACAGCCTTTTTTGTAAGCATTCATTAGTTCATACATTAAATACTGCATTTATCAATTATATAATAGATTATTTTTTTCTAAAATGCTCCTCATATGTCTATGGGCAGCCTCCTTTTCTCATATAATTTGTAACTTTTAATAAGATGTAGGTACATGCAGTCAATTAAATAATAATTGAAGTATGCTATACTTCAAGTAACTACTCTGTCCAGTGTTTTATTAATACAATTTTCTGAAATCCACCTACAAGGGATTAGAAGGAGAGAGATTGATATAAAAATTTCATCCTTGTTAGATTTGAGCTGAGGCTGATTTTTATCCAGATGCTGTCTTAAGACATTTGGGCTTATAAGTTATTCTTTGCATGTTGCAGTGTCCCTGTGACACGGGGATCTGGTGGGTGCATGGAGCTCAAGGATTACACTGCACGGCAGGACCAGGAGGTGGCATCTCTCTGTCTGTGTCTCAGCTGCTGTGAGGACTAGGACCTTATTAATGCTCTTTTGGGAAGTGCACGATTTAACATCACCCAAGAAAAAAAAAACCCTAAGAGACAAAGGTAACTTAATTTACCAGCATGTTTTATCCTTCCTTAAAATCCTGGTGTGAATGGAAAAATACAGTTTCTTTTTTAATTTAGTTGTCCTGGAAGTTTCAGTCATTAAAGATATCATGGAGTTCTGGAATAATACTTCCATGTTTTTTCCTTCACTGTTTCCTCTCTCCCAATGCAGTAGAAATCCAAGATGCCAGGTCATGGTGGACAGCCAAGGGAGGTGCCATCCTTGTCACCTGCTCCTTGTATTATGTCACAAATTCTAATATGTCTGCTGGGTCAGTTGATTTTAATTGCAGATGGATTGATGAATTCCTAGAAACTTAAATTTCTAGATTATGGAAATTAAATTGTTTGAGGTGGAGCACGCCTGGGTGCTGTGTTCATGAAGTGCACAGTGCTTATAAGCCCTCGTTCTTGCTGGAGACAACACCCAAGGCTGCAGCTCTGTCAATGCACACTGCCAGGCACAAGGGCTGTGTAGAAGCCAAGCTACTTCTATTTATATTCAGTGTAAAGTCCATGATAGCAGACAGTAAAATTCCACTTAGGATACAAAGTGAAGCTGAAAACATCTGACTCCTTGCATAAAAGGTATCAATTTTTACAGTGAGTTATAGCAAATACAGTGGTAGAGAGAAAGCATGACCTGCCTGCAGCCAAAAGACAGACGAGAGAGTGCAGAATTCCCCCGAGTGGTTTGCTGGCTACCTGCCATTCCTCAACAGCACAAGATAAAAGCGAGCACTAGGATAACCACCCTGACCCAATTTACTTGCAATAAAACACAGATATTTGCATGAGATGAAACTGTTTGATATTCTGAAGCTGCCCAGCTACAGTGACAGGAGACAAATGAAATCCTACTTTTTATTAGATCTGACCTACCAGAAGCCAATACCACATGCAATAACTTAGCAAAGGGAGGCTGGGACTGCCTCATGAGGTACAGGCTCTCTTCCCAGGTTTGCAGCCATGTTCCATACCACCAAAACTTGAGAGGTGCTGATAATTAAGGGGGATAAAATAAGTGGAGCAAAACCCAACAAAAAAACCCAACAAAAAAATTTAGAAAAGCATTGTGATCCTATTTTCTCTGTCTTTGATTCAATCCAAGCCCCATTAAAATCATGCGTCACATCACAAAGTCAAGTTTATTTGGACAATAAATGTATTCTTGCTACAGACATAAAAATGCATTATTGCTAATATTAATAGGACAAAAATTAAGAATCTTGAAAACGTCTCACAAAGTTGAAGAAAAAAAACCAACAAAACTTCTTGTATCCATTTGGAGCACCTGATTTAGGTAAACTTGAAGCGTATCACTTCAACCAAAGCTTTTTTGGTATGCGTTGTTCTTCATGAAATAAATTGAAAAATAAGGATATATGAAAATGTTTTCTTCCAAGCATAGCAATAGTGGTATATTCTGATGGGATGTTTCTTGATGGAAAATGCCCCATTAGAAACATGGCTAACTGTAGATTTTCTACATAAAATAGGCCTTGAAAAAATGAAAGCACGGAAAATTGTTAAAACTGGCACTCTTCCTGCATCTTCAATGGAATTCTGCTATCTTAACCATACTGAAAGTATGGTCTTAGTGCTTGAACAAAAAAAAATCCTTCTCTCTTAGGAAAACAGGCTCACTGGTAAAAGTGACGCAGAGAAATTTTGTCCTCACAGATTACAGTGCAAACAAATAAAATGTAATGATGTAATTAATTTGAAACTAAATTATCAATAGATAGGTGATCAGCAGTTTGTAACAACTTTATCTTGTAAAGGCAAAGGCCACTTGGTAAAGAGAGCAAGTTGTTTTGTTGTTTTTTTTAAATAAGTCAATAGTTTTTGCGGCTAACAGCCAGCTATTCCTTGATGGGAGTACAAGACCTGTGCAAAAGCTGGACTTCAGCACAGTCACGACAGGACTTTGGCAGCAGCTCTGTCACCAGGAGGCTGCTGGATGAGCAGGCATGTTTCCATCCTGATGTCCCAGACAGAGAAGTGGTTTTTCAAGCAACTCAATAACAGAATAGATTTTTTTCTTCCCATTTAACATTAATGGCTTTGTGAATTATTCATGCAAGCATGGAGGGGAAGCCTGGATGCAATAAATAAGAGTTTGTGTTTATGTGTGAGTCTTACCTCTGTCCTGGTGCTGTTCAGCTCACACAGGATGGCTGCCTGTGCTTAAAACTGCCTGCTCTCATGATATATGTTCACAGTGTCTTTTCCCCTCTGTTATGTAGTGAGAGTAGGGGTCAAACCAGCCACCTTCCCCTGCTCTTAAAACACAAATGTTGGTAGAGACTGTTCCCTCCCTAATCTTTGTTTATGGAGCCTGAGGACAGTGACAGCACGTCCAATAGCCAGGCTATTGCAACAAAAATAGCAATGCCTTAACTCCATGTGATGAATATTACAAGGAGAGGTCTCCAGAATCTTGTTTTGTTGCTCCAGGTACACTGATGGATTTTCAGGCCTCTGAGACTCAGGAATTTGCTGTACACCACCAAATTTGACATACAGAGTGCCATTTCGCTAAAGCAGAAGTTAATGAGCATGTGGACAAAGTCAATTTTCAGTTTTCAAGGTTTGTTTTCTTAACAAACACACAAAGCAACACTTTGCCTTTCACAGGATTATCTGTATTGCAATTCCTGCTTCAGATGGTAATATTAGATATTGCTATCTAAATGAAGGTGCTGAAAGGTCAGGGAGATACAAAGCTGTATGACCTGTTACAGTAAACACTGTGTACTGTTCTCCTGAGGATCTAGACAGCATTGACTGTTGCTACTTGGGTTACATGTGTCCTTTGGATGAAGACTTTTGTTCCTTAATGCCAGATGAAAACAAACCAACAAAGCCTTTGGCCTCTGCCATTTGCACCCCAGATGAAAATTCACGAGCAAGTTCTAAAAAAGTACTTTCTTCTTGGGAAGCAGACAAAATATAAAATTAAAATATATTACCCACGTGTGTGTTATAAATATCGGCCAGTTTGGAAAGTAATGTTGTTTTGATTTGTTTCTGTTCTGGGCTTTGGGCACTTTTAATTGATTTGGATCCACACATCTCTGTAATATTTAAAAACCACTTGTAGTGCAGATTGTAAGGACTCTTTATTATCATGTGTATGGCACTGACAGGTTACTGCCTTCATCCTAACTGGGCCTTCTGGGCATGATCATAACTGAACACTTAGAAGAATGGAGACACTGAAGTGCTGTTTGGCACTGTTGAATCTAGCTGGATCATTGTGGTTGTGTCTAGAGGTTTCATCAGGGATCATTCTGCTTCTGCCTCAGAGAAATTATTTAACCAGCTGAGGTAAAGAGTAGGAGGAGAGAGATACCAGAGCCAAAAATAGGAGCCAGAAAGCAACGCCCTCATCCGCACGACTCTCCTGGAAATAGTTCTTTAGGCCTTGGACTCCAATTCAGGTTTTTCCTTGGATCCTAAGCACTTGGCTCTCAGATATATTTCTGATCTCTCAAATAAGTAGAGGCAACCAAACTTCCAATTTCTATGAAACAGTTATGAAAGATGCATGCAGAAAATATGCGGACTGCGTTTTTCTCAGAAGAGGATGTTATTTCCTTTCCCTGGGATGCTTTGTCAAGGCTGCCTTCCCTCCTCAGCCTTTTTCTGCTACTACCACTTTAATGGTATGAATCGTGTCACGCCAAGTGCTGTAGGTCTGCCCAGGCCCGGGCAGGCAAACCCTCCTCTGGCAACCTGCCACAAAGTTTCCTTTCTCTCGGAGCGGGGCGAATGCCGGGATGGGGGCTGAACCCTCAGGGAGTTCCCCTTTCCAGCTCAAGGCACGAGACAACACAGGCGGACCAGCGCAGACCTTGCCGCTTTTCCTTTCTTTAGCTGCTCTTGTCCTCTTTGATATTCCCAGACCCAGGAGCTTTCCCCAGCTTTCCTTTTCACTCTTGCTCCTCGAGCTGCTCGTTTCGGGCTTCCTACGGCTTTCCAGCCCACGCTGCATCCTGGGGGCATCGGGCTGGCCGCGGCACGGCCGCTGCGCTCCCGCCCGCACCCGTTGGAGCCCTTTGCTCCTGCACCAGGAGCTTTCCCTGCCGTCCGCTAAGCCCGGTTTTGGCTCCTTCCCGCCCCACAGGGATCCTCTCCCGAGGCACGTTGGCTGCCAAGCCCGCACCGAACCAGCCCTCCTCGGGCGGGGCGGAGCGGGGCGGGCCGGGGGCGGGCCGGGGCNGGCGCTGGCGTCGCGCGGCCCTGCCCGCCATGGAGGTCGTGTGGGCCGTGGGACAGGTGGGCGCCGTGTGGGTGGCGGTGGTGCTCGGACTCATCGTGGTGCCCTCGGCGCTGGGCATTTCGCTGGGCATCTCTGAGGTCTACATGTGGGTGCTGGTGAAGACGCTGGAGGTAGGCGGGGGTTCTGGGGGGAAGGGAGGTGTCCCTGGCGCGGTGACCCCGTGGGGCTGGGCCCCGTTCGCTTCCCCCGGGCCGAGGGGAGCTGGCAGGCCGGGCACGGCTCCCTCCGGACGGGGTTGTGCGGGGGTGAATATCCCCGAGAAGCGTCTGTCCGCTCCAGTCCCATCTGTCTCCTCCTGCAGAGGAGAGCGGGTGGGTCACGCCCTGCCTGGCATCAGCTCTGCCCGGCTGCACCTTTCGGGCTTAAAGTCCTCGGGCAAAGCTGGAGGTCTGTATTAATTTCGTGGTTGTGTAGGCTCTGGAGTGCTCTCGCTGAACCCGCAGGAGAGCGCAATAAAGCTTGTTACCTAAGGCTGTACGATGGCCTGGGTGAGGCTGTCGCTGCTCGGTGCCGGCTGTGCCCCGGCTGGGGGAATGATGCCGGGTCATGCTCTCGGAGGGTGTAAAGGTCTTCTGCCTGCGACGGAAAGTGCTGGTGCTCAGACACCGACTCCCATCCAAGTTAAGCACCTCCAGCACCTCAGTTGCCATCTGTCACTGAATTCTCCGAAATAGCCAGGTTCTCGTAGGGAAACTGCTTTCTACATGGGGCATATTAAATATGTGTGTGAAAACTCTCCCTCTGAAGCTCATGGTAGTGGTGAGGAAGAATGTTTTAAATTGCTGCTGGACATGATCAGATTTAAATATTTACTACGTTTTTTCCAAGGAGGAGGGGCACCCAAACCAAGGAAACAGCTGTACGGAGGAAGAGTGAAATGATTCACAGCACAGTCAGTGGCCTTGTATTATACATCAGTATGTGACTGTGGAAAGTAGATTTTGTCTAATTTCATCTTGTTCTTCGAGGTTTTCAGGCAAGCCTGGTTCATGTACTTCAGTGCCTGGCTGAAAAAATCCCACCTATTAAATTGTATTTGTTAAAGGCATCTTAAATGTTAAAATGTTTTAAGGCTTTTGGGTGAGAATGAATCTGCTCCAAGTACTTTTTGGGACTGTGAATGGTATGAGGATGACTGTTAAGGGGAGAAGATGCAGTTGCTAGTGGGAAAAATATTTTGAATAGCAGAAGCTGAGGAGGTAAAGATCACCCTGGCCTGAGGGAGCAATCCAGATGGCCTACTGAGATAGTATTGTTTGGATGACCTTCCTTCACCTATGAATAACCACAATTTGCATTCTTTATTCCTAGATCATTAATCATTATTTTTTAGTGTCATCAAATGTTGCAAGAAGAGGTGCCTCAAAATGTTTTGGGCAAAATTATGGAGAAGTATCTGACGGCATATCGACGTGGTTAATTGCGAGAGCTCTCCTGTTGCCTAAGGGAGGAAATAATGACTTGAGACTTACTAGTAATGACTTTTGCACTAAATACTTTCTGGAGTTGTATGCTGCTCAGTATTTTAAAAATTATATTAATACATAATTATACTGGACATAGATATGATGTAAAATAATGTATATATAAGAGAAAAGGCAATGAAAAATTTGAAAATGTTCTGAGAGGACTCAGCTAAGAGTCTCTGGGAGAATGAAGAAGCTCAATCCACTCAGGTATTCTGCTTATCTCAGCTTGGCCTTACTTTGCCTGTGAATTCTTTATCTTCAGAATATTTGCATGGGGATAAGCCCTGAAAGGATGTGGTTTGTTGTGGGTTGCCTCCTCTTCCTTGGCTCACAGGTCTGTCTTGGTTAGAAGCCCGATAGAGGCTGATTGTTTGCCAGCCAGATCCAAGCAGTGCCTGCAAGAGCACCTAGCGGCATGGGATGTTGCCAAAATCATGTTAACAGTGAAAAGTGCAGCTAGCTGGGTGTCTGAGACTTCCTGAGATGTTGAATTGAGTGTGCATGTTTTCTCCCGAGAGGAGTTTTCTGGCTCTGTGAAGTCACAGGATGCTGCAGTCTCTGATGGCTGAGACCTTTTTCAGCACAATGTTAACTTAATAGCTTCCTTAAGCTTCCACTTCCGCTCCCAGCCCTGGATCTCCCCAGGCCTTTTCCCATCTTTCCCAGGAGGAGGGTGGACTCTTGGACCTGCAGAGTGTTCAGTCAGGATGCTGCTGCTTTTGTTGCCTCTTTAATGGGCCAGATTACAGGAACTGCCTGCAGAGTGGTGGCTGTTTGTGCATCCCAGCTGATACCAAGTTGCTTCCTGGCTTTGCTGGTTTATATCCCATGTACTGGCATAGTGGAAGGACACAGTGACAGTGGTTTGTTTCCTACCTGGCCTATGTTGTCAGGTTACAACCCGTGCTTTACTAGAGTCAATCAGCTTTGAGGGTCCAAGTCTGTCCATAGTTCAGGGACAGTCCTGCAGTCTGCTGTGCTACCTCTTCTGGTCATGTCAGATAAAGCAAGACACCCAAGAGTGAGTCCTGTGGTGTTCAGTTGTTGTGTAGGTTGTGGGATGGAGCAAGTTGAAGATGATGGGGGGTTTGTGCTTGAATTTTTCCTGCCAATTAAAAAAAAACCTTTTTCTGCTTGTTTCAGGAGGGCAGAAGCTTGTTCCCGGTGCTGCAAGCATGATCTGAGAAAAGGGAGGGGAAAGCTCCTTTTAGGAACAAAGTGTTTTTGTACTTGGACCATCTGACATTTCTGACAAGGGACATCAGTTGGTGCACAATAGCTTTTTCTCTCTGCTGAGCTGCCTCAGCAAGCACAGGCTGCTAAGCAAATTGCAGCATGTACAGATGAAGATGTGCTTCTGCTGGGCTGCATTGGACCCTTAAGTACTGCACTAGGGATTGCCAGCTTTATATGGATATATTTTTTCCTATGTGATTTTATTTTTTTCCATGTGTTGAGGGGAAAATGTGTAGAAAGTTGTGCTAAAGAAGTACAGGAGACAGACCACTTGCTATTTGAAAGCCTGCTTCCCCCATTATGTGGGTATTCCTGAAAGCACATTAACTTGCTTCTGAAGTACCTTACTGAACTCAGGAAACTTTTAGGAGATTGCTCATTTTTGCCCGTGTCTTTCCTTTCAGTGTTAATAGAAGGATTTCTGGCACCATATGGGTATGGTTTTTAAAATGTGGGAGTACTGCTGCTAAAACATCTCCAGCAGCTGTTTGTCCCTATGAGGAGCTAGTCTGGACTAGTCACCTGCCAGACTGATGCTTGTGAAATCGCTTAGCACAGAAGTATTCCCTGCGGCTGAAATGCTGGGGACTGTCTCTTGCAGTCATCACAGCATGCTGCATTGCTCCCTGTTTGTTTTTCAACATTAACAGATAGCTTCCAATTTTGAATTTAGTGCATCTTTGCCTCTTGGTCTCATTTTTGCTCTGTCTTAATCCATTGCCTCTTATGAACTCTTAATATGATTTGGGGCTGTCGAGGCCCCTGCAAACATGGCATTGGAGCTGTCTTGCCAAGCACTGGAGAATCCAGCCTTTCAGCAAGTCCTTTGTCTTTCATTGAGGCCCATAGAGCAGGCACTGTCACAGAGGATCAGTTTCTCTGTTTCCATCAGATTGTAGAGGAGCTGGAGGACTGGTTTGGACTGTGTGTCTGTATATTTGGCAGTAGCAATGAACCTCCAGAGTGATGGTCTCTGCTCGGTGGTTTGCAGCTCACCTTGTTAAATACTTTGGGGTTTTTTTTCCAGTCTGCTGGGGTTTTTTGGGGGGTTGTGCCTTGCTGCCTGAGACAGTAGAGTTGTCAGTAACACTTTGTACAGACTGCCCTGCTTGCCCTTTCTAAGGGGAAAAAATTCTTGTGTTTTTTAAACTGTGCAGTGCATAATACTTGTGAAATATTAAGAAACAAGAAAGCCTGGGGGAAGCGAGGTCATTAGGTTACATTTGTGTCAGGAAACAACCTGGCTATTAACTAACATCACATTGTCTATTTCTGGACTAATGGTTTGTTGATGACTGCAAGCACTTGGACTACACTCCCCTCCCCAGTCTCTCGAGGCTCTTTGTGGGGGCTTGCAGTGAGCAGAGAGGGAACTTCTTGTGTGGTTGATTTTGTTGGTTGTAATGCACAGCAGATGCTGCAATTCTAGGTGTTTTTCATGTCCTGTAACTGATCCATCAGGGTTTAACAGCAGCCCCTTGTAACAGAAGCAATTTCTGATACCTTATTATGCTTCCTGAAGAGAATGTATGTTCACTAGACAAGACTAATATTATTCTGTAGCTGGAAGTTAAGCCCAAGTTCCTTGTGTTGCAGATGACCTTGGCAATATCAATGGACCTAGATGTGAGGAAAAAAGGACCTCTCAGTCAAACTGGAGATGGTGACAGTGCAGGGCAGGTGGGATGGACTGTTACTCTTGTCCTAGGTATGCCAGGCTGCATCTCCTTCCCATGAGTCACCATCAGAATGTGTGTGGTGCCGGGTATGAGGGTGGGGAAGGGAGAAGAAGACGTAAGCTGATAAATAGATGAATCATTGTGGGCTTTGACTGCTGCTTGTGTAACTCATTGGCCTCAGGCAGCAAGCTTTGCTGACTAATGTCATTGCACAGAGTCAATGAAGGCCTCTGTCTGTGTAATTGGTATCCTTCAAGGACTGCTGGGCAGAGGAGAATCCGAGAGCTCTGAAAGCTGCCAGCTCAGATGGGAATGAGAAGCATGTCTTGGAGACATGCCTGATGTGAATGATGCACCCTTGTTTACAGGGCTGACTTTTGGAACACTATTTTAGCAAATTTTGTGCAGAATCTTGAAGTAAACCCCTGGCCTGTATTAACCTAGATACCAGGCCTTTGAAGGCCTTTATGTGTGTTTACCACAGATTTAAAAATCAAGAGTCCTTGCACATCAGTAAGTTTTGCAGAGCTGGGGGTTGCCCTCTGCTGTGGTTACATCAGTAATTAATGCACCGTATTCCAGATCAACAGCTCTTGTCTGAAACTGCTCTCAATTTTACAGCATGTGAATACTGTTAGTAAGCAAATGCTGTTAAAAAAATAACAGCAGCTGTATTCAGAGCTTGCCTTCAAGTATGAGTTTGTGAAGCTGCTGTAAAAGAAGCTGCTTGACATTCGTTTTTCTGATGTCATTGGTGTTATCCTGTAAAGCTGGACTCTTTATTGCTCATTGGTTACCTGTCCACCAGGAAGGACTTGCTGTGCAACTCCTGTGTGCAGAAGAATTTGGGAAGGTCCTTGGAGGCAGTGCAAAGGGTGCCCCATCAGAATGAGAAGTGTATGGGAGATGAGAGTGGACCTTTTGCCCTGACTTGGAAATGATTGCTCCTCTTAGTGGTGGTGGTGTTCTTGCCTCACACAGAACAGCCTAATAGCTGGCATGCAGATTTTGCAGTGTTAAACAAGGTGGCATTGTTTGGGATGTACTCTGCAATCTTTCTGTTGTTACTGAGGTTTGGAGAGATTCCAAGGAGGAATACTCACCTAAACTAGCACATAAACTTTTGGCTCTGATCCAGCGGTGCCTTTAAAAGAGGAACACCAGTGGTCTGTCTCCATATGACTGCAGATTTCAGTAATCTCTCCCTTCTGAAAAATGGTCAAACATTGTTAAGTCAGAGGTGATGTAAAGGTGGTAAATGAGGTGAAAGGCCAAAGCCCATTTCTTAAGGGAATGGGGCAACACTCTGAAGTGTTCTTAAAGATTTGTCTTTGGATCCCAGCAAACAATGTCCAGAGTTGCTTTCATGAAATGACATGTCAGGCTTAGCTTTGGAGATAGTCAGACCTCAGAGGCAAAAATCACACATTATTTACAAGAGGTATCAAAAGCCCTTCTTAACTCCAGATAAGATAGTTGCCAAATAGACAGCTATCTCTCTCAAGTACTGCATAGGTCCACTATGTGTGGCAGTTGCTTGGTGATGCATAAGTGATATTGATCTTTTGGCCATTTTGGAATTTTTTTAAAGATGTTGATAGATTAGAATCCTTCTCTAGGAGGATAAG
The DNA here is from genome assembly GCA_013400955.1 of Drymodes brunneopygia. NCBI lineage: Eukaryota > Metazoa > Chordata > Aves > Passeriformes > Petroicidae > Drymodes > Drymodes brunneopygia. Next base: position 275,917 of record VZTZ01033170.1, read on the forward strand.
GAGGGAGAACTTTTCAGGAGGAAGTTGACGTTTTACTGGCCTAGTAAAGTGTGGTATTGTCAGATTCTGCATTGAGTGATTAAAGCGTCCAGGCTGGTTTCTTGTCAGCAGTTAGGATACTAAAGTTTCAAAATCAGCCTTGTGGTGATGTTTGTGGTTCTGGGATCATGCTGTTTTCTAACTTTACATTTTCAGTCCAGTGGGTAGCCCCACTGCAGAACTATTTTTAATCTTTGGGACTGCCAGCTCAGCACCAGCTGGGACAAGCTGCTTAAATTTGTGCCAGTGTTACTGACAGATCCAAAAGACTTGCCAGTCTGCTTTTTGCTCATTTCCTGAGTAGAATAGAGGCTATGCCATATAATTGTTTCATGCTTTGATCTCTAATATACAAACATGTTGTCTTTCCCTCTGTGGGATGGATCAGCTCACATTGTGATAGCTCTTTGTAGCATAACGTAGTCCTTCAGCATAGAAACCAGCTGAAACCGCGATGGACTGCACATGTCCCTGACTAGCAGGAAGAGCCTGATATTACTCACATTACTGTGGGTGGTGTCTCTTGTTTCCCAGCCTGGATATAAACAAGCTTTTCACTTGATCAAAATTGAGGTTCTGGCTTTGATGGTAGTGTCTTTAATTCAGGTGCCTGAGAATATGTGAAGGAATTACATGTTAAGTAACTATTTCTCATTTCTTGCTCCTTGGTTGCCAGAACACACCTAGTTTTTGGAAATACGATGGATTGAAGTAATAAGAAAGCTGACACAGAGAACTTAAAACTTGTTTGCTGTGGCATCTGATAGATGTGGGTCCTTACAGATGCCCAAATGCTCCTGACCAAGAGGGATAGCTGTCTCATCATTGCCTATTTTATTAAGTGCCCTGAGAGACTTGGTATGGAATGTAAAACTGCCTTGGCCATGGACTTGTGGAGCACAAGTCAGTTGTCACCCTGGAACGCTCTGTGCAACCTTTGTACCCGATGCCACACTGGTGTCAGCTCGTGGCAGTGCTCCCATCTCTTGGGAAGGCACGGGTCGAGGGTAAAGGGAGCTGTCCTCTTCAGGCTTTCTCTTTGCCACTGTTCCCCCATCCCCCAGGTGGGCTGCAGCACCTTTTTGGAATTAGATGGACCTGAGGAGCAAAGGTCAGACTACTTAGGAAGAAGGAATGTGCTTTTCTGAATAGGGTTGATAAATGTATCTGAGCAGTAAAAACTGACTTGAGTTACATGACCCAGCAATTTCTCTGCTTTGGGAAGATTGCACTGCCTCCTTAGCAAAATGTCAAAAGATACTGCAGTACAGGAGGGTGTTGCAAGCTTTTGGGTATTATAGAGGCCTGTCTCAATAAGCTGTGTTCTCATGGTTTGTGTTGAGGCTCAGGCTTTGGCGCAGTCTAGCGTGAACCCATTAAGTGCAGGATTTCTGTGGCAAGAGCTTTCTGAAGGGAATGTTGCATGTTCTTTGTGAGCACCTAAGTATTCTTCTGGCTTTTGATTACCCCTTTGAGAGGATTTGAAAGATGAAAACCTATTTTTTCTGTAGTGTGTATGGCTAAGACCATTAGCCAAATATGCTCTTGTTCTTCTATGTGATAAGTGACTTAGCTGTTTGTGGAGATTTTAATTCATTGAGTGCAGTGGTCTGGTCAGAACTGATTGTGTAAATGTATTTGCTGGTCCCTCTGCATCCCCAAATCCATTTCGTAGACAAAATGTAAAATTACAGTGCTGTGAAAAGGTTCTTCCTAGAACAGTGTTTTGGTTTGGTATTTCCCACAACTTTTATGGTCACAGTACTGCTAAGAATGATGTGTAGCCAGAAAGTTACCAAAAATACTTGAGTACTGTGGAGAGTACAGTGTTATTCCTACAGTTAAAATTAATTCCTGGAAGAGCTATTGCCTTAGCAGCAGCTGAACTGGGAAAATGAGTGACTGTATTGGCAGGGTAGGTTGTGATTCAGCAAAACCTGATACAGTACTCAGTACTGGCTTATACGGGGAGGTTATTTGGTGGAGATAATGCCATGAGTCAGGATGCTGACCTTTCAAAAGGGAAGTACATCTCCATATGTCCCACAGCTCATTTGGAGGAGAAAGGTGGAAAATGCATGGTTTAACATGGGGCTGGATCCTTCCTGTGCAGACCAAGCATCATCTGTATGCTCTTAGAAAAATATGTCTTTGGTTATGATTTGAACAGAATAATGTCTTGATCTCTTGATATGAACTCATTTCTACCAGGTCACCTGACTGTCTTGAAAATGCCCATTATAACAGTATTCGTAGAAATAGTAAGGAGTCTTGTGGAGGAGGAATTGATATGAATAATGGGGAACCACCAAGTCAGCCTTCTTTGACTGAGCTTTCCATCCTTTAACAAAGCTGCCATGTGGGGAAAGGAAGGATTCAGGCCAGAAGGGCTACTCTGACAGCACAGACTTTGGGGTGGAAAAAGCATTATAATTGTTAACCCAGTAAAAATGAAGCCTGAGAAAAAGGGCAGTATAAAAGGTCTCTGAACTGAATCAGATGGAGGTCAGGTGAGCCCTCTGCCCTCAGAACAGGTTAAACTGGCTGTTTAGTTGACTCTGATGTGGTTGTGCCTGAGGCTTTTGCAGGAACCAGGGCAGTTGGGAAGCTTTGACACTCATTGGAGAGCAGAGCTTACTTTATTGCCTATTTCAATCTTATTCTCTCAGACCACCCACTGGAAAAGGGCAGATTAACCCCAGTGAGCTGGCAGCCCTTCCCAAGGGAAGGGGCTCTCTGTAGCTCACCCTAAAGCTGGTGAATTGGCCATTTTTCTGCTGCTCAGAGCTTCAAAATGAGAGCTGAGAGTTGGAGTTGTCCAAACTGGAGAAGGCAACTGGAACATGTTGCCCAGGGAAGCTGTGTCCTCTCCATCCCTGGAGACCAGGCCAGATGGGGCTCTGAGCAGCCTGATCTGGTAGAAGGTGTTCCTGTCATGGCAGGGGCTTGGGACTAGGTGATCTCTAAGATCCCTTCCAACCCAAACCATTCTATAATTCTGTGAAGGTGCCAAGAAACAAGCAGTTGCAGAGTCAAGGGAAGTGTCAGGTTTGTTCAGCTTGGAAAATGCTTGGGTGCAATCCTTTTTGGATTGAGTCTGAATTTAATTGAAATACTTCTCATGATTGCAAATGCTGTTTTTGCTTTAAAGTGAAATCACCTGTGCGCAGGCTTCAGTCTCAACACAGTTAGGATTTTTTTTTTTTTGCGTCAGTGTGATGTAACTACTCTGAAAGAAGACAGGCTGTGTTGTGATTTGTCTGTCAGCTTTGTGAACAGACAAATGTGCTATGTGTGCTGTGTCTAGCTCAGCTCCTGGGGCTTTCTGTACAGCCTGGACTCAGTGGCTGCTGTGGCAGTAGCAAGGCTGACAGAGGCCTTTCAGGCTCTTGGTGGCTGTGTACCTGAACTGGAACTGAAGAAGGTGTGGAGCACTGAGTTGGCACTCTGCAGACTGAAAGCAGAGTTGGGAAGTACTGACTAGCACTGAGTGTTGTTTTGGTTTGGTTTTTTAAATTATTATTAATTACTCTGAGTTTCTTCGTAAGAACTATGTATGGGTTTGGGTTTGTGGACACATTCATCTGAGGAAGATGAATGATGAATACCTGGCAAAGATATTTTTTGAAAATCAGAACGTGTCTTTGACTAACTGTTGTTTTTTTGGGTGACTTTTTTCCTTAAGTGAACTGCATTTGTGAAATAAATGTTTTCTTTCTGTTCAACAGTGGGCCACTATCCGGTTACAGAAAGGTGCCAAAAAGCCGCAGCCACAGATGCCACTGACTCCTACTGCTAATGGTGAGAGCTTGGGCTAAAGTCACATTGATGAGACTGATGTTGTGATGTTGGAGTGTTGAGGCCTTCTCAAATGAAGCAGTTAGATATGTGCATGAGAGAACTGGAGAAGAGGATGGGGTGTTACATGCTCACTGAAAATCATGGATTATCATCAGGCACTGCCCCAGCGGGATGGAAAAGAGAATCACAAGGATAAAAGCCTCAAAACTTGTGTGTTGAGGTAAAGACAGTTCATGGGGAAAGAAAAAGCCACACACACAAGCAAAGCAAGACAAGGAATTAATTCCCTGCTTCCTATGGGCAGGCAGGTGTGCAGCCATTTCCAGGAGAGTAGAGCTCCATCATGGGTAACACTGACTTGGGAAGACAAACATCATCACTCCAAATGTCCTGCTTTCCTCCTTCTTCCTCCCACTTTATATCCTGAGCATGATGCCATATGATCTGAAAGATCCCTTAGGTCACTTTGGGTCACCTGTCTGGGCTATGTCTCCTCCCACTCTCCCAAGCACCCCCAACTTCCTCACCAACCTGACTGTACAAAAAACAGGAAAGCCCCTGGCTCTATAAATCTTGCTCAGCAATAACAAAAGCATGTCTGTGTTATCAACCCTGTGTTCAGCACAAATTCAAAACACAGCCCCATACTGGCCATTGTGAATAACACTAACTCTACCCCAGTGAAAACCAGCACACTTATATATCTAATTGTTCTGCAGTGCTATTGGCAAGCAAACAGTTCCTACAGAATTAAATGCTGTTTTTACTGGCTTGTACTGAGTCATTGTAAAATCAGGGGATGAGGAAATGAATGGTATGAAACAACATGAAGTTTTACAAAACAAAGTGAAGCTTAAGATGGAGACTGTTCTCAGTTGATGGAAACTTCCATGTTTAAATATGAGGTTGATTTTCATCTTGAAATTTGTCTTTACCCTGTTGCTTGCAGGGTTACTGGCCAGCTATCTCAGTGCTAACAGGATTAGAGTGCACTTAAATATTATCTGAAGAGATCTGAGTGTTTGTTGGACAGCACTTTTCTTTCCCAAGCTCAGTGCTTTTTCTGTGGTAGGACTGCAAGTTGAAAGTGTATGGTGGGCTACTTGTCTTTTTTCAGTCTGCTGCTATTGACCTTTTACCCTCTGGAGTTAATATCAGTGTTTGCCAAACTCCTGACACTCACTATCTGTAGAAAGACAGCTGAAAAGTTGCATCATATTTCTTCCTTTAGCCTAATTTTGAAATTAGTTCTTTTACTATATCTTAACCCAGACTGTGTGTGAGTTGTGGTAGACTGTAGTAGGTCAGAGTTGGGTTTAAGACTTTGGAGCTATGAGAGAAGTCTGAGTTTGTCCAGGAAACAGGAGAAGGCTGAACAAGGCATTGCAGCCAGCACTTGGTTTCCTCCTGGTTCCTGAATGCTTCAGTATTGCTATTCAATTGCTCTGTTTCGACAGCATTTGGCAGCAGTGTGAGCATTTGCTGTGTGCTCCCTCCTTAGGCAGCAGAGCTGGAAGCAGGCCCAGCCTGACAGCAGACAAGTCAGTTGTTACCTGAGCCTGTGGATTAGCTCATGGGAACATGATCCAGTACTGGGGACTGAATTGTTGAGCTGTGTGTGTGTTTCAGCTCCAAAGGGATATCCTTATCAATACTGCAAACACTGGGATCACACTGTCTGCGGGCCAGGCATGGAACTGGCTTCCATGGCAGCAGGTGCGACTGTCAGCACCTGTGAAAATAAACTGGAGGTACTGCACAGCACCTCTGAGAATGGGTTAAAACTTGTCTTGCTAAACTGCTGACTTTCAAGTGGCTGAGAAAAAGTGCATGCTTTATCGCTCACCAACGTCCTGAAAGTTGTGGGGTTTTCTGGGAGGGAAGAGGGAAAGGCAAGGTTAGCGGTCCTTTCAGCTAATGTCAGTGACATGTCGTCTGCTTCCCAGCTTGTCAGTGATGCAGGAAGATATCCTTTTTCTTCCTGTAAGGCTGATGGTGCTCCATCATGTCATGGGCCAGTGAGAGGGCAAGAGACCCTACTGTGCTGCTTTGGCTGTTGTCCTCCTGGATATCTGGTCATTCTTATACGTAGTTATTTCTTCTCTAGTAAAGAGATGTCAGGGGAGAGAGATCCTAGCTAGTAGATAGTTCTATGAGCTATCTTTCAAAAAAAAAAAGAAAGGCTACAAGTAGCTATTCCCGCTGTGTGCAGCTGAGGGGTGTATAGTGTTAATATGTGCTGTGGTTCAGAACCTGTGCTAAATTATGTACTCCACTGTCTGGAGGAGCATTAGAGATAGTAAAAATGGCCTCAGGTAATTCATGTAGATGATTGCAAGCAGGCTACATTCAAGCAGTCTTATGGATGGGGATACACACAATCACAATGGCAGCCTGAAGCCCTTTTTAATGTCCTTTGTATATCTAAAATAAAAAGTTAAAACCTTTCCCCACTGGGGGTGGCTCTTTCTGCAGGAAGCTGCAGTCTTAACTGTTGTTGCTTGAGACAGTATGGGGAGACCTGAGGTCTGCAGTGCCAAGCTGGGCTCCATATCTTGCTCTTGGGAATTTTTTAAGCATAGGAGTAACTAACTTGTGATTAGGAGTTCCTGAATGTGGAGGAAAGTACTTGAGGGCCAGGGCAGGTGGAGGTCTAACAGTGCATTATATAAGTTGGCGTCCCCTGAGGTGACAGAACATGAGCAGACAGAGAGGCCCAATTGCATTACACAATATTTGCTGAGGGAGGAGAAACTCCTGCTGATAATGAATTACAGACTAGTTGATTAGAACAGGGTGAAGGTAAATGTTTATGTGTGTGTGTACACCTATGTGTAAGCGCTGAAAGGATGTTCATATTGCCTCTTACGTCTGTCCTGGCCACCCAGCCAGTACTAGGAGGTGGGTCAGGACAGGAGGGAGCACTGCAGATGTATGTGCAAGGGCAAGTTATCCTGTTCCCCAGCAGAGCAAAAATGATCCTCCCCAAATACCTTGAAATTGTGTCCCTCAATTAAAAAAAAAAGACAAAAAAAGACAAGTGGCCAGAATCAAAGAGACACCGCCTTTCTCTGCAGTACCAAATCTAATGTGTGTTACATCTGTTGGCAGAAAGGGCAACCAGTGCCCCTGCCTTAGTGGTGTGACAAGGATTAGTTTCAAGAGAAATGTTAGCTGGTGTAGTCACACGGGGAATTATGTGGTGCTGTCACCTCAGGGTCCTCCTCTGTTAGAGGATGGGCAGCGTGTGCTGGACCCAGTGGTAGCTCTTGGCTGAGCAGGTACTTGGAGGGTAGCTGAATAACCAGCTCTCAGCTCGCTGTATGGGTGCTGGCTGTGTTGTCTTCAAGGTGGTGGGTTTAAAAAAGACAAAAATGCCAATAGATTTGAAAATTATATCCACTAAAATAAAAATTTATGCAAATAATGTTGGCAGTATCTAGTTATTATATGAGTAGTTACTACTAAGGAGCTAATTACTAGATACTACTAAGTAGATCTACGTACTATGTAAGTAGGTAGTGTCAAATTTGAGCCTGGTATAATTAGGTATCTGGAGTATGTGAGCTTGAAGGCTTTGGGCTTGTGCTGCAATACTGAGAAAAACAGTGACTATGGCTTTTTTTTTTTTGGTTGAGAGTAATGTTTGCTGTACTCCTGTATAGTGCTGTCTTTGGCAAGCTCAACTCTGCCCACAGCCAAGGGATTAAAGGCCATTAAATGTGACTTGTGATTACAAGAAGGCTGAGTACATCACCGGAGCAGCGTGTGTGTAATTCTGTCCATAAAACTTTCACATGCTGCTGAGCTCTTGGCTTGGAGTAGCTGTCCCAAGGCTGCAGGGTGGCTGCTGCATGGGATGTCATGTGACAAGGACAGTGCAGGCTGATGAGGCAAGACTTTACAGCCCTGATATCTCAGCTTGCTAGCAGTGTGATAAACTTGAACGGTGGGCTGGGTTCAGCTGAGAACGTGGAGCCAGATGGGCCTGCTGCTTGAGTGGTGCTGAATAAGGGGGAAGGATAAGGGCTGAATAAGGAGGAAACATTCCCTGCTCTGGGAACTGGAGAGAGGGGTGGTACTTGTGTGATGGATGCTGCAGTGTTCCCCTGGTTTCTTGCCTAAAACCTGTTTCCAGCAGCATGGAGCAAACAGGTGGGGCTGACTTTGCCTACAGTCCTGGATGTTTCACAGGTCAGAGATTTTTCTGAGTGCAATAAAAATTTAATCAAAAACTAGAGCTCTGATTTGGGTTTAATGTATGACATAAGCGTAGTCCATTTTGATAAACGCTTGATGTGATGCACGCTTGTATAAGTTAGATCCTGAAGGGCTTTTTTGGGTGTGCCATATAAGTGGTTTATATTTGTAGGCTTATGATGGGACAATGCAGTGAGATGGCTGCCAGGTTTCAAGCTGAAGGTGCCAATAGGTTTTATTGCAGTGTTGTTTTTCTGTAGTGTTTACCTCAGTGGTTTGTGGAACTTGTATCTTGGAGCTTCCCGTGTTATCCTATATGTATGCCAGAGTGTGATAGGAAGATTTTCCGTATCACTTGCAATTTAAATGTTACAATTATTGGCACAGGAAATATATTGAGAGATTTTCTGCTGGCAAGGCTTCATTGGGAGGCAGATTTCCTACAAAAACACATCCTACAGTGTAGAAAGTTCCTAGCAGCTTGAAGAAGTTGGGTACTATGTCCTTTCCCCCTTTTTTTTTAATCTCAGCATGTACAGATTTTGCAATTTATCAGAGGGTGTTTGACAGAGTGGCAAGCTGAACTTGGACCTCTAATCCAAGTTGAATGTCTCAGGGGATGGTTGTTCTGGTTAACTGTTACTCTAGATTTCTTCGGTCATCAGTTTCTGGACCCAGACTTGCTTACCTGCAAGCACCTACTTGATCTTTGTTTAGCTTACACAATTTGTTCTTTCCTTTGAAAGCTCTGGTGAGAAATTTGTGCTTATCAGACCATAAGCTTAAAAAAGAAAAAGGGTGGAGGAGGGAGAATACTCGCGGTTTGCGCTGCAGTTCTGAACTCCCCAGGATTCTCTCCAGGTGTTAGGTAGTTAAGAATTCTACTGAAACAGTTGTTAGTGCTGAACTAAATCAAGGCTCCTCTAGGCACAACTTTCTTTGGTGTGGTGTTTTGGAGGGTTTTTCTTTGTTTAATTTTGAATAAAATAAAAAAAAAAAGTGTGGTCTGTCTGTACTTCCGGATAATATTTATGCTGTGAGGGCAGGGAGCTGTGTTTCGTACAAAACTGGTCCATGCACAGTATTGTGACTGTGGATACCAGAATGTCAGACAAGAGATGGGCTTAGGGAATAGGGAAGCCTCCATCAAGATTGAATGCTGTTAAATACACAGCACAGAAGGGAATGGTAGGGCCAAGGTCTCGCTCGATTTTTTTTCTGGAAGCATAAGAGTGTTCTGGATAAAGTTTGAATTGAGAACATGCCAGGTAGTGGGAAAGGATTTGCCTTCGTGTTCAGTTGGTAACAGAATTTGGTATAGTTGCTGCTCAGGGTGTTTGTGTGAGGAAGTGGAGCTGGAACTGGCCTCCTGCAGGGTATGTTTTGTTCAACTGCACAGCTTCTCTTCATGCCCTAGGAGGGGCTCTGCCAGTAAATTTGTCTCCTTGAGTAATGCAGAGTGAGACATTGTCTGGAGGGTGACTGTTACATCACAGAATTATTTTCTCATGTGGTTTCCCTTTCTTTCCCAAGGTATCATTGAAAGGGATGAGACGCCTATGGAGAAAGAAATTGCCCTTCTGCATCGAGCAGACTTCGAATTCTCCCACATTTTCTACTTCTGCAGAAAAGGGTTTGAGGCCATTGTGGAAGATGAAGTCACTCAACGATTTTCCTCAGAAGAGCTGCTCTCCTGGAATCTGCTCACAAGGACTAATGTCAACTTCCATTACATCAGCCTGAGGCTGACTGTTGTGTGGGTCATTGGGGTGATAGTGCGGTACTGCTTCCTGCTGCCCCTGCGGTAAGCGCTGGTGCTGAGGGGTTTTGTCAGTCTGGGAATGGGTAAATAAATTCGTGTTTTCTTGGTAAATGTCATCTCAGCTTTCTTTAACCCAAAAGCAGCATTGGCAGATATAAAATATTAACCTGCTTAAAGGCTCCTTTTGTTAAGAAGCCCTTAGAATACTTTTATCTTGCTCATTCACTGTGGAGAGTAGAGTAGGGCTGGTTGTCATATTTTTCACAAATGCTTCCTCTAGGTCATATATTGGCAAAACAAATGCAAGCTCTAAAGCTCCCTGGCACTGTGTGCATGGGAGTATCTGGATTTGCTACACCATGACTTTAAACAATAGATCAAGGAATTGCTGAGTTGGAGAACTGCATGTGTCAAGTGTCTGAGGAATAATTGAATTTCTGCAATCCCTTTCCATTTAAAGGGGGAAAGTGTTATTACAATGAGCAAAGGCACTTATTTTGGTTTAATGTCTGTTTTGTCTGTAGCTTTACCCTGGCTGCCATTGGGATTACGTCAATGATTGTGGGAACAACAGTGGTGGGTCAGCTGCCAAACGGCAGGTAGGTGCTGTGTGTGAGGGATGAACTTGCCAAGTTGCATCATTGCAAACAGCTGGAGATTAGGAGCAGACAGATTTTACCTATAACAGACTACTGATAGTCCACTCCACCCATAAATTTGTGGACCTTGTTTTAGTGGCATTTTGAATTTGGGCTAAGGTTGATGATTTCTGATGGGCTCCTCCTGCTGCCATGAGATACTCAAATGGGGTGTTGTAGGGCAGGTAGTAGTGCTGGGATCAAAAACACCCAGCAAAGAGAGGACAGCCTTGCTTAGCTAAGTGGCACCAAGGGTATGATGTATCTTGGCTGAGCTGCTATAGCAAGTGTGTGGTAGAGCTGGGAGCATCCCTCTGTACTCCAGAGTACTGGGAGAATTTCAGCCCTGAGTTGTGTTGAGTAGGCTGGAGAATATTGCATTTGTGTCTAGCTGCTTTCCAGGATGCTTCAGATGTCTGATTTCTTTCAGTGTGAAAAACTACCTGAGTGAAGTGGTTCACCTCACATGCTCCCGCATCCTCGTCAGAGCTCTGTCTGGTACTATCCATTACCATAACAAGTGAGTGAGCAAAAGTGTGTCTGTGCTTATATGTGCATGACATCCCATGGGAAATGGGGACTGCTCTCTCCTGAGCTGCAAGTTGGTGTCACAGTAGAGGCTGATGCACCTGACAGCATCATGGAACTGTTATGTGTGTAATGTGGTGCTTAGTGCACCAGCAGTCTAACAAAAAATACTTAATTGCAGGGAAAACAGACCTCAGAAAGGAGGAATTTGTGTTGCCAACCACACATCACCGATAGATGCGATCATTTTGACAAATGATGGATGCTACGCAATGGTATGAGGTGACCGCAGCAGAGGGACCAGGAGAGGGAAAGATTGTGGGGTATTGCTTATGGACTTCAGTACTTAACTTTCACAGCAAACAAATATGTTTGCTTGAGCACTGGTCAGTGGGGAGAAGTGTAAATTGTGTTGAAATTCGTCTATATTATGTGCTGGGGAAGTTTACCTTGGAGTGTCAATGCCAGGCTCTTCATCTGGTGAAGTACTTTGAGGTAGGCTTCCATATGAATGTCTAGATTCTCTCAAGTGAATGCATTTTAACAGTTCTGTGGTCATTGCTCAGTCTTGGCTTGCAGTCTCCCAGTGCATTTGGATTTGCTGGATTTTTTTTGGCGGGTTGGAGAGGAGGGAGTTCTGCCTTCCAGGTATCTCAGATCCTGATGTGCCTTGCTGGGCTTGCAGGTGGGCCAAGTTCACGGTGGGCTGATGGGTATTATCCAGCGAGCCACAGTCAAGGCCTGTCCTCACGTGTGGTTCGAGCGCTCCGAGATCAAGGACCGCCATCTAGTGACAAAAAGGTGAGGTGTGTGCTGGGCTGCCTCCCTGGAGGGGCACTGGGCAGTCAAAGACCTGGATTTGGGAATGAGTTGCAGGGGTGGTGTGTGGCACACTGCATCACTCAGAATGACCTGAGTGTGCTTGCTTGTGTGGGCTTTGGTGCAGTACACTGCAGTCAAAAGGTCAGGTTCCCAGGTCACCAGGGAAGGCTTGAAATGTTTATACAGCGTGTTGTGGTTCAGACCAAAGGTTCTGGGACGGTCTGGCCTGCAACCTGTCACAAAGCATCTCAGCTGGGAAGCAATCAGCATAATAACGAATGGCTGATGAATTCACATGTGCATTATGAAAGCATGTTAAGATACTTAAATTCTGGTACTTTCTGTTGAAGAGAAATATTGATGATAAAATGGGCTTTCTGTGACAAAAACTGTCAGTTTCACTGGAAACTGTGAGCCCCTAGAAATAAAAAGCTTTGTTTGTTTGGGTGGTAGACAGAATGTCTTGTAATAAGAATAAGCTGTGGATAAACGTGATTTTCTGCAGAATGTCACCAAATGCATACCCATGAATACTGTAGTACAGGGATAAAACCTTTTCCTAATTTGTAGAGACCTTTTTGGGTTAATTTTGACAGGTTAACTTTTTCACTGACTTATTGGCCTCTGCACAGCAGGACAGCTTTGCCAAGCTGTCCAAGTATTATTCAAGTAGTGTGAGCTGTAGGTATTTAGCAGTCCCCTTTTTAAGAAATCTGCTCTTAACTAAGCAGAGGCTAGATGGACCACTGCATCAATAATTTTTTTCTTATGTAGGCAATTTCTTGAAGGTTAAGTTGATCAGAGTTAGTTGAATTGACTCAACAGTATATAATTGTTGGCTTCTCTGACAGTCATTAGTAAAATAATGTGGAGGAAAGAAAACAGGATGTTGCCTCAATGTAATGCTCCTGGGGCCTAAGGGATGGCAGGCACTAAGCTTCAGTTTCTGTAGAAAAGAAAAGCAAGTACAAATTAGTGTCTGGTAAAAGGCTTTGGTTTCATACATATGTAATACATAAAGGCATTTTTCATGCACCTGCCTGGGGGAAGAGGAGTGGAAAGGAACTGTTTTTTAAGCTTTTCTTCTGCTTCCACAGACTCAGGGAACATGTGGCAGATAAAAGCAAGCTCCCGATCTTAATTTTTCCAGAAGGTAAGAAGCTGAACTACTTATCTCCATTCAGTGTAGATGTCATCCCTGTTCTCTTTTCGTGGCTCCTGCTGCTCAAATCTATCTTCACCTCTGGCTTCAACTTCATTAGGGCATTCCTGGTTTTCATTGTTAATATAAGATGAATATACATGGAGACCACACAATACTGTCCCTGGATGTTGCTTCTCCTGTCAGAAGCTGCGGGCAGAAGAATGGAAAGATAGTTTATCTTGCCCTTAGACTATCAATTCACTGTCCTACAGATTTGACCTCAGCATTGTGCTTTATGTCTTGCACACCTTGTGGCTTCATTCAGGGAGTCAGTCACAAGACAAAGGATAAAAGCAAGCAGGGGAGAGATGTATAACTCACTGAGCAGCAAATGCAGGCCCTTTATGGGTAAGACCTGTATGTGGATGTTGTGTTGTACTGAAATGGCTGTGTGAAGCAATGACTTTATCTTCTGGACAGGCACCTGCATAAACAATACATCTGTGATGATGTTCAAGAAGGGGAGCTTTGAAATAGGAGGGACAATCTATCCTGTTGCAATCAAAGTAAGTGGAAATAGCTGGCTGTTGAATTTCAGAGTTGGAGATGGGTTTTTGTTAGAAGGGCAGGAAGCTGTCTCAATGCAGCTGCTATTGAAAATACAGTGGCAATTGGGTGCGTGGCTCCTGGGGAATAAGTGGCTGAAATTAAAGTGAAGTCCTTTGGCCTATGGGGCCTGTCTGGTAGGCCTTGATGGGGTCAGCTTCTTCCTTCAGAAAGCTGGAAGGAAGGGGAATCCAGCTAGTCCTTCCCAGTGCTCAAGGGAAGCTTCCTACTCACAGCAGACTTAATTCTTCTGGCTGTTCAGGCAAATGGGTGACATCTGCTGCTGGTTGTGCCATGTAATCCCAGGTCTGAGAGGCTGTGATGGTCTGGGAAAAGGCTTAATCATTTGGTTTTTGTGATCCTTTGTAGTATGATCCTCAGTTTGGAGATGCCTTCTGGAACAGCAGCAAATACAACATTGTGAGCTATCTGCTGCGGATAATGACCAGCTGGGCCATCGTTTGCAACGTGTGGTACTTGCCACCAATGGTTAGAAAGGTAATCCAGCATCTGGATGACGGACTGCTGTTTAAGCACTTGACTGTGTCTGCAAGTGCACTTTTCCTCTTTTTGTCCCCCAAAACCTCTACCCTGCCCCTCCCACCCCATGTCTCCAAATCAGAGTTTTATACTGGATTTTTGTCAGTGCTGACTGATGTATGATTGGACTCGGCTTTTCCTGATGCATCTTGGTACCATGAGCAGTGCATCAGATATGCAGAGGATAGCAGTAAATGCAGTGCTGTTCACAGTAGCAATAATGGTAATGTTCCATCTTGTTGAAGCAAAATTTTCTCCTAATTTCAACACTCTAGGGGCAAAATGAGTTATTATCACATGGGAACATCAGATTGTGATGTTGGCATGATAAGGAATAGGTTGTTTGGCAGTGAGCTAATTTGATGAGGCAGCAGATAAAAATGTTACGAAAATCTGCTTCAATTGACTTCTCTCTGCTTTGATCATGTTGAATTTATGTCCCTTGAAGGAAGATGAAGATGCTGTTCAGTTTGCCAACAGAGTGAGGTCAGCCATTGCTCGCCAAGGAGGACTGACTGAACTCCCCTGGTGAGTGATGCCATCCTTGTTAGAATTTATGGACTGTTTGTGATTAGTTTGACTGAGAGGTGCTTCCCTCCTTAGCTTTATGACAGATTCAACATCACTTTATTCCAGTCAAGCAAAACAATGGAGTAACTCAGATGCACATATGTGAAAGTAAAAATAAAGATGTATAAAGTCTTTGGAGCATGTAGCATGCAATGAGTTTCATCTAAAGGCTTAATACTTTTGAAACAGGTTCATTCACAGTTGTTTCTCATGTTGAGATTAAGTAGCAAAAGTGAAGTTCCCTGGCAAATCTGATGAACAGCAAAAAATAGAACCAGTTTTTGAGGCCTTTCTGCTCTGACTTTCCTATGTCCTGCCTCAGTAAGTAGCAGAATAATGCCTTGATTTCATATGACACAAACTTGAGAGCAAAATTTAGATTAAGAGAATGGGCAGATAGATTCAACTATGAGACCCAGCTCTGAATAACATAAGACAAGACATGACTGTAGTGTTGCAGAAGGTTGAGGAAGTAGCATCCCTGATTGCCAGAGATTTCTATTGTAGGTACAGCCTGTTACCAACATGAATAGGCTGCTTTAATGGGCTGAATTTAAACTGCATAAGCATTGTGGCTTAAGGTAAAGGTTTTAATAATTGTGCTTAGAATTGGATGTTGTAGAAGTTCTGAAGAAAAGCTTTTAATAGTAATAGTTTAGATTAAAATTCTATAGTTGATTAGGGTAGGTAATGTAATGCATAGTTTGATAACAATGGCCGTAACAGCCCTGATGGTTTGTTTCCTCTTGCTCTGTTCCAGGGATGGAGGTCTGAAACGAGCGAAAGTCAAAGAAACTTTCAAAGAAGAACAGCAGAAAAACTATAGCAAGATGCTAGTGAGAAATGGATCAGTAGGAAGCTTGTCTGCAGGAACTGAATCAGACTGAATGGTGGTTCTTGGAAAGTAAATTTGCACAACCAGCCTTAGCAGGAATAATGTGGTTTTTTTAATTAAAAAAAAAGGATGAAAAAATAGAGCAAGAAAACAACATAATCCTTCATTGTGTGTATGTATATTCTCTGTGTGGCTGGTGCAGAGCCTGCCAAGGGCAGTGTCTCTGTGTTCCTCCCTGATCACTCTTTCATTCTCCTGCCCCTCTCCATCTTCACGTGATGCACTGCAGCTCCTGGTATTCCCAGGCTGAATGCCTGCAGAGTTAGAAGATGAAAAAACACCCCAGTTTTTCTGAGTTTGTAAGGATGAAGGGAAGTACACTGAACAGATGCTGTCAGGACACTGGCTATGAAGATACCTCTTGTTCATGGTACTTTAAAGTTTTAAACATAACGAAACTTTGTCTTTTTTTTTTTCCTGTTGCTCACAGACTTTTTGTTGTAGATGACTTAAATAACATGTTTTAGGATGTTGTCAGAACTGTAAGATTGACTCTTTTTGCTAGCTTGCACCTGGATGTGCAAGGAGGGAATGGAAACAAGGGCTGCAGAGACCCTACAGGATGGGAAAGGAGCTGCCCTGCCAAAAGCACAGACCATGGACCATGAGGAATTTGGTGGCCTTATAACATGGTATTGCCTTTATTGAGAACTGCCTGAGGGAAGATAAGGGGCAAGTCCTCAATCTCCCTGTCCATTGCTGTTGTTGAAATTGCTTTCCTGAGCTCTGGAGCTGTAAAGGTAAGGTACAGTAAGAGTTGGATAATGTAGGCCATGACAGATGAATTTTTGTGGATTGTCAAGAGTACCCATCTGCAAAAATTATTGTTAATGGCTTGAAATTCTCAAGAGAGCCACTCCTGTAACACATTTTGTGTTTCCTGGGCTAGCAATAGCTATCACAACTGTAAACATAGGATCCGTCAGCTATGATATGAGACATGGCATGTCCAAATCTGCAATATTTTGCTGTCTGAATGTAATGAGAAATAAATTCTATATTTCTAATGGGTCTTGTGTGGCATTACTACTGTTCTCTAAATGTCTATAAAAAGTTATACTTCCTGAGAACTTAACATTGGAATCATGGAAACTTCAGTCACTGACATAAAGGACCAATTGTAGTTGAGTCTGGCAGATTTCTAACCTGAATTTCTTTCCTTTTTTACCCTCTCCTTGGAGTCTAAGGCACATAGATGGCTTGGTGTTTATCCTTTTTAGAGTAGGAGTGATTCATCATGCAGGCTCATCTTGAAATTACAAACATGAAGTCATATCAGGGAGACTTAGTGAATCTGTAATTAACTGGAAAACAACTGAGCTTCTAAATTTTAAACTGAGTTCATTTCTAAGTAGTCTTTTACTTTTAGCAAAGAGAAATTAAATGTAATGCTGAAAAAAATTACTGTTTTATAAATCAAAATTTAGAAATCTGTTAGAACGTATTCTCCCAGAAAAAGTTCGTGTTTCCCCATTATGCACTTACACAAGGACAAATATATAGGGAGTGTTTTACAGGTTTAGTATGGCAAGCCTTCAAGATGAAAATTGTTTGCGTTAGAGTGGAAGATAAGTGAGACACAGCAAAGGCTTTTTCCTTAAGGTGAAACCTTGTTCAACTGTGGTCTGTGTTGTTATTATTGTTAGGATGAACTGGTCATGCAAGCTTTGGGTTAATGAATGTGTTTGTCATAATTTATGGATATTAGTTGTGAGCCTGAGCTTTTCTGGATTGCACTCACAATAGGAAGCTTTGTAAGGACAACTCTTTTAAAAACATGCCTGCCTGTTTTATATGCATAGACACATAAAATACAGTTTAGGTAACGCATTTAAAAATCTACTCTGTAAATATTGGGGTATGTATATATATAAAAAACATTTCTTTTAAGGTATAGATTGTGATGTATTTCTCTGTGAATGGAACAAAAGTTATTTTGGTTGAAGGTTTAAATATGTGTTTCCTAAGAGAACCTTCACAGCCAGTTCATGGTCCCTCTGCTTTCTTTCTGCTTTTAGAGTTGATCATCAGTAACTGAACCGCAGTGGTTTTTGGAATCTTGACTGTACTCTCTGGGATGCTCTGTTCAGTGCATGTGTTCACAGCAACAGGATTGTGAGCTTCATGGCCCAAGGCTGCAGTTTGCTTCTTGCTTATGGCAAAACTGAATTTTAAAGCAAGAAGCCCTACTAAGTTGAAGGATAATGACTACGTAATCCAGTGACACTGTAATGAAGTGTTACTGACAAGCCAAATGGAGTTCTGTGACTTAATTACAATTAGTCTCCACTGAACTGATTTTTAACAAAATCTGCCTTATTTTGGAGAGAGTTCATCAAGGAAATGTGTAGATTTAGCTGTATGAGTGGCACTGGCCATGAGAAGAGGCATCATGCAGTCATTTCTTAATTGAGAATATGTAGGTGAATAAGCTGAAGTTTCTTGAACCTGCTGCAGCTTGTATGTCTTTACTAAACAGGAAGTCCTGTGTGTTCTTTGACTCTTGGAGGGTTTTTGGTTTTGTATCCCCAGATTTCTCACTTAGTTCTGAAAATCCATTCAGAATTCTTGCTTCTCAAGAACTGGACAGTCCTGATATTATCCAGTCTTCAAATTCTTGCTTGAGGAATGAAAATTATTTCAGATATTTAAGGAAAGGGCCAAAGAAAATCCCGAAGAGACATTACTAAGATGAAAGCAGACTTTGGCTGTGACACCTTCGCCGAGGTATTAGTACTAATGCTCTAGAAGAAGGTTCCTAGTTCTGATTTTTTTGTGGCTGGTGGACATAAAGTAGCTGTTGCATAAAAATGTTTATCAGTACTAGCACTAAGGAAGCCTGAGTTTATATGCAATTAGGCCTCAACTTAGACTGCAAACTCTGATTGAATCTGTGGTACAGTACAGTGTTATCACAGAATGGTATGGGTTGGAAGGGACCATTAAAGTCCATCCAGTCCAATATCCCTGCAGTGAACAGGGACCTTTTCAACTAGACCATACTGCTCAGAGCCCTGTCCAACCTGACAAATGTTTCCAGGGATGGGGCTTTTACCATCTCTCTGGGAAACTTGTGTCAGCATTTTGCTGCCCTCGTAGAAAAACTCATCTCTTGTCTAAATCTACCTTTTAGTTTAAAACATTACCCCTTGTCCTATACCCTACTAAAAATTCTATCCCCATCTTTGATGTAAGCCTCCTACAAATACAGAAAGGCTACCACACAGCCTCCCTGGGCCCACGTCTCCAGCTTGTCCAGGTCCCTCTGGATGTGTCCTGTCCTTCAGGTGTGTCAACAGCACCACTCAGTAAATGTTATGGATGAAGTTAATACTGGTCCCAGTACATCCCTCCGAGGGCCACCACAGCGGCATGATGTAGGCCAGTATGTGCTGCAAGACAGAGCTTGACACAGCCCTGTGTGAGGATAGGCAGTTGCACTGAGAGCTGCTAAAAGTCTTGGGATTTTTAATGTTTATTTGTGTGACAAACTGGCTGCTCAAGCCTAGCAGTAAGGGTGAATTTTTTGATTTTGTCACAAATGGGGTTTTGGGCACTGCTGTGCCCTGAAGATTGTGGCTGTGCAATTACCAACCCTGATTTGTTCCCATCAAAAGTTTTTTGTTTCTCTGAAATGGACATTATAAAAACAGCAGAGCTGTGACCTTAAGAGTCAAGATACAGACTCCAATGATTGTTCACTGTCTCCATCTTTTTATTGAATTTTTCTGAGGCTCTTTTTTGCTGGATAAAATCCATACAAATGAAATACAAGCACAGTCAGTAAATAGTAATGAAAAGGTAAATTCATTTTGCAAAGAAGCTAGTGCATATAAGACATCATCTGGAATAATGATGATTTTTTTTCCTTTTTTTTTTTCACAGATCACAAAGCTATTACAGTCTTTTAAAATTAATATCTGGCTTTTAGGCTCTGTAATAGTTTGTGTGACCTCTTCTTACCCTTTGGCTAATAAGAAAAATTGTATTGTTTTTAAATACAAGACAGACACAAGATATGATAATTGTATGGATGAGGCTGATATTTCTGTTAAATAGCATGGAATGGGGAAGTGCCTGGTTCAGTTTTCCAAATGGTGGCCACTTTTGGGGCAGGAAGGTATGAATTTGTATCTGAGCTTCAGCAGAGGTGCCCTGCTGTGGCAGTGGTACGAGTTCCCAAATCCCTTTCCCCTGCTGTCCCTAGAACCCCGGCACCCCCTCGGAAATTACGGACAGTGCACAAGGACTAGAAGCTCCCCTGGGGTGGAGCCCTCAGTAGTATAGCCCAAAGAGGGGCTGAGTTCCGAGGGGGTTGGCCACTTGTCCTTAGTTTGCCGTACCACCTGTCACTCTCCTGCCACTCTTCCCCCTGTTCCGGGATCTTCTGTTAAGTTCGACGCCCCATTGTTCTGTTAAGTTGTCAGTCATCCTCACTCCTCCCCTTTTCCTTCCCTGTTGGCCCCTATCCCTTTGTCCCTCCTGTGATCCTTCCCCTGACCCTTGTTGATTGGTTGTTTACCCCACAATAAAAGTCTGATGCTCTAGCTATCCGAGGACTTCGGATCTCGGGTGTTTCGGGCCTCAGTTGTCTCTCAGATACCGTGTGTCTATTTTATCCCGAGCCGGAGACCTCTCCCGATTGCGATACTTCCCCGACACTATCTGGATACACTATCGCCCTTTGGGAACGGTGTAGCTATCAGCTGAGATCCTGCAAAGGTATCTGACCCTAGCCTACTCCGGCTGCAGCAGGCTGCCGAGGACGCTTAGGGTTGCCGCTGGCCAGGCTGGACGGGCAAACCCTGGGCGGTCAGCGATCCGGCTGCCACGCCACCGCGGCGACAGCCCGCACCTCAGGGAGGAGGCACAGGGAAATCGCCCTGCCAGCTTCCCACCTCTCTTCTTAGGGCAGCCATGGCACAGGGCTGGAAACTCAGCTAGGCGTGGCTGGGTTGCTGTTTGTGCATCACTGTTGTGAGAAGGGCCTGTCCTGGCTTGGCTCACTGGAAATCCAGGGCGTTTCCAGCGCCCCCAGGGGCAGTGACTCTGTCGTGTCCTTGAGCTATGGTAGTGTGCAGTTCACAGCCTGGACTATATCCAGTTTTTTCATACACCAGATTATGTTCTGTACACACAGTATGTCTTGGAGACCTAATTTGTAGGGGTTTTAATTTTAAAGAGAGCCTGAGAGCTGAATATCCTTTAACTTCTGTGACTTGCTCTGTCATGTGATGGCTTGACACTGTTCCACCGGTGTAATTTGATTCCTTTTACTGCAGTCAGGTCAGTTCTTAAGGAATCACAGAATAGTCTGGGTTGGAAGCGGCCTTTAAGATCATCTCATTCCAGCCCTCCTTGCCATGGGCAGGGACACCTTCCACTAGACCAGGTCCTCAAAGCCGCATCCAGCCTGGCCTGGAGCACTTCCAGGAATGGGGCATCCATCCAGGATGATTAATGGATCTCAGGAGTGAGGTTTTTAGCTATACTTTAAATGCATGTCCTGCCTTAGTACTTTGAGCTTTTGATTCCAGAGTTGTGTATGTAGAAGCAAGTTGCCCAGAAGTCCAAATGAAATCTGCTTTGGAACCTTGAGGCCATCACCTTAATCCAGCCACATTGCTGGAAAGAAATTTCTTTGCCAAGCACCACCATCTATCAGGAGATGACTGCACAAAGGTTTTTTGAGTTTGGGGAGTGAAGAGGACTTTTGGGAGACCTGGCACTGAGCTGGGGGAACGTGTGCCTTTTACAGTTGAGTCTTCCTTGATGCTCTTGGAGTTTTCAAGTACAGGGCTTTCCCAGCAGAGCACTGCCACCCTCAGTGTGGGGCCCTGTGTCGGTGTCAGGCGAGGAGGCCCAAAACTTTCTGCCTCTGAAGTGACTTGTTGGCCTAAGTCAGAGCTTTACTGGGCAGCAGCAGTTTTTTTTGTGTGCTTTTCTCATCAGGATTTTCCACCTTTCTATATTTTGTGTCATGTGTTTGTTGTAACCTAATTTTTATTTTGTTTTTTAATGTTATCTGGCTGTGCAATTCCTTGCCTGGTGTTTAGGAAGGGCCCAAGTTTTGTCACTGAAGGATGGTGTCTGTAGGTACTTTCAGCTTTGATTGTCTCATATTGCTTGCTTCTGGGCTCTGTCTTCCTACCTCCATTCCCACACAGTAGCAAGTCACTGTCTCCTGCAATTAGTTACAAAGAAGAACAATGAGATTGGCCCTGTGTTCTCCTCACTTCATCCTGGGATAATGGATTAGTCCAGATGCTTGACAGCATTGCACAAAGTGAGCGTGATGGAGTGTAAGCCCATGTGGGGACAGCTCTAGCACAAAACAACCCTGGCATGGCATACTCTAATTTCCTTCCTCATGCTTCATCTTGTGCAACGGTTCCACTTAATTATTGCACTGTGGAAGTCAGCTGCCCAGGCAAGGATTAATCCTTTCCTACAATTGCAATCAAACTTCCACTTGTGCACTCGACTCCTAATGCTGGGTTCGTGCTCAGGGAAAGGGATGGGAATTCAGAAGCATGAGCTCTTGAGAGCAGCAGAAATTTCCTCCTTGTCTCGTTCAATAATAGTAGTAGCGCTACTTGTTGGGGAGGGAGAGGAATAATGTTGTTTAGGAGGTTGTCAGTTCCCAAGTTAGCCTCATGAAGAAACCAGTGACCAGCTGAAGTCCCAAACACACCTTAGCTGTTTAACCCTTTGGTCTACGGTGAGAGGTAAACATGTCTGAGGTTTTGGGGAGGAGTTGGGGGGTGAGGGAGGATATTTAGGCTTTTAGGGTTCTTAAGTGCCTGGTAGGTATTAATTAAATGCTATTTGGCATGCCTAAAAAACTTGTATCTTTAATCCTCAGGTGCCAAAAGATCTTTGGAAATTGTCCATGATATCTTGAGAAAGGTGAGGCCCAATGTAACTCTTGAGTCCTAAGTAGCTCAGAATTACCACGGGCTTGGTCTAACTCTGTGAAACTAGAGATAACACGGGAATTAAGAAGACACAACTGGGAAGGGGTGAAGTTATGGCATTAGCAATAGCTTGCTGTTCAGAAAATGTAGTGCTGAGGTCAAACTGCATGCTTAGTTTGTACTCACCTCAGGATGGTGTTTTGGAGCTGTGCAGGGTGGTCCTATGACATCTCTTCATGCACCAAAGGGGCAAAATCTTTGCTTATATTCAAGCTTGTTATGTTGTCCTTGGACTTTTGAATTCAAACCTTGAGGATGGCAGGAATGTTTGTGTGCCATCCCTGTTCCTCCCTTGAAATCATTTAGCTCCTCAAGAAAACTCCAGGGCAATTGATCATCAGGGCGATCTCAGGACTGCTGTTTCCTGTAGACATGCTGATTTCTGCTCCTGAAGTTATTTGAGGAGGGTGTTTGCTGCTGTGTTCGCAGAATTTTCCAAAGCACAGTGAGAGGCTGCAGTGGTTTGCCAAAAGGGCTAAAGCATGTGCCAAGGGCTAAGTCTGAGAGTTAGCTTCTAACCAGGGTGGCATCGCTGTCGTGTTACTAATGGTGTAAAAGATTGAGTTTAGATGCATGTGTGTGCTCACTTGCAAGTACTAATCAGCCTTAGTTAACCACTGCCATAGATGCTATCTTCAATATCCCAAACTGAGGCACTTTGTGACTTTCATTTAATCACTGTTATCTTTCAGACCCTGTTTCTCTAATGGGCTCTCCATGAGGTGAGGGTGTTACAGCCCTCACTGATGGCAGCACCAGGAACTGGTAACTTTGGGGATATTGCAACTCTCACTTCAGGCTTTACTCTAGGAGCAAATAAGACCATTGTGACCCTCCCGGTGGAAACACACACCAGCTTCTCACACAGATTTTGAGTTTGATCTGGCAAACAGTAAACTGGTATTACAGAAATGCAGGTTCAGAAGCCAGTCAAGTCCAGGCTTATTGTCAAAAAGATAAATTTTTTTTACTTGAGCCTGTCCTGTCCAGCTTTGCAAAGTTGAAGTGGCTTAACAGTTCAGGACCTTCTGGATTAATCTTCGCTTGAAATAGCTTTATTTGCTCTGCCACATCACCAGCTAAAATGAAATTGCAAAAAAATGGCATCTGTAAATGGGGCCACTACTGAGGCTTGCTTGGTGTTGCATTTTAGCCCCCTCTACACAGTTGTGAGGAAGGAACCCCTAAGTATGTTGCTCCTGCTAGTTTTTCTGGCTTGTTGCTGTAATTGGAATTTTCCATCAGTAAGGCAGACTCCCTCTTCTTGTCTGCTGTTTTGTTCTGGCTGATTTTCTGTAGGTTTAAAGAAGAGAGAGATCAGTAACAGATAAAGAATCAGGTTGCTTCTATATGTCACTGTGGTCCTTTAGGAAGATGGACTCTGTAGGGAGTAAAAGTCTGAGCCATTAAGAAGATTGCTGTTTGAATTGGTTGTGGCCCAGAGAGAAAGCAGAAGAAATACATCCCAGGATGCCACAGAAGTGGTGTCTCAAGAATGCCCCTGATAACCCTGAGGTTTTTTCATGGACATGTGATGGCGATTCCAGCAGACCTCTCTGCAGCTCACAGAATTCCCTCACTGCAGTGTCTCAAACAGCCCTCTAATTGTGTGCATTTGTGCAGGCATCCTGAAGTAAAGGTGGATATTTCACACTATTCTCTTAGCAGAAATGTAAAATAAGCTCTTAAGGATACTGTTTCAAGGAGTCTGTCATGCTATTGAACATCATGTTACTTTGCACAAGGATTTGCTCATGGTTTTCAAAACTGTCCGAAGAGGGTGCCTTTTATTGCATGTAGCTGCTTATGATGTAATGAAAAATTTTGTTTCCCCACTTTTTTGCTTTAAAGGTTTCAGTTCTAATGCTTTCTGTTCCTGAAGTTAGAGTTGTACAGTATTTAAGTAGAAAGACTTTTATTTAATGGTAAAAATGCTAATGTTTGGATTTAGCTTAGAAATCAATGTTAACTAATATGTAGAGAGAGTGAGGATCAACAGTGTTTGGAGCACTTGAATTCCCAGGTTTGGCTCCTCATATCTCTTGGGTAGGTGTGTCAAGATTTAAAAATAGGAATGGTTTGTCTTCCATGCTTTATGTGTAGCATAATCATGTTTTCTTTCAAGGTGCTTAAAAAAAAAACCCCTTGGCTATAATATGACCAACATAAAAACAACAATATGAGAATAAGCAAACAAACATTAAACCAAAGCCGCCAACCACACACAGCCCAAAAGCCTGGGATATGCTGTGACATCAAGGTTTCAGCACCAGAAATAAAATTAGAGGCATCCTGTTCTTGCAGAAGTGGCGTATTTAATTTGAAATCCTTCTATTGCTGCTGCTATGTAGTTTACCCCAAGCCCTGGCAGCACTGCCAAGAGTGGCAGTAAAGTAAGTATTACATCATAATTTTTAGGTAGCCAAGGGAAAGATGAAGCTGTCTGTCAAAGCTGGCTCTGAGGCCAAGGGCAGAAAGCCACTCTGAAGGGGCTTTTGGCCAAAAATGTCCTTGGGCTGTAGGTAGCCAGGAAACTGGGAAGCTCAGTCCCTGCAGGTGGCTGCTTGAAAGGAATAATCCTGTCTGTTGCAAGCAAATGATGGGGAAATTGGTCAGGATGAGCAGCAGGACTTGGGTAGGCCAGATTTTTGTGGGTGCATGAAATTGGATCTCACAGTCTGGCAGGCACTTGCTTGGTGCCTGAATCCTGCAAGGATATGTGCACTGTGTCAGTGTTCCCGTGGGGCTGGGGTGGCACTGGTAGCAGCAAGAGGTTGAACTCAAGGCAGTTCATGCTACAGTAGCCTGGTGTCTCCAGACAGCTATGGACCATGCATTGCATGCAGCAAAATTTTGGCAAACTTTTCCTTTGCGTTTTAAATTTTCACAGGGGAGAGGAGAAAGCTTCCTGAAATGCTGTGGTTTTGGTGGGGGGATAGCCAGCTCAGATCAGAATGGTGGCAGGGTGGATGTGTACTACAGCCTCATGCTGGGAGCCAGAATTCTGTTCTGGAGACCCAGAGCTCTCTGATGCCATTTGAGAGGGTGAGAGGTTTAATTGATGGCATTTGGATGAAATCCTTTCCTTGCAATTTCATTATTAATATTATAATTACATCATTATTGTATGCTTCCTAAAGTGCCTTTTCCTCGTGATGTAAGATGATGAAAGGCAGGCGGGCTCTCTGTTTTCTGCGTGCTTTGCATGCCCTGTGTTTGTAAATAATGCTGATTCTGCTGTCTGAGACACACTGGTGGGCTTTCTGCACCTGAAACTCCAGGACAGAAAGCTGCTGAAGGACTGCTGCTCAGCACCGTGTGTCTCTGCTACGTTTGCATCCCCTGCAAACGAGCTGTGAGGAGCTGGTGTATCACAGCACAGGCAGCTAGGTGCCAGCACCAGCTCACGTTTGGTTTGGCTGACGCGTGTCCTTCCCGGCAGTGCCCAGAGCAAGAGCAGCTCAACTCCACGGGGCACTATTTGCATACTCTAACGAGATGGGCTATAATTGGCCTTCATTGATTTTGTTTTCATTGAGCTAAAATAGAGTCAGAGCTTCTTAGGCAAGAAGAGCTGATTGATTTGTGGTAGGATTCAGGACTATTCAGTTGAAGGAATAATTAATTATGTTCTTATTTAGTAATTGTCAGGGTCTAAGTTTACTCTTACCTTTCAGGTAGACACTGCTAAATTTGCTCTCTAGACTCTGTCTCTCCTTTTAAAGGCTGGGATAAGGTGCCAACGTGCAGAAGACAGTTCACAGGAAACACTCAAGTCGTTTCCTTCTCTATCCTTTCATTACCACTTCTTTTTCTCCCTGCACTATCTCTGTGCTTATCCATATGCATGACATCCTTCTTTCCGGGTCTTAATTGATCAGCTCCATTCTCTGGCAATTTTCTTTTAAACAATTCCAAGAAAACACCTTTTTAACTAGAAGTTGGAAAACAAAGGAAAAAATAATTACTTACTTGAAAAAATTGGAATGTCAACTTGCTGTTAAGATCTTTATGATTTTTTTTTTTGTTCTAATTCAAGCTCTTGCCCCAAAGAAATGTTTTCCTTGTGTTGAACAAATACACCTGCGAAGCTCAGGAGCTGGGGGTGTTAGTTGTGTGCTATGTAACACTCATAAACTTGAAACACTGCCTATGTGTGTGAGTGATGGTCTTGGTGAAAATGGAAACTTGTCCTTCCTTGTGCTCTTCTTAGCAAGTATCCATTTAATTAAACATTAGCACTGTGTGAGCAGACAGTGCTCCGTGGCAGAGGCAGATTTTATGAGCTGTTTCTGTAGAGTTGAAAGCAAGGTTATAATGGCCACATACAGCACGGTTAGCATTGGAACCCATGTAACAAAGATGATGTTTAGTACATTTTCTCCTCTTCTTATCTTGTGCTTCCAGCATAACGAGGTGGCAACGTTTGCTAGTGGTTTTTAAGTGGTGGATCTCATTACAAATATAATGTTAAACACTAATGAATTGAGTCCAGGCGGTTTCTGTGCTGCTGCCAGGAATGCAGTGCTCAGTAAATACCTTGCACCAAGCAAGTAAATGACAAAGGAACTCCCTGGGCAAACAACAACCAAATGCAAGGGATCATTCTTTGTAACAAATTAGTTCTTAAATAGAAGGGTCTTCCATCAGCTTCACCGGATGAAAACTCCTGGCTCAATGAGGGCACTGAAGTGGACACAATTGCCAATAATAAGTAGGACACAACCCCTGCGTGGCCTCAGGTCCTTTGCAGTGTGTGAGTTTGCAGGGGTGGGAAAACCAGAAGAGAAATTTATTGAAGAAGTAATAGCGGGAGAGGTTGATTGCTTTAAGTAAAGGGGCAACTCCAGCAGCACCACAACTTCTTTGTCTGAAACACACATGGGCAGTGTCGTTCAGACAGAGAAGGTGCCTCTCAGTTTGGACATGTTCAGAGCCATGCAGTTTGCTCTGAGGATGTTGCTTCTTTGCATGAGAGTTGGTGGAAAAACTAGGGAAACTGCCACGAAAGACCCACAAAAGTCCCTCTTCTAATGTGCTGTGCAGGAAAGAATTGGATTTGGAAGGAATTCAGCAAAAATGCTATGTGAGAAATCAGCTGGGTTAAGATCTTTTTCCTTTCTTACCCTTTAATTTCAAGGAAAAGCAGGAGAAACACTATTATATGCAGAAAAATCTTCTTCCTGGTCATCAGTTTCCTATCAAAAAAAAAAAGACAGAAAGAAAAAAACTCCAGTTTTGGGCTTTTTTTCCATTTGGGACAAAAGATGGAATTTGTTTTGTTACGCTTTTGTTTTGTTTTGGTTTTTTGTTTGTTTAAATGGGAGATATCTTATTTAGAAAAGCTGTAGCAGATTTCTTTGGGAAATATCATTCCTACTAATTTCCTTTTCCCAGATGTGAGCAAACTTCTTTAGTCCTACTGGATGGAAGGAGTTCTCACAGAGAGGGAGAGAACTGGTGGCCAGCTTCTTAAAACTTGTCTGAGTGGACTTTGAATGCCATTCTGCTTCTGAAAGGTTTCCCAAACCATGGCAAAGCCACAGCCAGCCAGGTAATAACTGCATGGGATCCAGGGCACTCAGTGGCTGTGTAAGCTCACCTGGATCCTGCTGGGCTGAGCAGCCATCTCTGGACACCAGGTCCTTTTCCAAGCCTACTGTCTTTGCAGGTCTCTGAGCTGAAAACCTCTTATTTCCTTGCTTGCTCTCTCACTTTTTGGTTAAATCAGCTTTTGCCACTCATGAATTATATACACACACCCACATATCACTGGCCCAGCCCTAGCGCCTGCCTTGTCCTGACAAGACAGGTCCCAGACTCTCCGGGGCTGTTTTGTGGCCTGTGCAGCAATTTCCATGTTGGAAACTGTGTTTGACTGGGAAACAAGGTTATGTGGCAGACTGTGGAGTTTGGAGTCTGAAAGAAAAGAGGTTTAGGGGGTAAAGTGAAGCAGGAAAACCATCTGTGTGATCTTACAGTGGTAAATCAAAGTCTGTGCAGACCAGCATGTTCCTTCGAATTGGACACTCCCACTACATCATCTAAGATGCTCTCTTTTTGGCAGTCAGTTTCCTCTAAATAATGCTTTATATTAGTCAGGATATTCCTGTTTTAAGAGCTTAAGGTCACAGGCTTCAGCATTTCCATAGAGTTATTTTTTTCTTTTCTCTTTCCTACTGACCTGTTCTAAGGAGCAGAGAGACATTGAATTACCTTTTTCTTCCATGTGGAATCTTCCCCTGTAAAGCTGAGATGCTTCCTCGTAAAATACCTTTTGGCTAAAAAGTGAATGGGTGCACCACAGCCCAAGACAATTAGCACCACTTTGTGTCTGAGTGCTTTCTAGTGAGGAATTAACTCACGTGTGCCTCCTGGGATTTCTGTGATTTGTGCTGCCATCTTGCTATTTGTGCTGTCTCAGAGCTCAGCGATCATTTCAGAGCAAGGACGGCGGGAGCTGGGCTGTTTCGCACATGCGCTTTCTCTGCTTTCTTTTGGCAGAGACCTGAAGGCTCCTGCCTCACTCAGTTTACTGACAGCAGCTTTCTCCACTGCATGTACATCTCTTGGATTGGGTTCTTATGTATTTCTGCCTTGGGACAGAGGTATCACTTAGTGCAGACCAGGGCGTTTGTAAGGGTTGCCTGGTTTTGTTGAGGCTTTGAAATGAACCTGAGTTCCAAGTGCTCAGTATGACTTTTCCCTTTGCTTTCATTGAAAGCACTGATTAAACATGTGTTTACAGGCCTTTTAAACTTCATGTAGCTAAGGTAGACCAGAGTTTTAAAGACTTGTCATTTCTACTAGACTGATTGCCTTGGAAATTGAAGAATTTTCTGTGCTGATATGCTCTGGGTAATGAATGATCAGCTTAGAAGAAGATGGGTACCTTGGGGGTTGTAAGGATTATTGAGCTGCCTATCCTGGAGCTTCAGCTATTGCATTGTGAAGATAATGAATGATTAGTTGATCTCATACTTGGTACTTAACTTAATTGGTAGCAGTGCTTTGGATGCACTGGCTGCTGTAGCAACATAGAAGATATACCTGTTTTGAGTCAAAATTTAAAAAAAAAAGTGAAGGAGTACAGGAAAAAGAGCAGAAATTGCCACCTCACCGGCCCACATAATTGTTGTGGGCAAAAGAAGAGCAAAGGGAAGTGCTGGGAAAGGGGACTACAGCAGGAATCCCCTCAACTGGGAAGATGTGGAAGCTCCCCCTGTCCTGAGAGAAGAGCTTGCATTGCATCCTTCTCCCTTACCAAGTGAGACCCATTTTTTTTCCTTCCTTTCAGAAAACTATGTTAAATGCCTGAAGTTTCCCTCTCTCTCATGATATCTCTGCACCAGCCTCTGTCCAGAAAGAGGCTGACCATGGGTCTCTCCTAGGTACCTGCTCCTTTACAAATGAATTTATTGCAGCACGCGGCACCTACAAGAGCTTGCTACTGCTGTTGTGTTATTTCTTCTTCCAGGCATTCCTGCTCAGGTGTTCTGTGTCCCTGGTGGATTATTAAGCCCTGTACTCCTGTGTTTCGAGGGGTGAGCTACAGAAGTAAGTGGCTATTAAAGGCAGCAGTCGGCCAAAGTAAGTCTGTGTTAGACATGAAGTTAGTTCCTGTTGTTGTTGCCTTTGTCTTTGTAACCAGTAAATCCCCATTTTCCACTCCTGGTTGTGTGGGTATGTAAAATAACTTGCCAGGTCTAAAGGGAGCACTGGCAGCTGTGCAGCTCTAATCTTGTGTGCAGCAAGGGAGAGTCACAATCACATTTTGTCTAACAGTCTGCCAGAAACCATCACACATTCATTTCACAAAGTGGAAGGAAAAAGCTCTGCAATTCCTTATGTAAACCAGGGAACAAGCTATAGAGCTGCACTGCCTTCCTTCCTTCCTGATGCAGCAAGAAGGGATCCTATAGTGACTTGCATCAGAATAAGATGCTGGAATAGATGTTTTATGTGTTGTTCACCCATCCTCTGTCCAGGTGGAGCTTCATCTTGATGGAGATGGTAATAGTAATGGTTAGGATTGTTTCTCTCATGGAAATTTCTCACTAGTTTGGAAAAAAGCTGAAGTAAAGCAGGTAAAACTGCACTTGAAAATGAAAACATGGACATTGCATTGTGGATAAATGGTTTGGTGGGTGGAGCATGAACTTGCCAATACTTCTACAGCAGTATTTGTGACCAGGACGCTGACTTGGGTAAAAATCCCTGGAGCAAAGAAGTACAGCATTCAGCCAGATTTTGAAAGGGACAGACATCTGTCATTAGTGGCCCAGAGATGTGAAAGTCTGTCAGTGGGAAAATAAGTCAGTTTTCTAACAGGCTGTTTCTGCTACTGCAACTTAGAAATAATTGCCAATATAAGAGTGGAAAGAGATACAAATGAGTATGTTATGGTGTGAGCAAATGGCAGTTATGTTAATCTTGTTATGAAGAACCCATGTATGTTAATAATGATGCAATTAAATTGTTCATTAATAATCACCATAAGTAATATTGATCTCTACAGCATTTCCCACCCAGATGCTAAAAAATGTTTTATGGATCTTTGAAACCCACAGCAAGACAAGGTAAGAAATTTTGTGTAGCATAGGCAGTGATGGTGGAGGGGTGGAAGTGAAATTTGGGCTCATAATGATTTGAAAAATTTCAGTGAACAAAGCTGAGTTGTCCTGAGAAGAACTAAAATTCCTTGATTTGATCTGATGCATGAAGCTACATGTTCAGTGGCTCTGCTATGAAGTGGCTCTGCTATGAAGTGGCTCTGCTCTGGTCTACCTGCAGTTGGAGGAGTGCAGCAAAATTTAGGAGTTCTGTACACTGCTTGTGCTGCTAAGGAGCAACTTCCTCTTTGTACTGACTTTGACGTGTGAGATGCACTCAGAAGATAGCAGATATTGTACATTTCATAGCAATAATGTGTGAAAAATCTTTTGGGTTGGTTTTCTAATTTGTTTCTACTTTAATTAACTTTTTAAACTGCATGTCTTGTCTCATAAAATGATGAACGCTTTCCAATTTATTGAAACAGTGGTTCTATAGAAGAACAATATGCTTGAACAACTCTTTGTACTGATACATCATCATCAACCTTAGTAATGAGTGGGAGAGAGATAGGGCTGGGTTTGGCTCCATTGAAAACATTTGTAGATTTTATCTGGAACAGATTTTATTAAAATTGCAACAAACTTTATACAGCCCAATATACGCTTCATTATGGGAACATTACCTTACAATTATGATTAATTAGATTAAACTTATGAAAGTGTGTTATTTGTTCAAATCAAAAGGGTGGCAGGGAAGAATGATGGATGATGAAAGAGTGTGATAAATGAAGAAAGCAGCTGAACTAAATTGAATGTGTATTCATCCGTTTTCACTTCATAACTAATGATAAATTGAGCATGTCACATTTAACAATACATGTCTGAGCTTAAGCACAGTCCCAGCTCCTGTAGCCTAATGTCTTTTGTCAGGTAGCT
The DNA here is from genome assembly GCA_013400955.1 of Drymodes brunneopygia. Taxonomy (NCBI): domain Eukaryota; kingdom Metazoa; phylum Chordata; class Aves; order Passeriformes; family Petroicidae; genus Drymodes; species Drymodes brunneopygia. Next base: position 307,930 of record VZTZ01033170.1, read on the forward strand.
GCATTCAGGGGACGTGATATTTGGTTTGGAGAAATCTATGCAGTTCATTATCTATCTGTCCCCGCAGCTAAAATCACAAACGAAGGCTCCTGCTCTCCCTTGAAATGAAATCATGGAAGTCTCAATTAGGATAGAGTTGTCTAGGAGGCAGAATCTGACTGTGAAGTGCTAATTTGACTTGAAAAGCAAGTGATGTATTGAAAATTGTGTATTGTTGACAAGAATACATTTTGGATAATTGCAAACTCGAACAAGCCTGTGAGGTCAGTCTAACTCACAGGCTCAGGCACTTGTTGTGCAGCCACGTGAGAAAGATGCCATTCAGCACCAGCTGAAATGTCTGAATTTGGCCTGAAAGGCTGGGGGAGTTTTTATGGGCAATGCCTGTCTGCCTTGGGATGGTTTGCAGGCTTCTCAACTTGTACCACATTTTTTGGATGGTCAGCCTTTCCGATGGCAACCAGCAGTTCTGGCTGTATCCTCGGTTGTAAGAGATGTGAAGCAGGATGGCAGGTGCATACAAGGGGGAGGATCTTCATTTTGTCATCATCAAAACCAAAAAGGAAAACTGGTATCTCTAGTTTTTTTGTCCTGGGATCTCTATAATCTTTGGTCCACATTTCATGCCAAAAATGTAGTTTTGGCTGGCGTTGTTGTTCTGTTCCCAGTCCAAAATGATTCACACATGTCAGGCCTAACCGAGTAATGATGGATTGAGCTGCTGAACCACACCAGGGATGAATTTTAAGCATGAGATATCTCACATTTCCAGGAATAGTTCAGCTGTGATCCCGCAGATCCTTGTGTGCCATAGACCAGAGAGTGAGAAAAGGTTGTTGTATGGTTTTAAGGAGTAACAGGAAGCAACTGCAGCAGAGCTGAATGCACCAAATAACAGCTATGGTCCTCCAAAACTGAAATGGAGGAAATCCCTGCATCTCCTAAGAACACTGGGCCTAAAGGGATGTCCTGTAAACAGACAATGAATAAAACTGGGTAGCTAAGCATGGGCACAAGTGCCATGTACAGGGAGAGGCAACAGGGAAGGGACAGCTTCTTGGATTTCTCAGGTTGCTTTAGTTGCTTTAGAGCAATATCAGAGACCCCTTTTTCTCCCAGTGCTGTTCCTCAAATGTTCTCTGTCCCTCTCCTGCAATCAAGTCTCTTGACATGGTAACTGCACTCCCTATCCCTTGCGAGGAGCACTCTGGAGAGTTTATAATTATATTAATATAATAATAATTAATATAATATCATTATATTTTTGAACTTCTAAGTAGGAGTGGACCAAACTTTGTTCTTGTACAGTACTGCCTGTAAGACTGAATATTAAATAGGTTCTGGACAATTAAGGTAATTTAAGAAGGTTAGTGATATTTAACTTTGCCAGGCTCTGTAAATTTAATGACAGGAGGAAAAGAGTCTGTGTGTAAAAGTTAAGGAAAAAAACAAGACCATGAAATAAAGGGAAGAAAACTGTAATGTTACACTTTTCAACCAGTTTTAGTAATGACATCCTTCCCCCCTAGACTGATGCCAGTGTTTTAAGTGGCTGTAGTATCGTTCAGTCCTGGCTTCATGTGTCTGAACGCTTTGTGACATGTGCCAGACATTACACCTGGATGGGATGGATGTGAGGGAACTTCTAAGAAGCTGTCTCTGCTTTTCCTTTATCTGTTTCTCAGGAATGCTGTAAAATATTTGTCTATTTGACTGAGGAGTGCAATTGAGAATTTCTTGGTGTGTAAAGAAGTAATTTATTTACACCTGTAACCACCATCCATAAAAACAGAACCTGATTTCAGTGAACTGTTGCAGCCTGATCCTTTGGGAAGGCTATGATCACACATGGCATAGCATTGGCTCTAGCAGTGAGGTTGTTTGGAGTAGGATTCTGTCTAAGTGATGGAATTTGTAGTGAAATTTAGTCTGCAGCTCAATTGTACGCTTAGCGGCAAGAAAAGTGTAAGGAATGCCATGGAAATCCCATGAAAACAAGCAGTTTTATTTATGCCTCATGCTGTGAAAATGGTTTGGTGGGGTGGTTTTTTTTGTAGCAGACACACAAAGAGCTAACTTTGTGCTTACCTCTGGCTGTTATTAGTAATGTTTCTCAAGCAATAGTTTATAGTTGCCACAGAGATATTTCTGACTCTGACCTGATTGATTGAAGTGGATTTTTTTGAGAAATGGTCTATGATGTGAGAATGGTTTAGACCTTACAAACCTGGAGGTAAGTGGACCACTTGGACTGTTAAAGCAATCTGAAGCTTCAGTCTCTCAATACCTGATTGTTGAGGTTAGGCTAGATTTGGGTGAGAAAGGAGGGTGTGAGGTGCTGGGCTTCTGTTTGGAACGTTCCCGCAGGCTCTTTGGGAAGAGAACAATGCACTTAAAGCACATCTGCATTGCCACCAATGCAAGCCCCTTCCCTGTGAGCTCTGCTTAAGCTGCTGCATTCTTCTGTAGAAAACGGTGAGACGACTGAGTAAGGTGGGAAGGATTCTTCTGGAGGAAAAGCTGCAGATGGCACAGCTGCTTTTGTTCATTCTTTCCACGTGCCCCAACTTTGGGCAGCCCAGTTGGAGACTTCCTGAAAGGAGATGGCTCTACTGAGATTTCTGCATGGCTCTTCAGTGTCAGCTCCTATAAAATAGGGGTATTGGAAGTGACTCCCTTCTTTACTCTTAAAAAGGTATTCAGGCCACCCTTCCCCCATGTCTGAGTAGAAGGTTCAGAGGAGACAGGGGTGCAGGAATCATTAAAGTGAAATGTGAGTCGTGTTCATTAAAGGCAAGCTAGCAGAATGTCTTATATTAGTGGCTGCGTAATGATTAGAGCTTCCTGTAATAATGATGATGGCGATTCTACTATATGAATTGAACATTCATTCTAAGTTAATTCACATCCTTTTAACTAATAAGTTATTTAAGGGAACAAGAAAAAAAAAAAAGGAACCCTTTTTAGCTCATAATTTGAATAGACTGATCAGAAGAATGCTGAAATAGCAACTCTTCCTCTGTGCTGGGGAGATTCAAACACTAATCTTTGTCTCAGTTTTGGAGTTTTATTTATTTATTCATAATTCATTGCATCTCTGCTAAATACTAGACCTCCCTCCCACTGGAGATTATCTATGTCTTCACTAAAAATATGTTCCCAGTCAAAATAGTAATAAAGAACTTTATTGTGGTGCGAAATTATTTGAAGAAAACTTCATTTTTATTTTTGTTATTCTGAGATGTGGCAGGGAGATGAATGATTTACTGTTTGCCTTACAAAATCTCCATTTTTGTGCAAGAAATCATGGCCTGCAAATATTTTTCATCAGGAAAACAATAAAAAGGGGAAAGAGTTATTTACAGTATATAGGACATAAAAAATCAGTATAGCAAGGTGAAAAGGAGGGCAAAAGGTTTAGTTTAAATAATGAAGGAAAACTCTGATGGTGGCAGCCATGGCTTTGCAGTAGTCTCTTGACAGGGAAGAAAAACTCTGGTTAAAGCTGTTTAAAGATAGTCTGGGAGATAGAATAGCATGTAAAGCCCCAGCAGAGTGGAAAATGGATACAAGAAACTAATTGGTCTTTTGTACCTGCAGCTCTGGTCATTCTGAGGATCTGAACCCACTAGCAAGTTGTGTTCCATTGATGTCAACTTCTGCACATCTGCAAAATCACCTGAACAAGTAAACACCTTTGAGTTAATAAGGTGGATTTTCTCACAGTTTTATCCATTGCTTTTGCCTTGCAGTCAGAATAGGAATGTCCAAGACAAGTTCTGGCATGGTTAGGTAAAAAGTCTGTACAGAATGCCTCAGTGTTTTGGTTGTGAGTCCTGCTTAGAAGTAACAGCTGAGTTCTTACCATGATTTCCCTCCTGCTCAAAGGATTACAGGTACTAAATGACTTCTTGTATTGTCATACATTTCGAGATTAAACTAGCCAAAATTTCAGCTCTGTACACTATGAAAACTTGAAGGAATCCCACACTGTGTAAACTGAGAGGTTCAAAGTTAAATTCAGATTAGTATAAACTGGATGAGCCTGGAAGATACACTCTGATGCCTCGGTACATTCAAGTTTGTTCAGCTGAGTAGCAGGATTTAATGTCCTTTACAGCTCCTTTACAGCTTAGCTTGTGCAGAACTGCAAACAGGTACATTTAGAATAACTTGTCATAATTTACATTTAGGTTGTGCTCTTTTTGCTGTCACACAGTCTGATCTGCAAAGCCCTCAGAGTTATCTTTGATTTGAGCCATTGCAGGTATCTGCTTCCTTGTAAACGATTCACAATGAGCATTCAGTTATTTGAGATGTTAGCCAAATTGGTTTGGAGAATGCTTCTCTTTGGATGCTGTAGCAGATTCTGGAGGAGAGCAACTGTGACAGGAGTCTGGCTGCTGCTGGGCCTGCCTGGGAGGGCCTGGGTGGAGGGAGCTGTCCAGCTGTGTTTTCTGTATGAATCTTGCAGGGGTGATTCTTAATGTTTCTTTAGCTTTGCTTCAGATGAGAGCTTTTCTGCTTTCTGCTCCAGGACTACAAGAAAATCCTCACTGCAGTCAAAGTTGGTCTGGAATACCAGTTGTGAATTCCAGCCCAGATGAGGCTTAGATAACCTTTTAATAAAATAGCATGTCCTAACTACCTTAGTTAAAGTAGGCTGAAACACCAGCCCCTTACATCTGATGCTGCAGATGAACATTCTCACTTCAGGGTGCAACTAACTTGAAATTATCTTCAAAATATGGCCTTCTCCTCATCCATATCCCTTAGAAAAAAAGTCAGTTGAAGTTTCTCATAGGTATCACAGAATCATTTAGGCTGGAAAAGATCTCCTAGGTCATCAAGTCCAACCATTGGTCCCTAACTTGTCAACTAGACCATGGCACTGAGTGCCACATCCAGACTTTTTGTGAACACCTCCAGGAATGGTGACTCTACCACCTCCCTGGGCAGTCCATTCCAATGTTTAATAAGCCCTTTCTGTGAAGAAATCCCTCCTAATGTCCAGTCTGAACTTCCCCTGGTGCAGATTTAGGCTATGTCCTATCAGTTGCCTAGCAGGGAGAAGAGGTTGACCCCTACCTTGCTAGGACCTCATTTCAGGGGGTTGTAGAGAGTGATAAGATCCCCCCCTCAGCCTCCTTTTCTCCAGGCTAAACATGTCCACCTCCCCCAGGTGCTCCTTACAGGACCTGTGCTCCAGAACCTTCACTAAAGGTAGTAAGCAAACAAATGTTTTCTTTGGGGTTTGAAAATACACTGCTGATCACTCACAGGTTAATCTGGAGACAGAGGTCTTTGAATGAAAAGTATTTTTTTCCCTCTTAAAGTAGCTTTTGTTCAGCTGCTTCTCAAAACTGGGCTGATCTCAGGCTCTGTCTTCTCTTTAGTTTTCGCTGCACAACATCTAACACACAGAACTGGTTCTGGTAAGGTGCTAACTTGGGTAGTTTCTGAATGTCTCTGATAATCTCAGTGGTTTGTATATGCTTGGACATGTGTCTGGAAGACATCAAATATCACACCAAAGGTTCAGCATGGTCAATAATCCTGACCTGAAATCTGCCAGGCTTCTATGAACTTATTGGTGAGTGGTGGAGTCTAAGCTCTGCTGGGTGTGGAATACAGAGGTCTGGCAGCTCACTGTGCAGTTTTATACCACTTGGTGGGCTTCAAATCAGAATCTTGGTTCTGATTTGAAACCATATTGGCTCCCTCAGAAGAGAGTTTGTGTGCTTTCCTCATCCTCGCTGGTGACACTTTCCAAACAGAACTGTGTACCACGTTATAAATATTGAAGGATGCTGGCTGTTCTAACCCAAAACATACAGGAAAGAGTGTACAAGGCAAGGCCCACTGTGCCCTCTTTAGTGCCTGCATGTTGCAATGGAATTCAGCTGGATGTTAGGAAGTGAATCAATAGTCAGGATCATAATGGTCAAAAAAGATGTTCACAGACAATAATTACTGATCTTCTGGCTTTATTTTTTTGCCAGCAAATATAATGTTCTGATGAAGTTATAATTTAATTAACTTCGTCTTAACAGTATCCAAAAGCCTACACTTTGCAGGAATCAGTCATGCCCTGTCATCTTTCTACAGGGATGTTACCATTGCTCTTGTTTGCTGTAATCTTCCTGTGTTGACTGTGAAAATTGCATCTGGCTTTAATATGAAATTCATGAAGATCTCTGCTTTTGAGCAACTGTCAAAACAGCTTCTTATATTTCAACCTGAACATTCATGTATTTACTTTTAGCTTTGTGGAGAACCACTGGGAAAAAAAAGGATTTTCTCCTCCCTCCCCTCTTACTTTCCTCCTTCAACTGCCTTTCCCAGTGCTCTCCTTTACTTTCTCCTCCCTTTCATAACCTCATCTAGATACCTATTAGCTCTCTGTTTCAATAACACTGCTCTGGCTTCCACGAAAGTGCTTTTTAATGTAGGAGATGTACTTCAGCCATAACACCAGGGTCACTTTCTGAGTAACATTTTATGGGATTGATTAAACTTTAACACCATAACTGTTGACTTTATAGGCCAAGGAAGAGACACTGAGTGCTAAGCTCTGGATAATTTGTGCTTCACAATTTTTTAAAATCAGATAGAGATAGGGTTTAATGTGTTTGATGAAGCAACCCTTTATTTTTTTCTCCAGCATGTCCTATTTAAAAAGCCCACAACATTTAACATAAAGTCTTTAACACTAGAAAAGTAAAGTTATAGTAAATAACCATATACATGTAAAAAAAGGTATTTGGCTCCATGGGAAGACTATGAGAAGATTTAATTTGCTCTTTCCTTGGCTCCAAATGTGAACATCTCACGTGTTTTGTTATTGCTAGAAAGTGAATGAATGGTTGCTCTTGGCTGAGAGTTGATGTTGCAGGGAAGTGTTGTTCCTTCTCACTGCAGGTTCTCTCCTTGCAGTGACTTTGGTGGGACAGAAAACAATGGTGGCTTGCTAAACAAACAGAAAACGCTCAGCTCTCCTTTAATCTTTTCTTTCAGTGTGTGCAGTGGCTGGTGCTGAGAAGTTGTTGGACAGTGGTGCCTCTCGATGTGTTCCAAGAAGGAAGAGGAGTATGGAGGAGCACTTGATGGATGGATGTGACTGCAGGTACAGCTCCCAGGCTGGTTTTAGTCTCACATGACTTTAGCCAGGTCATCTGTAATCCCCTCATCACCTCATCTGCTCAGTGGCTAACAGAGCACTTACCTGTCAGGATTTCCCTGTTCTTCCCTGCCTGTGGAAACTCCTCTGGCTGGAGCTGGCACACTGCTCCTAATTACTGTTCATAATTAATGGCACGTTTGCCCATCCAAAGGGAAGAACAGTTGTACTTTCTTGTGGAGCCTGAAGAGTTAAATCTAATGCATGATTGACCTTGGATGGAAGGACTCAGAGGCTCAGTTTCACCCTGGCTGAGCAACTCAGATGCAGATTTCCTGGAGGCCCTGGGGACATACCCAGGCTGCTGGGATATGCTGCAGCCTATGGAATTGGGGCTTCCCTGCACATTTTTACTCTGTCAGAGCAACTAGTGCAGGGAAGTTGGATAATGGTCCATTATGAGCATGAACTTCCACTGGGGTTTCTGGACCTCAGATAATAAATGGTAGTTAAGAGCTCATCACAAATCCCTAGAAGGATTCTGCCTGTGTTATGGTGAAACCCAGTCGTTTCCAAGGTGACAGAGACCTTCCCAGTAGGAAAGGATGGCTTGGTGTGGCCAGGGAGTGCAGTTATGGCCTGGCATCAGCAGATTTCCTGATGAAGTCACAGTAAGATTGCTGTTTTAGAAAATCAATAGCGTGGTTAATTGTCTTGTCCTAACATTTCTTGGGAAGGGTAACTGTGCAGCTTAAAAAAGAGCCAAAATTTAAAAGCCTGGTGGCTTACTAATTCAGTTGAAACATTTTTAAGTTGAAAGCCAAATCACACTTTTAATGCTAACTTTCATAAAAGAGTTTGCATATTTGAACACCTCTTGAGACTCAAAGGAGTCATGTGGAGGGTTCTGTCTCTTCTGTGAATGCAAAAGACATTTGGGCCCCCCAAGAAGGCAAAGACCCCTGGGAAAAGCTGAGGAGCCCAAGGTGGGTTATTGCCAAGGAAAGGAGGAAGGCCAATGTCTCCCTGAGCCCTCACATGGTTCCTCTCTCTCTGGGCTGGTGCCAGTAGCACTGGCCAACATCTGTCTGAGTGCCCCTCTTTGGAGATGGGAGGTGTTGGGAAGGGGCAGGGATAGCACTGAGTTAAGGGCAGCTCTCTAGAGTGGCTTGAAACTGCTAATTGATCAAAAGCACAATTACACTCTTGAGGAGGATTGGATATTACAAGTGATGTGTAAGAGGAAGAGGCAGCCTCTGGCTCAGGAGACCCCTGAAACATTGATTGCTGGAAACTGGGAATAATACCCAGGAGAACAGATGCTTTGCCTTGTTCTTAGCAGGTTCCTGGGTCCAGTACTAAATGGTCCTTGAGTCCTTTCTTAGCGCTCATAAAACCCAATTCTCACCTTAAAACCTAAAATGGTTTGCTATAAGCCTTCAGGCAGCTCCATAGCACACAAAACAAAGATTGTTGCTTTTTTCTTTTGGATAAGCTGAATCCAGGAAAGTTCAGATCACTTGTGAAAACTGAGAGGGGCCTTGGTCAGATGTCTTTTCCTTTCCACACTGATGAGTCAGCCTGTATTTTCTCCTCAAGTCAAAAGTATTTCTAACATGATTTCTCACTACCTGTTACCTTCTCTCTCTGCATCCATACAGGGTTTGTTACTTGCAATTCCCCTTCAGTATTTTCTTTGCTCTTGAGTCTCGTGTCCTTCAGCACGTGCCACTTTAGCTGATCGCTGAAGTCTCAAGAGGGTCTGGCAGGCACTGTTGCTGTTTTCCAATCTTGCCAACTGTAATATTTCTTCCAGGCAAGGTCCCTCATAATTCAGGAGAGGTCAGCCAGGACCCAGGAGCTGAACCTGTCCTTTCCAATGAATCAGCAGTGGGATTGAAAGAATTTATGCAAACCATCAAAATGATTTTGTTGTTTCCCGTATTGGCGATAGGTCTGACAGCAACGTTGAGTTTTTTTCAGTTCTGCAGCAAACAGTAAGAAGTGTAGGATCCATTAAAGATCAGCCCAGGCCTCCTTCATCCAGGATGTGGGCCTTGAGTCAGTACCCCTACTGCACAGGAAACAGAAGAATGGAGCTAAACCCAAGCATTTCAGGTAACAATTTATCACAAACCTGTTTGCTCTTCATTGGAGTCGCTCATCACCACTAAGCTGCTGACAGCCCTGCCTCTCACTAAGGGAATTAATTTTTCTTTTGGACCATATTTAATTGCATCCTCAGACAAAAACAATAGATGGGGAGTTGGTCTCTTACTGTGTGTTTGGCATTTTTTAGAGCCTCTAAGAAAAGAGAGAGAGGCATTTTTCTTCTAGCAAGCAGTACTTTCAGAATTAGGTAGTGTAAAAAACGTCCATCTACCTGCTATGGTGTTTTATTGGTACTTGAGCTGTTCCAGACTTGGCAGCATGTATTTTGGTATCACTTAACATTCTGAAGGATTTGAGATCTGACTCCTGGTCTAAGCCTGAATTTTTGTTCTGGGCACTCATGTCATAATGAGGTACATCATAAGAGAGAGAAACACAAAACACAGAGGATTTGAATCCTCAGGGAGAGCTTGTCTCCAAAGAAACGCTATGGGAAAAACCCCAACTGAGTGGTTATAGGTACAGTGCTAAAACTGATCAGTAAAATCAGTCTGTGGACACCATGAGGTAAAAAAAAAAAGATAAAAAAGACAAAACTTGCAATGTGGGTACTTCAGTCTGCCTGGAACCAAATCTTCTCTAGTGGGGAAGCTTTTCCTTCAGTGCTATGTTTCATCTAGTATTTTAGTGCCTATATACCTTTGTAAATACTCTGTCCTTAAAGGCAAAGATAAGATATCTTCAAATTCTCATTCCAAAATACTTTTGATGTGCAGAATGCTATTCCTATTAAGTTAATATGCTTTAAAAATTGAGTCAGCACAATTTTGCTGAAAATTTGAATGTAGACATGTTTAGATTTAGCACTCAGAGATTTTGAAAGGTTTTCTGTACATAATATCCTACTCTAAACACAGTTTCTTTTACCCTAAAACAAGTGTTAGTAACTCAGAAATGGGAACTGGACCCACTGCAGCTCACCGCTGCCTTTGGGCTGTGGAGTCTGTATAGTCCAGGTCCAGATCCAAAAGATGTAGATACGGTTAGTTCTTTGTTTCAGTCACTTCTTTACCAAGTTAAAAATGTCTTTTATCCATGTAAGCATCCAGATAGTCTAAAATCTGGGATGGTTTTCTTTGCTCAGGGGAGTGGCACCCCAGTTCCTGAGCAGTCCTTGACTGGTCAGTGCTTCCAGAGCAAGGTGCTGCCTAAAGAATCTGTTGCAGTGGCACATGAGCAACTCCGAGCGAAGTGTTAAACTCACACAGTAAGTTTTTGCACACTTGCCTCACTTGAGCACGCTGCCAAAGCAGTCATTAATCAGCTTTACTCTAGGAGTTACAATAGAAACTTGCTTGTAAATTACGACCATTACATTTCCGGCTTAAATTCCCCTACTCCTTTAAGCTAATGTTTTAAAAGACTAACCCTACCACTCTGGCAAGTACCACATCTTGCCTTTATATCCATTTGGCACTGTCTCTGTTTCTCTCTCTCCTTTTTTTTTTTTAAGTTGAAGAATTACATTATCTCTGTGAAATAACTTTCCTTCTTTAGTTGTTCAGTTTGATTCAAGGATTTTTGATTAAGCGTTCAGGGGTTATGAATAAATAAGAACCAGCAGCCCAGTAATTGGTATATCATTACTCCCTAGTAGCACATTTAATCCTCAGCTTCGCTGCACCACATAACCTTTTCCTTCAGTCCTCCTCCTCCTCAATATTGCTTACAAAAAAAAAAAAAAAAAAAA
>VZTZ01033170.1:318921-536041 GCA_013400955.1 Drymodes brunneopygia
AGAGAAGGAGGGGGGAAAAAAGCCATGTCACTGCAAGCTTTGCAAGTTACCATTAAAATGAATACTTTTTAATTTCTCTGGATGAGATGGAGCCCTGTGCTCTGGGACAATGCTGATGGATGACATTTTAATGCAGCTGAAATGTTATTTTTACTGAACCAGGGAAAACTATAAATTTTGCTTCATTGCCACTGATGGCTCTATGCATAAAACTATGGTGGCGCCCATTGCCCATGAATAATCACCTCAGCATGGCAGATGTTACTTCGCAGGGAAAGCAATTCTTATGCCGAAGAATTGTGGAAAGATTAATTGTCTACAGCTGTTTCGTGGCCCACAGCAATCTTGATACATTTATGATAAGTTTAAGAGCTCACTAGAGGCAGCTCCTATTCCCTGTTGTGGGAGAGGGAGGAGGGGGAGCTGAATGGCTTTATTTTGACACCTGGATTCATAGAATCTGTCAGCTCCATTACAGCCTTCATAGAAAGCCGGCTGTTGGCAGGTTTGGGATGATTGTGAGTGGGCTAAGATGCAGGAATTATCTAGACATAGATAAAGAAAAGGAGACTGAGAAGAATTATTCAAATTTGTGCAAATGAATTGCTTCCATTTTTCCTCCCTCTGCCAAGTGGAAATTGAACGTAACCCGCTCTGACCTTTCTCTATTAAGTGCTGCAAATTGCAGTAAATGCATAGTTCTGAGTGCCCTAATGAGACAAAGCTCTAGCAATGCCTCATTAATAAGGAAAGTTTGACCTTGCTGGTCAGCCCTTCATTCGATATTGAAAAGAAATAGGAAAAAAGAAGAGATGACCTGCTGTAAATTTTGAACAATACCTTTGATTTAGTTTGTATATACTCCCAAGCAGACACTTCACAACCTTTTTTTTTCCTTTCATTTTTACTATACAAGTCAAGAAGAGGTATTTACTTCCTAGGTTCCTCTGTAAATTCATGAGGACAGTGGTGATTTGTGACAGGAATGCACACAGGTGATCTGATGAAGCTTTTTCAAATGTATTTTTAGCATCGTTGTACTGATGAAAGAATGTTGATACCCTCCATTATACACAGGTTTGTTTTCCTTTGTCCCTCAGCCTATATCCACTACCGCAGTATCTGAGTGCCACTGTGTATTCTGCCATTGCTTGGAAAGAATGAAAGGCAAGGAAATCATATTCCATCCTTAAATACAGCTGCTGGAGTAGGAAGTGCCTCTGAGAAGGTGATGGGAGCTGACAGAGTACCTCTCTGATTCTGGTCACTGTCCTGTCCCAGCTGAGACAGGATCTAAAGCTCCCAACACTTTATACACTGATAAATGCCAATGATCCAGTCGTAAGAGATTTATTAGAAAATCCCAAATCTGTGAATGCATGCATATTAAGGAGAAAAAATATTGAACAAAGCTAAAAATTGGGAGAGAAATATGGAAGTCAATGAATAGATTTATGAAAGATGAATGGTTATCATCTGTGGTGCTCTATGGTCAGTCTTCCTTTTAGAAACCATAAAGGGTCAAATACTGCAAGCATTGATAAAGTTATTTCCCTTTTCAATGACTTGTACACGATACACCTCTGATTTTTTATAGTTACAGAGTCTAGCTTGATTTTTGTTTATATTCTTTGTTTGTTTTTATATATGGATATAATTTTATTTATATAGGTATTATTTTTATTATTAGGTATAATAAATATACTAGTAGTATTCATTTAACCAGTATTTTATGTAATTAATATATTTTTCCATATTTATGTTTTGTTGTTGTTTCTTACATTCTCTGTGTTCATTGTTTCAAACATTTTAAGGCATGAATTCAAGAAATTTAAATGAGGAGTGAGACTTAAATGCTTTCTCTGCTTGCTAAAACTTGCTAAAAATGGTAAATGAATAGATAAAAAGTTGGAGCCTGCTCAGAAATGGTTAATGAACCAAAATAATGTCGCTCAGTTTGCTTGGATAATTTAAAGGATAAGTTGACCAGCTCTGTTAGACACTTACAGTTGCTCCAGAAATTGCATCTGCTGGGATTTGTGGGTGGCAGGGGAAGTGCAGGAGCATGCCTTTAGTGGTACTGTAACAAAAGAGAGGTGGATGGAGGCTCTGTGGGGCCCACAGTGGCATTCCTAGATCAGGTACTGGAAACTTAGCAAAGCATTGGAAACTGGGATTAATTTTGTTGGTGGAGCAGCCTCTTAGAGTGGAATATGCTGCCCCACAGAAAAGAGTGTGAGTATGTGCTTTGCAAGATCAAGATATCAAATACTGAAATTCCAACCAAGCTGCGAATCCAGTCTTGTCCACCCAGTTCTGAAATGTCAGCTGTAGGGGGTGAGGGATATCAGGTCTTTGTGAATAGTCCTGTTTCCCACAGAAGAGCAACAACTGCTCCTGGAGGATCCCTCTTTGGGACATGCTGCTGACATGCAGGCAGCTCATGAGACAGTGTTTACCTTGCAGTGCACAATCAGGATAGTGGGGTGTGTTTCCCATTTTGATGGGATAATTGTTATTCCTGCCCACAGAGGCAGATATTTTTCAATTACACATTCCAGTACAGTGTGACTGTAGTGGATGCTCATGTAGCAGGTTCCAAACCAGGAACAGCATCCAGAAAACTTTGCAGTCCATGGGATCATGTTTAGTGGTCTTCAGACCTAGAACAACATATATATAACCACAGATCTTTATGCAGTAGAGCTAGTGTTGAAGAAAATTTGAGGAGATGATAGCAATCACCAATCTGAAATGTCTGGGAATCCTTCTGGTGAAGAGACATCAGTGTCTGGGGAAGTGCCAAAAAAGGATTTCTGTAAAGGAATCTAGACAGGTGCTGTGTACAGTAAGATTCTGTGCAATGGAAGGTATGAGAATATGGAATAAGGCATTTTTAATGGATGGAAGAGTTTTAGGTGCCTTTTTGACATGATTTGTATCTCTAACTTTGCCATCACTCTCAGATTTTTGCTGTCAGATCTAGCGTAAAACCTCAGTAGCAAAACACAGATCTCTGAGAGAAGAATTATAAACAGCAAGCATTAAAAATACCATCTTGATAGTTGCCCTGCATCAGCATGTGTAATGTGAAGAGTGTAAGTGCTACACAGACAGCGGCACTCATCCCCAGCTTGCTGAGAGTAATGGGTTTTTTATTTCTGTTATTAAGTTATACCTGTGAACAGGTAAGAATTTCTCAATACATTCATAATTCAAAATAATTCACTAAAATTCTGCAGATGTGTCTTAAAATCAGCATTTGTTAGAAGTGGGCTCTGACAGACATAATTTAAATACACCTAACTCAAGTCAAGCAGGATAACTTATTTGGATATGTGAGCCTCACACCTCTGATTGGATGGCTGTAAAGCTTTGAATCAAATTCCCACAGTGAGTATTTATACTTAAGACCTAAAATGTTCATTTTACATCAGGATTTTCCAACATGAAGTTAAAATGTACTTTTTCTGCAAACATTCCTCCAGAAGGAGTCCTTTGTTTGAACACAGTGAAAGCATCTTAAAGAAGGCTGCCCACACAGCTGGAATAATTTTGAACAGAAATTCTAATGTATTTACCTATAGGTTGTATAATACTGGCTTTCCTCTCATCAAAGGTGCTGTTTGAGCCTGATGAATAAGGTTAATAATCTGTTGCCAAATTCTCCATTCTTCAGGATCAGGTTTTTCAGCACAGCTCAAGAATTGCAAATACTTAGTAAAACATTAATTATCTAAGAAATTTCTAAAGTGCCTAGTGAAGAGTAGAGACAAGACTTTTTTCTTGCTTGGGCAGGAAAATACAACAGTATTTATTCAGACATGCAGAAAAACTACAGAAGCAGCTAAAATGGTCTTTTGTGGGAGCTGTCACTAAACTAAAATATGACATGATTTCAACTAGATTTTTTTTTCTGCTATAATTAACTTTGTCTTTTGACAACTCCTTCTGAGGCATATATTAATTAAATATGGGATAATGAATAGAGACAACTAGATCACTAGGGTATAAATCAATTGAGGGGTTCTGATGATACCATAAACCACAAGAATGGAGTATGTGCAGTTAATAATAACATCAAAAGACTGTGATTGATTTGGAACTTAGCGATCCTTCCACATTCATTATTATTTTATATAAAGCATAAAAACGAGTGGTGTTTTATGCAAAGACAAGACGATTTTTCTCCCCCGGGTTCTTTGATAATGGAGAAATTGTCATTGTTCACAGATAAAGAAAAAGGCTGTGCTTATTATGTGGAGAGGGATGGCAGAAGAACCTTGGGTGGTCTCAGAGAAGCCCTGGAATTAAGAACAGTTTTACTGTAATTATTTATACACCTTCTGTGGAGAATTCGGGGCCAAGTTTTCTGATGGTTTAAAATGCTGCTGCCACTTGCAATTCACAGAATTTTTACTAATTGATAACTTTTTAAATTCCTTTTTTTTTTTTTTACCTTCAGGTTGTGCCTATTTGCCAGATTCCATTCTATGGATTCTAAGTCCTTTTCCCTGTAAGTGACCTGAGCTTTTTATTTTTTCCAGAAAAATAAAACCATATGCTTAAATAATTTTAAATGCTAATAACCTGCATTTGTTGATGGTAATGGTAAGGTCAAAACAGTGGATTTTCCCTGCAGTTGTGCCTCTTTTGCACAGTAAATGTGGATCAAAGTGTGGTCTCTGTGGTATGAACAATAGTTTTTTTAGAAAACTGTGTGGTGATAAATATGTGTGTGTCTATACAAACCCACATGCATGTATATATAGAAATTAATTTTTGTAAAATTGTATTTGATGAGCACATCAAAAACCCTGTGGGTTGTGCCACATGCATTCCTTACATATTCAGTGCTTTCCATTTTAAATTTACTGGGTGTGGGGAGATGAGGTGAGGGAACAAGGGATGTTCTGTTTCCTCGTTCTGAATGTTCAATGAGAAAAGTCTTCAGGCAGAAAGATGAGCTTATGCTGCTTTTAGTTATGCTGTGATGCTGTCAGAAGTGCATATGGAAGGGGTTTTAGCAGATGAAGAGGACATTGGTCAAAGTCTTGTTAGTGTCTCTTGATAAACCTTTGGAATGTGGTCAGGTATCTCTGGGCTATGAGACACTTTGTAAAACAAAGAATTAGAAGGCATCTCTGTAGCTGCATACCAGGTGCCGTGATGGAATATGATTTTGGCTTTTTGATCAGACACAGCTTTTAAGAGTGAAGAGTCAGGTCTGACTTTGGCAGTTAACCGAGCTACCATTGCCAGCTATTGATAAATTCATTAACTTATTCTCTGTCCCCTCCTGCCCAACTCTTTCCCCAGGCTAGTCTGCGGCGCTTTCTGGCAGCTCTAGCAGTTCTTCTTTGCTGGTAGCTTTTGAAGCCATAGCTACTGGAAGGAAAGGCCCTGTAATCCTGGAGGGCTGGTGAGCCCTGAAAACTGTTGGCTGTGTGGTTTGGTGCTTTGCTGCTCCTCTAAACTCCTTTTGGAACTTGAGAATGTGCCATGTTTTGTGTGCATGAGGTTAGAGCCGGGGTGTTGGGGAGAGGCAAGGGGCACTGGAAGGAGAACTGACGTGGTAAAGGTAGGAGATGGTGGATCCAGCTCCTCATGGGAAGCCAGGCTGGGCTCAGACAGACACTGCCTGCTCCAGCCCCACCTCATCCACACTGGCTGCCTGAGGAGGAGAATCCCAACACACGTGACAAGCGCTGAGAAAGGTGTTTCCAAGGCTGGAAATGCCCAGGAAGCAAAGGGGTGTCAAACATGTGGCACTGTTTATCCAGCAACATAAAAGGAAGATCAAAGGCTCCAGGGACATTTTGGTTTATCTTGGCTGCCTCACACTCTAGCTACATTTTAAAATCAAGTTCATTTATATTTACATTGCAGTTATAATTGCCTGCACGCACAGACCAACAAAATTGGTTGCTTCAGGACCTTCTCATTCCATGTAATCTGCTCTGAGTCCTAAAAGGAACTTGCAGATAATTTGGGCTCAAAATCTTTTTGTAACAGCTTAAGCTAGCTTCCAAACACTTGGGCAATGACGACCATGTGTGATTTTTGAAAGTCTCTGTCTGTTCATCTAAAATGTAAATTCCCTGCTAAGGGCACTGTGTATAAGAAAATCACATTTTAACACCAAATTCATTTTATTTGCTGAGGCCTTGGGCACATTTTAATACTGCAGTGCTAGCATTTTAAGTGTATTTTTGTGAGGCCTCTAGAGCGTTGTCACGGATAGGCACGGTATAAATAACATTTATTGTTATTATCATTGTATGTCGTATTCACTCTGTTTTGCTACCATTAATAAACCATTCAGGCAATGTTGTTGTAATGTATAATATTAGCAGCAGCCTCCTTTGGGAGGCATATAACTGGGTACTTAATATTCTATCTGTTTCCTGGGCCATCTCTCCACAGGCGCAGACGCTACAGCGTGTTCAAAGTTCAGTGTGAAAAAATCGGCTGCCTGTGCAAAGATCACAGCATCTTACAACATACCTCGCAGTAACTCACACCCTGGCCCCTGCTGTCAAAATTCTGCAGCACTAGATAATAGTAAATTAGGGAAATTGCCTGTAATTTGGGGAATGCTGTGTTGCCCCTTTTAAATTTGTCATTGCTAAAAAAAAAAAAGAAAAAAAAATGCATTCACTGCATTCATCTGCCTTTGCCTCAGCCTTGCAAATAAGGCTGCTGCCCTGCAGCCCTCTTGTGGGGCTGCCTGGATTACAGAAAGCACCAGTGCTAAGGAAAAGTGAACTGTGAAGCCTAGGGTTGTTTCAGGGCTGTATTAATTTCCACTGAGGATCAGAGCCTTAAGAACATCAACCTTTAGTGGCTTGCAAAGCAAAATTTTTGTGACCTTTTCTCTTAATAAACAGCAGGCAAAACCCAACTAGGCTTAAAACTGCATTCTTAAAAACACAAAAACAAACAATGTTTTTGGCTAATGATGATGATATGAATATGGAAGAGAAAAATAAGTATATGTGAAAGCAACTGTGGATTAGCAGGTGGTTTTTCCAGCCAGGGAGGAAAGATGGGGGGAGAAACTTCCCTGCTGCAAGGCCTTCTCACCACATAGCCACCTGAATGTTTTGTCAGCTCACAAGGCAAAAGGCACAAAGCTTTAGATGTAATTTGCACATTGACGTGTTACTTGTTGAGTGGTCTCTCTGGGACTGATTGCTTCATCTCTTTGAAGATGTTAACTTTTCTGTCTAATGATGTGATCATCATCCTAGTCTGTATTATACCATGTAAAAGTCCTTCCAGGTCTACACAGCCCAGGAGAAAAATTTCCTTGCCTTTTTTCAGAGGGAAACTGCATTTCAGGGTAGGCTGACCAACAGGTTTTCAACCTACATACTGGAGTGGAGGGCAGAGGGGTAGAAAACATCCTCCTCAAGGTAATTTCTTACAAGGGCAATATAGAAGAATCTGAGCAAAGAGAGTAGCAAAATAGGCATCTGGGACTGAACAGATTAAACATGGGGAAATGATGTGAAATGTGCTTCATTGTTTCCTTACATTAATTTCTTTGTGTGGTGGTTATTAGTGGGCACCTGCCTCTTGAAAAGAGAATTTTCTCGTGTGTTTCCTAGGTACTGAGCCATGTGGTATCATCTCTATTCCACGGGAAGGCAGGAAATGTTACAATATTGGAATAAGACCCTTGGCCCAAAACATTAAGGCTGCTGGCATATCACATGGAGTCACAGTGACACTCTCTCCCACTGAGCTAAACACAGGGAGAGAGATCCCACATCACTCTTTGGTGTCTGTACACTGGCTGTGGCATCCTTTCAGAGCCTCACTGACCCAGCTGTCACTTGTAGAAATCCCAGGGTACTGTGCAGGCCTCACACTGTTCTTTTTGCTTATTACTTTATTTCATCCCTTTCTTTTCCAATTTTGGGACTGACATGTGGCTCTGGTGGTGATGTGCCATGTCATAAATAGACACCCTGTGTGCAGACTTGTCAGTAGCCTGGGAAATCAGGGAGTGAGATGTTGCCCTCCTGCTCCTCCCTGCTTTGCCCTAAATAAAGCTCAGACAAAATACTCTGAGGCCTAATAAGTATACTTACTGTATATTTCAATGAATGTAAGGATATTGTATATAATCTAGCTTGTTTTTTCTTTAAAAATCTTTTAAGGTAGTATTTCATCAACATTTGTTTTAGAGCCTTATGCAAAATGTTTGCAAGGTCAATTTGGCTCCTTGAAAAAAATACAGTGCTCCAGACTGTGATGGACCCTTGTGATGCTGAAAATCCTTCAAGGGATGCTGGAACTCTTTTGGCCTTTTTGGGAGCTGTGAGACTTCACAGCAGCATTCCCCATGACCATGCATTCTCCTAGGAGTGGGGAAAACTGGATGTAGGGCAGGGAGGCGGCTAGAGGAGGACAGAGGGTATGGAGGAAAGAGCAGTGAAAGCAGCTCATCAAAGTCCATTCTTGGCTGCTACCTGTTGATAGTGAAGAGAAGATGAATCACCAGTTTAGGCCTGTGACAGGTTTCCTGAGATGAGAAAAAAGGGGCCCAGTAAATGCATGCAGCCTTCTCCCATCATCCCTTTAATAACCTGTAATATCACAGCAGGATATTTTTGTCACACCAAATCTGATTGATGGTCTTGGCTATAAGACATTACAAGTGTAGAGTAAATTGACCAAACACCTAAACATACAAATTATTAAAAGGAGGGGGGAGCAGGCCTGGGCCTCCTGGGGAAAGCAGGCAGGCTTTAGTTAAGATGATCCCATTTCCAAGTGCAATTTATAGTCTATTGACTTGCAGCAGTGTCTTTTCAGATGTGAGGAAATTGTCATACATTGCAAATGAGAAGCTGTTTTGACATCAGGATCGCAGAGAGTGCCAGGAAGAAATGATATCAATGCCTGGTCTGTTAAGGTTAAATGAAGTTGCATTGTTGCCAGCAGATAGGCATTCATTTCCTTTTCTTCCCTGCCTGTCCCTGTGTACAATTACTGTGATTAGGATGAGTAACAATGTGCTTCTGACACCCATTGTATTGACAGCTCGCCTAGTTTTTTCCACTCAAGTGGCACTAGTCATTACTTAAACACTTGGGTATTTTGACAGGGAAGATCCATGCCTGCCAGTCAAGTGTATCAACGACAAGGTGGCCTTAGCCCCTGGACACGTACAGCTGAATTAAAGCAGTCAAAGCCATCACTGCTGGAATATGATGAACCTTTTTAGAAACGGGGCTCTGGCAAACCCAGAGAGACACTGATGCACTTGGTGTGCTCCTCCTGTCTCCTCCACACATTACTGCTGGTGATGGGCTTGCTTTTTCTCCATCTGCATTGTGGTCTCCTGGAAGAAGAGGATGATTGCAAAGTAAATTATTACAGAGGGGAAAGGAGTTAAAATTTTTTGGGGCTTTTACATTTATGTTGGGGGACAGTTTTAATTTGGA
The DNA here is from genome assembly GCA_013400955.1 of Drymodes brunneopygia. Lineage (NCBI taxonomy): Eukaryota > Metazoa > Chordata > Aves > Passeriformes > Petroicidae > Drymodes > Drymodes brunneopygia. The sequence goes on from VZTZ01033170.1 coordinate 328,380, forward strand.
CTGTTCTGGAAAAGAGCATCAGTTAGCAGTGGTAGGGCAGCCTGAGAATTAAGTAGGTTAATTTAATTGAGAAGGTGCCTTGATGGGTTGCCAGGTACCCCTATGGTAGTTTTCTACCTATACGCCAACTTCCTCTACTGTGTGCTTTGAGATAATTTTTCAAATTACATCTTACATATATATCAAAAGCAAATATATTTACCAAGGTTCCTTGATTTTTTTTCCTTGCTCTTAGGATGCTTTCAAAGTTTGGGTTCTATTTAGGGAAAAACATGTAAGGAATAAAAAAATAGCTTTGCGTAGAAAGGTTCTGAATATAGAAGAAAATGTTTGTGCTGAACATCAAGGGATGAATGGGGAAAACTAACATACATAGAACACACCAAAAAAACCTTACCAGCTGTGAGTTTTTGCCGGGCCTCATTCCAAGACTACTTAAAAAAAGTGCTAGGGGCACATCCAGTTGCTTAAATATTATTGTGCTTTCAAAGAGCATTAGGGCTTTGCAGACGTCATTGTTTAAGTGAATATATGAGTGTGTGCACACGTGCACAAAAAATTCAACAGGTTATTGTTGGAGCTACTAAACTGGTACTCTGCAATGCTGCTGGATTTTCACAATCTGCTCCCTCCTGCCTCACCCCAGCCCACACTCTTCCCTGGTGCTGGATGGTGGTAATAAAGAAAATGGTTTGCAGATTTCTATTGGAATCAGAAAGGAGTCTAAGCTTTACTGGAAAATCAATTATGTAGTAGGCGAAGTACCCCATAATGTTCAGCAAAAAAATATGCTAACATTCAGGTCAGTACATTGGAAAACACATTTATCATGATTTCCATGAAAGCCTCAGACTAGTGTGTCCCAAGAGCAACCTCTGAACTTTCTTGAACCAAACAGTCAAATGGAAAACTCTGCCTACTTAGCATTTTAAAAATTTGCTTCTCTTCTGAGCGTTGAACTGGAAGCTTCATAAAATAGGCTCTTCCGTCTCCTCAAAGAGGTTTAAATAAACATTTCCTGTGGAGAAGATATTTTTTGTTTTCTTTCTTTTCTTTGACTCAGCTCTTAAAAAGGGCTTTATACAGGTGCCCAAACTTCTTTTACCAGTGATTTACCTCATGAAACATTGACTATTAATTAAATGCAATTAAATGCACTGAGCATTAAATGTGTGTACTATCAAATTACTGCTTCTGGTAGACAATAGATTTCCTTTAAATATTTGCTTATATGTTGTTTGATATTTCTCATTTCTGTAACAGATTATCATGGAAAAGTTAATTATATATTGGCAGTGTTGGTCCAGGTGCTGTACAAATGAAAGGTTTCTCATGTCTAAACTTTTTTTCCTCTCCCCACAGTTTATGGATATTCTCTCTTGACTTACCAACTGTGAACATGGAAAAAAACTTTTCCTTTCCTGCTTACAGCAGAATTTTAATGTGTTTATTAAATACTGTTAGGTCCCACATCCAGTTTATCCTCCTAAGGCTGAACAATGCTAACTTTTTTGCAGTTAATGGTTTTCTCTCTATCATCTCCCTATGTATCTTGTGAGACTCACTGTTTCATCCATGTGATATCCTTTTCTGCACTGATTAAATTTGCTTGATAGCATCTTTTATCCACTTTTAATCATCCTTAAGCATTCAGAGAATAGAGTGCATCTCCTTCCACAGTCAGAAATGCCAGCCTCATCCTTTCAATAAAGAACAGAGTTTACCACAGACTCATCAATGCAATGATATTTTTGGCTAATGAAATCTTGTGACTTTGTTATTGTTGATGGGTAAAGACAGAGTTTGCATGGATGAAATGCCTCAGATAATTTATTACTAATTGTGATCTTGAGAATATTCTGCAGCTGGTGGGAAAAGATGATTTGGTGGAAGTCTATACATTTTTCTTTTTTACATAACTTTATTTTCTCATGGACTATTTCCTGACAAGTCAGTGAAAGGAAACAGCATCAGTCCTAAGAAGACAATCTACTTAAAATCAACTTGTAGTGAATTTCAATGTGTGGAGGCTACATTTGTATTAAAATAGTGCTACTGCTGCTGATTGTCTTAGACAGGTGATGTGACAAACACATTTACCCAAAAGTGAGCCTAAGGCTTACCATGGTTGGGGAAATGGAAACAGAAAAGTCCATCTCCCACTGCTTTTTGCTTTTCAGTAAAAAGATGATCTCTCTTCAAAATTTATTTTAAGTGTTGAAAGAAACAAAAAGTTCAGGGTAAGAAGCACAGAGAAGCACAAAGATGTCTTGCTGAACTTAAGCTATGGAGGTCATGCTTCTAGGACCTACCACGTTATTTATTTTGTTTTAATCTTGCAGCTTCTCATGGGGAGGTAATTTTTTTTGGTGTTATGTTGTAGTGCATTGCCCTTCAAATCTGTCCAGACAGGTTTTGGCATCTTTTACTCCAAAATGTGATAATCCTCACATTGATTTGGCTGCTGACATACTGAGCTCTGTCAAAAGCTAGTAATGAGCTGTGTTAATTGCTCTCTTTTATATGATTGTACAAAATGTGATTTTTTTTTTCCCAGCTCATACGTTAGGCTTAAATCTTTTCCTGCTGGTCTGAAGGGAAAATGGATTAATAGGATTTTTTATAGTCAAGTTAAGTAACAGCTGTGTCTTTAGATTCTGCAACCACCTCTGACTGATAGAGTTATTTCCTGGACAGCCAGTAAACAAAGCTGCATGGCAACACCCAAGGGACAGAAGCACTTTTAAGCATTCTTTACAAAAACCTTACTGTAGCAGTCAACAGTCTTGAGGGAAATGCTAAGCATGGATATCTTCATTACTTTTCAATTAAGCAGCGAGCTTATGGATTCAGGAACCGTTGAGGGAGAAGCTGAGCTCTGAATGCAGCTCTCAGGGGTCACACTGGGAGAGTTTATCTCCAGAACTGTGTATGTTTTGGGAAAGGATCCCAAATATGTGATTCATTGTCTGGAAGGCACAAGGTGGTGAGAAGTACCTTGAGAATTACTTATATCTGATGTTCTGCTGACTGATAGGAACAGGAGGTGCAGAAAACCCAACCCCCAGATTTGCTTGTTGTCCTCACTCCTCATTTGCTGTGAAAAAGTCATTATTTCTTTGAGCTTGTGATCCCATTAACTCATGGGATCATTAACTCATTAACTATCTCCAGGTTTCTTAGAACCCAATATGATTTCATGGCTTTTAGAAATCTTTCAGCTTCCCATCCTCCTTGATAAGCAATTCCTTCAGAGATGTGTACATTCCAGTGGCTAGATTTCCAGAAATAAGGCTGGATCCCTAAAGGATTGTGGGGTGCCTTCCAGTAAAGCTGGAAGTTGGCAATGCTCAGAGTTGGTTAGAGAGAATTATCAGCACGTGGGGAGATATTTACTGTGACATCACTGTGGAAGAAGAGTGGGAATAATGCCTCTGAACCCCAGTGTGGCCACTGCAAAGTGTAGACAATGGAATATTTTGGGAGGCCCGTCCATAATGATTGGCTTTTGAGGATATCCTTCAGGTACTGGTGCAAACACAGCGAGAATAAAGAGTAATCTCCTAGAAAGCACTGACTGAGACAAGATTCAGGCTGTCTAACCACCACTAAGCTCTTGCCAAGGCTTGATAATCTCCTGGAAGCCAACCCAACTCCTTTCCTGTAAGGCATGATTGGAGCAATTTGGGAAAGAGGCACTGGGGTGATGCACCAGGGCAAAATGGAATAAATGGAGACCATACTTGGAATGTCTGCTGAGTGTCAAAACAGGATGACCTGCCACAGATATAGGTATGTATGGATGCATCACAGAGGGGCAAACAGGGAAAAGTAAGTAGACAAAGCACTTCCTGTTCAGTTGCCTGATAAATAATATCTCAGATAATGTGCTCTATGTAATGGAAAAAGACTCACATTGGCTTCATTGCCCACACAAAACTAAATGCCTTAAAGGTTAAGGAACAACTATTAAAAATGTAAGGTGTCTTCAATTTATATTTCAGAACTTTGTACCCATTATAAACCTGAAGATATTTTATAATTATGCCAACAACAATTCATTAACTTAACATCAAGAACTCCAGAATGATTGAATTAACAGTAAAATCATGATAAGGCTCCAGTTCGTCTTAGAGTTTTAGCAAATAATTTATTATCCAGTAAATGCCTAGACTTAATAACATGTTTTAAGAGTCACTATTTTTCTGTCTTCCTTTCCATGAGTTTCAGCCCCAGTCTCAAAGACCAAGCTGAACTGCCATCTCCTATGCAGTGCTCTGCTGATTTCAGCAAAGCTCTGCTGGAGATTCGGAGTCACTTTGGCTGGAGCCAGTCTCAAAACTGAAGTCTGTGACTGCTGGGGAAAAGGAACCCATTTGTTTCTACATCACAAATTCACGCAGTGCAATGCATACTTAAAATGACCCTGGACTGAATTTCCTTGAACAAAAGCAGTTCTGCAGCAATCCTTATGAGCCTCTGCTTTCCACCAAGGTTGTCGGCAACTAGTGCTTAGATCAAGTGGTTGGAACATGGCATAAATGTGATTGTGTAGCTTCTGCTCAAATGTAGCCAGGCAAGCCAGAAATCTCACACTGAATTTTCTTGTTGGACTATTCTTATTTTCATTTTTTCAGCCCCATGACACCAATGGCAATGTAAAAGCACCTCATGGTGAAAATGGGCTCACCACCTCCAAGGGAAAGTGGTTTGATCCCTCCACCTCCTTGCCTTGTAGTTTTGTGCAACTACAGTTCTTTGGGTGTAAAAGTCCTTTTGGTTTACTCCTGACAGAACCACAGGGGTGGAACAAGCAGGTCCTTTACCAGGGGAGATGATAAGTCTGTCTCTGTGTGGGTCTGTCTTGCAGGAATGTGCTTCTGTGTGGAGTCTCTGAAAGGAGTCCAGGAGTGTGTCTGTCCCTGATGGTGAGATTATACTGCAGCTTTGATCTCTACTGGGGCACTGGCAGAGGCTTGCTCTCTCTCTCTCTCTTCCCTCTGGCCACACATTTTCCTAAGGCTGTGGGAATTCTGTATTGTGAAGTGCTCTATCTGCCATTGCTGTTGTCAGAATGAGTTCCTGGTTTGAAAAGATATTGGGGAGGGCCATCAAGACAGACAGCATGACTGCAAGTTTGTTCCTTCAGGAAGGAAGCAATTAATGCTCACAACCAAAAGTAGTATTTCTATACACACACACACAAAAAAATCCTGTGTATAATGAAAACATAATACAAGAAAAAGGTTGAAAATTATTTGTGGGGTACTTACACTTTAAAAAAAAACCTTTTTAAAATATGAATATATTAAAAATTTAAGTGCAGAACATAAAGTTACAGTATCATCTTGATGTCTCCTTGGTCTTGGTGCTCGGGGATTAGTGCACTGACTTCAGATACGATTATATACCCATAAATAAGGGGTGAGTTCTCCTGTAACTCTACAAAAGATTTTATATATCATCATCAGGATCCTGCCATTTTTAGTCCCAGGAAAAGTTCTTATTCACTAAATCAGATGTGCAATTTAACTGACTTGGAGTAGGGAATGTAGAGCTTATTATTTTTCAAACCAAGTATATGCTGACTGGGTAGTCATTTAATTCCCAGTTTGTTTCTTGAATTGGCTTTTACAGCTACATAGGATAAAGGAAAATCAGGGGTCACATTACTTTCTTAGGCAACTTTTCATAAAACTTCTAAAGATGAAATCTAAATTCTCACCAGCACAAGATGTCTTTGGTACTTCCAAGCCAGTTTGAAGAATTCCTTTTCCTAAATGTGTAGGGTCAAATTCTGCTCTCTTCACTCATGTAGTTCCCATTTCCTTTCATTTTCTGTAGTCCTTCTCAAAATAAATATGCTGAACTTTTCTGTCTGCACAGCCAACACAAATTTTCACAGACAATGAAAAACTTCTGTCAAGTTCACAGGATGTCTTCCGCTGATTAGTCTCGTTAACCAAGACTTAGTGCTCTTGTTTTCTCAGTTTTGGAGAAGTGGAAAGATCTTAATTCCAAAATAGATCGCAAGATAAAAATAAGTAGCAGAAGCACTGTGTTATTATTGTCTTTCCTTGTAGCTTTTTCTTATTCCGAGTTTTTTCTGTGAGTTGCTTAGCTCTGTCTCCTGATTAATCTTCAGCACATTAGCACATTCCCAGTGATTCTAGACAAATTAGCTTGTCTTTTCGTGGTTATCTGGGCTGGCTCAGACAGGAAAATAAAGCATGAATAAAGTAAGCCTTCCACGGTTTGCTTTTGCAAGCAACCAAGGTGTTACACGCCCTGAGAAATCTGGCTATATAGAAATAAATATATTTCATACTGTATATTTATGTACAACTTCCCCCACACCTTTTTCACACATTTTCATCTACTTTTTATTATGTTTGCCCCTTCCAGAAGAGAAATAAAGCCACAGAAATTGAACCAAATAGCTCAGACTGCAACAAATGGGGCACCTTAAGTTTAAATTGCTTCATTGAGAAAAGTAGTGGCACAAAAAGGCACCAAAATGTATGGGCTCTTTACTTGTTTACCAGTTTTTCTCCCTTATACTGGTAACAATGGAAACCTAGAAGCAGAAAGAGTAGCTTAGCTCTTTGCTCTTGCAGTTTTTATGTGCTGTAGTCTACCCCGAATTTAGACTGCCTGTTCCCCTTTGATAGCACTGCAAGTGGCTCTCTGACATTAAATCAGATGTACCACATTTAGTTCAAGGTCCTTTTTCAGAAGAGACTGAGTGATTATGGAATGGTTATTCACTGACAGCAGAGATATGGATAACTGGAGATGAATACACATCTTGTTGAGGAAAGAATCAGTATTGGTAAGGAGAAATTTCTGAAAGAACATCATAGAACGACATCCTAGGAAGCTGGTAAACTCCTAGCTTCCTCTTCTTGGAAACAAGCTGCGATTTTGGAATTGAGTTCAGACTGGAGTCCGTAACAGCATCTTCTGCTGTTACCATCTAGGTGAAGCTGATCTAGGTGAAAAGAACGAACCAACAAAGAGTCTTGTCTGTTCCAGAATCAAGAGAGAAAGGAAAAGAGACAGGATGCTACAGAATGGTAAAGATTTTAGATATGGTTATGATTGCATGTACAGAGGGCATGAGCAAAGAGCATTTAAAGCATCTTGGGGCCTAGGCTATGTCCCTTCATGGAGCTTCATCCTCAAAGTATGACGTAGTTGCTGGTGGATCCAATACCTCATACATAGAGAAGGCAAAGTGGCAGGTCCAAGTACTCAATAGACAAATGACATCTACCTTTCAGGTAGTACTGGCCAGCTGAGGTTCATGCTGTGTATTTCAAATAGTTGACATGTGTCCTGGTTTTCCCATCTCTCTGTTTCCCAGTGGTTTGGAATTGTCAGGTTCTGAATGACTGGAAACAGGGGAGGCTGCAGTGCTATGAAAACAAGTGTGCAGATTGGAACCCCTCAGATGTGCAGCTTTGTGCTCTGGGCAAGAGTTATCCTCATTCAGCTGCTTAAAGCGAATGTTAGATACCCAGTAAGACTAGGATTTGCCTTCCTGGATGGTGCAGCTGTTGGAATAAGCAATATGTGACACTGATGATTATTTTAATTTCAGGCAAAGAATGACTGTGCTGCCCTCAAAAGTTTTGTTTTGCTTTTCAAAGGGGCGTGGGTGCTGTGGGAGGGGCGGAGTGGGGAAAGGCTGCCTGTTGAAATCCAGAAGGAAGTGGCTGTTTTTCTCTAGGTGTTTGATCTGACTGACAGCCCTTGTCTGAACTTACGAGTGATTTGCCATTTCATTAGCTGCTGGGTTTTCAATTTCTGCCTCTTGGAAGTTACACCGCTTTGAACAAGTCCCCACAGTAATTGAATTTGCCACAGAAATAGAACACTGGAAAATTTCATTTTCTTCCCCTCGCGAAGGCAAGCAGGCGGACTCATATTCTTGCTGGACTGCTTCTCCTGCTACCCCTCTGCCTCCTCCTGCCCCATTCCTCCTGCCCAGCACAGCAAAGCACTTGCTGGTGGCCCCCGCCATCCATCCACGGAGCCACAAAAAAGATCTCCTTTTGAATCGGCTCCGAGTGCATCAGCCTGTCGCTTTGTAATTTTCTCCTAAATGCCTTCCACAAATAATGGTTTTCAAAATGAGCATTAACAGGCTTGATTACATGAAATTGTCCTTTTAATTTACACCAGGATTCTATTGATCACACAAGTGCAGATTAAAGTGTTCAATGAAGCCCATGATGAGGTATTAACCAGCTAAGGGTCCTCCAGGGGCCGCCAGGGACGGCCAGGAATATGCTAGAAGTGTACAGTTATTTCCCCATAATGAAGTGGCACTATGCGGAGGCATGAATCGCTGGCAGGAAGAATAGATCGGAGATGATGAGCTCTTCAAAGTCATTTCTCGCTCACTCATTCAGCCTCATGCCCAGATCCTCTTGCGATTCTTCTGCATTACTTGTCATGAAATGCCAGGATTTACTTAGCCAGCTGATGCAATTTTTATGACCTTATTGCTTTTTCACCATGGTAATAGTTTTGAATCAATTTATCAATCCAGCAGTGCCATCAGACATATTGCCCTGAAGATCAAGTCCAGGTCATTCCATCAATTCACTGTGGTTTACGAAGATAGAGAAAAAAGCCAGGCCGTGTGGGCTATCAACTTCAAATGGCTTAGTAAACATGCTGCTGCTACTTTAACTGCTTCACTTCTGACTCCAGACCTTTCTGCTTATAAAAATCAACCACCACGCTCTCCTCCTCTCCCTGCATTTTAATTTCAGGCGTATTAGCCTTGCTGCAGATAATCTAGGGGAGAACTGGTAGAGGACTCTTTAAGGGTTTCAAGCCTGCCATGAAAGCTTGGAAAACACAAGGAGTTTTTAAATACGTCTTTCACTGCTGCATTTCCAGCTTTGTTAGTTTTCTGCTTTTTGTGCATTTTCAAGGAACAGCTACATCCTTGTATCAAGAATACAGAAATCAAGGGAACATGAGCAAGCAGCAGGAAAGCACAGCTTCAGGAACAGATAGCTGGATACTAAGCTTTACCATATTAAAAGTCTTTGTCACAGTACCCAGAAGTCTTTTCCATTTGGTGGAAGTTTGATAGACAAAACCGTGCATTCACACAGCAGAAATCGATGCAAGTTGTATTGGCAGGCAAAGAGGTAGGCTCTGGATGAAATTACACAGCAAGCATGACTAAATCATGGCAGAGAACATCTGGCAAAGAGCTAGCAGCAAATTGTGTCAGGTTAGAGCCAATCCTGGTACTTCACTGAGATTTTAGGATTAGGGAAATGTTTTTCCCAGTGTACATTTCCTTTAAGGTTTTGTAAAACCAATGCTCAATTTCACTCAGTCTGCTCTCTGAACCAATGCTGTCCTTCATAATTTTTTGACACATAATTATTTGACTTCATTATATCTCTTATAGATCTACAGAGCATTGCTACAATTATTTTGGAGGAATTCTACATTCTGCCCCGTGGTGTGAGAGGCTTTCTCTGGGTGCTAGGAAGCAATGCATCTTCCTTCACCATAGTAAGCCGGGCCTGAGGTATAAAGCCCATTTTCTAGTGTTCACATGCACAGACTCATGAGGAGAGCCACTGAAAGCCTTCCCCTGCCTCACTGCAGCTGTCTAAACTCTGCAAACACGTGTGATTCGGGCACAATCAAAGCCTTCACAGGGAAGTGATGAAACCAGCCAGAAATCACTCACACAACATCCATGCATGGTTTCCATATGTCCAGTGATATGTGGCATAATCTGTACCTTGCTTTCACAAATCTAAGCAATGCCCTACAGCAGGAATAGTATTTGTGGAAACAGGCTATTGCAACTTGAGACACAGGAGCACATATACAAATGAGATCAAACACGTGTGATCTGAGATGCTTTGAAGCCTGAAAAATCCTTGGGGTCAGAGAACCTAAAGAATGTCTTGAAGTCCCATCTTCCTTCTCCCTATTTATACCTGTGCATCTATTAATAGCTGTGGCTCTTTCTACATGTCCTGTATTGCTTATTCCATTAGAACTGCACAGTTCCAATAACATTATTAACCAATAACCATTGTAAACAATAAACCAGTAAACACTATAGATCAGTTATCACCCAGATTTATGAAAAGAACTAGTCAGAACACGTGAGGACATGGGCTTGTGACTGACCTGGCTATCAGTTAAGGCACAAATATGTAAATGTATGGGGTAAACACAGCTGAGCACTTCAGTGGTTGTGGTGGAATGATTTTAAATGCAATACACAGGGAACAACCTTTTTTTGGATGGTTGTAGAAAAAGCAGGGCCAAAAGGAACTGGAGAGTGTGACTTCAGCTGGGTGAGGACTTTCAAGCTCAGATAGCCAGTGTCAGGGCCTGCTACTGTATATAATTATCCTATTTATACTTTTACAATGATCTTGCTTTATAGCCTTAGACTTTTGGTCTCAGTGTCAAACTTTCAGCACAAGGCTGCTGGGAGCCCTGCCTTAGCTGTGTAAGCCTAACAGCTGTTCACATTAGCAAAGCAGGTTCAAATTTATACTTGAAAAAATTACTGGCTCGTAAAAAAAAATATGGAACAATGACAACCATGGGGAAAAGGTAATAATTTAAGTCATGAAAAATTAACCAGGGAGTGATACATTATTTTTTTAAGCAAAATGTGTTGCACTAAGAAAAAAAAAAAAGAAGCCCGTAGCTTTAATTAATTCTGCTTAACATTAATAGAATAAGGTCAGGCACACCAAAAACTGTTGAATAAAGCAAAAACGTGTGAAAGATATATAATCTGATGTTATTCATAATGAAGAAGGGTTATCTTGTGGTCAATACAGCACCATTATTTTTAAGTTAGAGGTAGGACTGCTGAAAATATACAGTGGCCATAACAACTTACCTGACTAGATTGTGAAAAAGGGTTCACATAAAAAGCATTTTATGAAATGATACTCCCATTTCCATGATCAAAATTTATGGCTATTCCTATCTCTTAAACAGCCACAGCTTTTGTTCTATCCAAAATAGGGAGCCTTCCTAGAATGAAGGGAGGTTGGACCAGACGACCCACTGTAGTCCCTTCCAGCCTCACCCATTCTGTGATTCTGTGCATTTGAAGACGTGGCAAAATGACAAGAATATATGTTTTGGGAAAATTCCCTGCTAAAAGCCCATGTGCCAGGGAATGGCTCTCAGTGTAGCTGCTTTGTGGGTCTGCAAAAGAAGGAGTTATTGGGCAACAACTTCAAACGTATTTATAGTCAGAAATAGCAAAACAGGCCCACATGGTTTCTTTGTGGCACTGTACAGAACCTATGGAAACTGCAACTTCCTGTAAAAGGAAAATGCTTTTTAAAATGTACAGAAATAAACATATAAGAAACAGGTGGGCTCCCAGATGGTTCAAGTTCCAATTAACTATCTTCATTGTTTGTTCCTGAGCCTGGCCTAGGTCTTTCTATAGTGTTGGGAGGGATTAATCTCTGCAAAACTTGGGTGCCTGTGCAACTCCTGGCTGGCCAAGTGCCTTTGACTATCTTCTAGATAGTGATTTGTCTCAGGTGTCTTAAATGATTCACTCAGTTCCCCCAGCCAGTCCCATAGCAGAGACTCCCTCAAAGGCCAGCTGAGGATAATTGGCTCATTTGTGCCTGAGCAGACCCCAGGACACCTGGAACCTGAACTTCCTGAGCCTGCTCAACCACCCAGACCTCAGACTCTCTGCCCATTGGCCTAGGACTCCTATTTAAGCTCAAAAGAAGGGGTGGGACTGTTTTCTGGTGTGTCTTGTGTTCCTTACTGGAGTGCTTTGTTGGTGAAGACTTCTAAGATTCCTAGTGACTAACATTATTTGCCATCACCAGCCTAATCTGCTCTTTCTGAATGCTGTGGCCATCTCTTCCTTCTGGATTGCCTGATCCCAGGGGGTGTGTGCAGCCTTGTTCCTGCTCCTCGAACAGGTACTGTCAAATTTATATTGCTAATATAATCTTCTATTGAGGTAAAAAGAGATAAAAATGCTTAGACTGTCACAGGCAGTATTTGGCATTGCTGATATACTGTTATTATCTTGTCTTGACAAATGACAGAAATGCAAATAACATTTGAAATAACACTTTGTTGGAGCCATTGTTAGAGAAAGATTGTGCAAGCAAAGGTTTATTTTAAGTATCTCTGCTGGTTATTTTACAATTATAGTGAGCTTTTTCAGTCATGAAGAACAATGCTGGAATACTCAGCCTGTTGTGAAGTTGCTGTAGGTTCAATACTGAAATTGCCAACAGATCTTCTGGTGGGGGTGGAGATGCTATTTATTTATCCCTGAAGCAGATTATAATTTTTTTCATCAAATATTTTTGAATGGTTTGTAAATGTCACTGTCATGTGGAAATACAGTATTCCTGTTTAATTTCTAGCATGCTGTGTGATTGTCCTTGCCTCTGTTGCTTTGTCCAAGTTTGTGCTGCACATGATAAGGCCTTCCTTATATTTTGTTACGTTGGGGTTATTACTTTGGCAGAATTTTCAAAAGAAAGTAGGACCACCTGTATGTCTGTAGGGACAGGGAAAAGTGAGTACAGCTGATGTCCTGGGTCTTCAGTGGTGCTTAAGTCAAGGGGGCACCACCAGTGAAATGCAGGAAAGAACAGGAAGTGTACAAGTGAGAAAACTGTTATGTTGCGATAAAGACAGTTTGATAGGTAAAAACTCTGTGAAAGCAAAACAAGGAATTCACTCACCACACTCCACAGGCAGACAGGTGCTCAACCATCTCCAAGAAAGCAGGCTGCCTTCACACCTAATGGCTTCTCTGGAAGACAAAGGACATCACTCTGAATGTCCCTCCCTCCTTACTTCCCCCAGATTTATGTGCTGAGCAACTGCTGATGAAAGGCTGTGTGCTAATAAACTGTACTCATCCTTAAGGCATTTCTCCTAGAGCATCCTGTGTGGATTGCTTGCCTATTTCATAAAATACACATTTTCAGTTTTTTCCTGTGACCTTGCCTGCTTCATCCAGTCAGGGCTGTTAATTGTGTGAATAAATTCTAATAGTATGGTCTGCTTAAGTGATTTGTAGGTGCTGCTTGCTATTTTGTGCATGTGAATATCCTAAGAGACATTTCTCTGTAAGCACAGGTATGCAAACAGACAGGCAGGCCTCTGCATCAGCCTCTTGGCCCTCAAGGCTGTGACTCTTCAAATTACTGAAAGAGAAGTTGATTTTGGTGTTACAAAAAAGAGCAGTGGAAGCTAAACATTCCATTAAATAAACATTCTCCCAACAAATGCATGGATGGGTTTTTTTTTGTGGGGGAGTGAGTTTGGTTTTTGGGGATGTGTTGTTGGGGTTTTTTTATAGTTTTAAAGATTTGACTTTTTCCTCCTGCATAGAAGCATCACAGATGTGAAAAGCAGGGCCTTGCACAGGCAGAAGGTGTGTTTAACAGAGAAATTGTATCCCTCATTTACTGCTGGTTATTTTGGATGAGTTTGGAGGGGCCCTTCACAGTTCAGTTACAACTTTAGATCTGATTTTGAAAAAGTGAACTTTTTGTGTAAGTCCAGATGTTGCCAAGTATTGGTGCCCCATCACAAACTTTCTAATGCTGGCTGTGTTCTATAGTGCTGAGGTAAAACAATGAATGGAAAGAGCAATGTTAAACTCAGTTTTTACTTTTCAAAAAGTGATAACCATGTGATTTTGGAGGAAAAGCTTCAAAGTTAAGTAGTTGAGGCCTTGAAAAATAGAAGAGGAGAGAGAATTGCTTTTCTACTGTTTTAAACCCTTATGCTTCTTTTGGGATAGAGGTCTGATTCTTGAAAATTGCTGGTTTTGTTGCTGTTTTTACTGCCAAGGTCCATATTTTAATTGAAATGCAAGGAGAGAGAGCTACTTTGGCAGCTGCTGACCCCTCTGAAGCTCTGTTGTGAAAACAGGTCTCTCCATTCTGAGAAACAGAGGAAGTTAGAAGGTAGTGGAACCCAGTTTAATCCCTCTTACCTCTGCTCCAAACAGAAGGCGGGAAGGCCAAGGACATTTTAAGGAAGTTGTTGTATAAATTAACTAAAATCAGCAGAGTAAGAGGTCACTTTGATTTACAGACTAATTTCTTCTAAGGGTTTGATGTTGTCTCAGATTTGTGAAGATTTTTTTCCCCCCTGTGTTTGTTGCATATTTCTGGCCTTTCTTGAGTCTTGTGCATCTGTATTCTATTCTAGCTCCCACCAGCCTGGCTCTTTTCTTCTTCTCTCATTTCCTTAATCAGTATGCTTTTCCATTGTTACTGCCTCAGGCAGAGGGAAGCTGAATGAACTTTACTCCTAATATTTCTTCCTCTGAAGAACTATTAATCTTGGTATAGTTTTCCAGAGCAGGTGGTAACACTGGTGTTGCTCTACCAGCCTTGTCTCAGTAATAAGCCAATAACAGAGATGGCGAAATGAGCACCAATGAGTTAACCTTTTTATTTCTGACCAGTCAAAATGAGCCTCAGCTGCATCATCTTGGAATGTATTTCCCTTCAGAAAGCTAATTACTCTCTCCTGGGCACTATATGTAGTTTTGGGCACTGTTAGGCCACAGGTGACTGAACAAAGCCTAAAAGCTTCAGCCACTGGCCAGGAGATTCCACCTGATAAACACTGACCCAATGAACAGAAAACAGCTCTGTGTGTGTAACTATGCTCCTCTTCTTAAAGCAATGGCAAAACAACTTGTCCCAAATGGTAAAATTAATTTTCATGGGCTCTGCCTAAAGTGAGGTCCTTAACTGATTCTATAGTAAATAGGTTGCCATTGGCTATGGGAGTAGGAGCGCTCTCAGTGATATTTAGTGTAATCCTCCCCATTTAATTCATTCACTGAAGCCACAATTCAGTATTTCTGACGTCAGACTTAATTCCCATAGAGGCCATTGTGGCCTCAAAAGCATTGAACTGTGGCCTTGATGAATGAATCAGGCAGAAGAAATAGGGATAATCATCAAGGAGGAAAGTGTATATTTATACACGGATCGTTGTCATTGATAATAGCTGAAAGGAAAATGCAGAAGAAATACATAAGGGTTTTAATGAGGGTTTTGAGTCTACACCTTCTAGCCACACCGCAGGAGTAATTACTCATCAGAGCTATAACTCAGGGATTATCCTAATGCAGTTTTGTGAAAGTGAACAAGACCTCTTTGAAAAAACACCCACCCCTTTAATCAGTGTTTCCCTTTGACAGCAGGTGCTTTAGCCCTGCCAAGACATTTTTACTATGAAGTCAGTTCAGCATCAAAGTTCTAAATGATGCATAGGATTTCATGGCTAGCTCTGTGGTTTAAATGTTATGACTGATCGGGGCAGAAGAAATGCCTTTTCTTTTCACTGATACTACAGGAAAGTCTCGTGTTGTGTGGAAAGAAACTACCGTTTTTTTTCTACACCTTTTCCTCTTCACCACACATCTGAAGTTTTTCCCCCTACTGTTAAAGCAGTTCAGTCTAAACAATGAAGCACCATAGGCAGACTGTACAAAGATCAGGCCAGTTCCCATGTTTATTAGCTGAGAGTTCTGGGGTTTAATGATGGCCAAAAGACAGGCTTTCCTTGCAGAGAAGGAGGGGTATCAGCAGCCTTCAACCTTCAGGGGTCTGCCTTCTCTAACAAATATCCCAGTGGTGGTATTGAGCTGTGTGGTTCAAAACTGTCTTTCTTCGGGGATCAGCAGAAAGGAGCAGATGTCAGAAGTGCTTCTTTTCACACAACCTAGGCTTCAAACCAAGCTAAAGCTTGGGCTTAATGCTGTGGGGCATAGTGTCCTCTGGGCACCCAAAGGGGATGTGGCCAAGCTTTTTGCTACCCAAGGAGTGTTAGGAACACCAAGGAGAGGAGAGAATTGCTCTATGCACTCTTGAGAAATAATGAGTGTAAACAGAGCAAGGGAAACTCTGAATGGCACAAAACATTCCTGTGTGGTATTACAGAGGGGAAGCCGCCTCCTTACTGCTGTACTTCATCCCTTGCCTGACTCTGGAGATGTGTTAATCTGGCTGGTACAGGGTTAGTCCATGCTGGAGGTCAGTAGAGCAGTTGGATTTCCCTGGGGAGCTTGGTTTGTCTTTTCATCTTTTACTTCTGTAACTTCTGATAGGAATGCGTGGGGTTGTTTATGCGTGGGGCCTAAAGTAAGAGTGGTGTTTGTTTGAGTTAATCTAAGAGGAAAGATTCATGCTTAATATAGAACATCTGGGTATGACTGAGATGACATTTCCTAATAGAAGATTCAGTGTAAAAGGGATATATTTATAAATACTGGGGGAAATGGGACACATGTAGATCTAGTTCTGTTGGATATTTATGAAGTGTCATAGTTTTATTTAGGCAGAGATTTGGTAATTATCAACACCAGCCCCATTTATTCAGTTTGAAAGTAAATCAATAGCAAATTGGAATTCCATTTATTTTTGTGAGTGCTTTGCTGCTGCCTAACAAGGTGTAGCAGAACACACCTACTGGATGGTCCCACATAGCAGATATGAGGAGAGACATGTATATGCACACTTACCTCTGTTAATTGCTTCCCTGAAATGAACTGTGCTGTAGCAAGGAATTTTCAGAGGAGAATTAGGAGGAAACTCCCAAGGTAAAGGAATATCCAGTGAATGCGTAGGGTTCAGCTGATGGATGTCAGTGTTATGGGAAGCCCTATTGGGAAGATGCTTGTGTGTTGTGTGGTCTGCTTAGCAGTTCTGTTTTAACTGCATTGAAGCCTTTGCAAGTGCTGGGAAAAGTGTTTGCTTCCTATTATTTTATTATTTTTGAAAGCTAAATGTGCAGAGCACTACCCCAAACCACGAAGAGCATTCTGCTCTTGAATTGTCAGTGATGATGAAAGAGGGCAATAAGATGAAAGAAGCATGCCATAACAAAAAAAGATACCAAAATCTGAAACCTGTCTATTTTTACTGGCAACACCACTTAAACTTCTGGTGATATATGTGGAAGAAAGAAAATTATTGGAGATGAACCTCTAATGGGCAGCTCTTGGTTGGGCACACTGTGCTACTTTGAGGATGGCTTGGCCCCTGGCAACATGTAAGTTTTGTTGGAGATTACCACAATTGTTCTCACAATAGATATATCTTTCTGTTCCTTTAGTTTTGAACTTTATACCCAGAGTGCTGTGGTGGGCAAGGGTTGACATTGTGTTTCCCATGGAGATGGGAGCATGATCTTGCCCCATCCTATGGACTGGCTTCAGCTGAGCTCATGGAATGAGTGTTGTGCTTGTGAATGAGTGAGAATTAACACTCCTTGCTACACACCAAAAAAGGGAGCAAAAATAAAGCTACAATACAAGTAGCTTGCAAACTGCTTTGGGTTTTGTGGCAACAGCATGAATGAATGTCTTTGTGCAGTGGAAGGATGCAGGATTCAGCAACTGGAGCCTACCATTGCGTGGTTGCCTGAAGGGATTGAGCCAAAATCTAAGGTTCTGACCTTTGCTGATACCAGCCTCGCATTCAAACCCAAATCCCTTGGCACAGATCCATCTCTGCATGAATGTCCACTGAGGAAGGTATGAAACATTTCACAAATTCTTAATAATATTACTCTAATTAAAAACAAAACTGAGGGAAAGAATCCAGTCACAGAGAAAAGACTAATTGCCTGGAAGCTGTTAAGAAAGCATAATGATCCTGATGCAATTAATCCACAGGAATGACTGTTTTTTAGGTTCTCCTAAAGGTCCTTCTGCCTTTGATTTTGCCTATTGCTGGTCAGTAGGTGGAACACTGTGTGCTGTATTTGTGAGTTTTCTGTTCTGACACTGTCCTTGTGAACTTGGAGCTGCCCAGATAAACTGTGATTTGTTGCACTAAAGGAGAGGTCTGGAATTCTGCATGTAGATGACTTCTAAGGTGACAATGCAGCCTGAGGAGAGGTGGTCCTGCCTTCTACTTTGAGAAATTATTTCTCAGGAAGGAGAAGCTGTGGCTGGTGACATCAGTGCTGCCAGGAAAGCAAACAAGCAACCTGTTACCAATGGGTTTGTGTTTTGAAGCAGAGGCACTGGCAAGCTCTCTCATGCCCAAGAATTGATCTGGTGGTTATGTGAACTTTATTTGATAGAGGATGTGGTCAGCCATGTAAGCAACATACTTGGGTAACCTTGGTCTTGCCTGGTGAGGATTCTGTAGTGAGGCGTTGTCTCAAAGCATCCTCCCAGCTATAAATGCATTGCCTGGAGGGCAGGAGGGTGTAAGGCTCTAACCTCACCTGAGGAATAAGCCAAAGTTTCTCAAATTGAAAAGGCTTTTTTCAAAACCAGAGTTGTTTTTGTTAGAGAAGGAACGGGAAAGATTTCTCTTCTTTGGTAAAGTTGCTGTGTCAGAGGAGTGCAGCAGATGGTGAAATATGAAAATACAAATAGCATGGAGCCAACAAACCATTTAGGTGAAAGTGAATGAAAAATAAATATTCTCCTGTAGAGCAAGCAGGATATGTTCAGGACCTGTCTTTCCTGTGACCTACAGGATTTTAAGAGAAAAGCTTCAGAATTTTATTGGCATTGCCACTATTAGACGAACTTTTCTCTCCTTTCTCCCCAGACTGGGGTCAGCTTCGAAGAGAGCATTAAGTGAATGGCTAATGGAATTAAGGGTATAATAATAGAAGGATATAGTGAGACAATTGTATTAACAAGAAATAAATCATGTTGAGTGTAAGGTAAGTGTTTTTTAATTGATTGATGGGAAGGATGCTCCATAGGTTTTTTTGAGGACTAACAGCCACTTGCCTTCCCATCTACAGTAAAAAGCCAAAAGGGAAAAAGAGATAAGAAAATTATGCAGTGGGGGAGATAAATTATTCAGAGAAGATGGCCATTTTGTGCTGACATCACTAATGTGAAAAAGCATTAAATCTTTGATACTAGCTACATTCCTCAGGGGTTGTGGTGGCTGCACAAGGTATTAGAGATTACAGCTAGAACATTACTTCAGCTTCTCAGCGTGCCTGAAGGGGCTTCCCAAGGTGATCCACTAAGTGAAGACTCAGCAATGCCTGTGGGTACCAGGCTGCTCTGAGTTTTTTAAATTTACATTATTCTAGTGACTTCATCAGCTCCCATGTTTTATGTAATATGGCCTGGAGATACAGGCAATGTGTGTAGAGATGAAATGAAAGCTGGTGGCTATTTTAAGTGTGGAGCTTACACCTTGCATGTGTATAATTCCACTGAAAAGGGGGAGATGGGAATGATAAATATAGAGTGAGGCTTTTAAGGCCAAATCTTCCTGCTCTGTAAATAATCGGATTTTACAAGTAGAATCATGGTGTCAAGCTTGTACCTCTTCAGGACCTGGTTTTCTTCAGTCAGAGAGTGGAAAAATTAGGCCCTAGCTAAGACACAACTGAAATGGAAACTTTGGCAAAAGGCAATTAAGAGTTACTACTAAAGGTCTATAGAGTACGTGAGTAAAATCAAAGCAATGTGAAGGAAGAGAGGTCATTTCGTGGCCTTCTTTTTTTCAGTTGAGAGCTTTTAAGCAGTGCAATTAAAGTGCCTTTCATTGTCAGTAATTCAACAGGACCCTCTGTGTGATGCAGGACCTTAAATCTAACCTCATTTTATTCCTCAAGACTTTAATCAACTGTTCCCCCAACAATTCCCCCAGCTCTTCAGTGCCTGTGTGTTGGTGTTGCAGAGGTCAGAGCTGCAGCTGGCAGCCTGCACTGGAGGAGCTGCCTGTGTGCAGGCTCACCTCTGCTGCTGGGCAGCACAGGGCACCACTTCAGCAGCCTCCTTGCTGCAGTTATGTGCTGTGCCTCCCACAGCTCTCCATCAGAGAGGCTGGGGTGTCTGGGAAGGCCATTGCATAGAGCAGGACTCAGTTCAGGAGGAAAAAAAAATTTAACAGGCTTTGAGAAAGATTTGGAGCCTTCAGTGGTGTGGACACTGTAGGAAACTGATGTGAGGTTATGAGTTACTGAGGCTCATTGTATTGTCACAGAGAGGCTTAGGGGGAGGCGTGCTGACCCACTGAACCTTTCAGAGATGGTCAGCATAAGAGGATTTTTACTTCAAATTGGATAACCCCTGGCTTCTTGCACCACTTAGGCCACAGATTTCGCATACAACCCTTTAGTGGATGTTAACAACTGGGTTAATGGGTGTCTTAGAGTTCAGAAATCTGGATCAATCTCACCAGGCAGCTTGAGCATAACTGTGGTGTTGCTGTTTGCAGCCAACTTGAGTTACATATGAACACCAAATTTTTCTTCAAATGAAGGAATAGAAACCTGTGTAATTTTTTTGTATGCTTGTGTAGCTCTCAAATAAAGCAAACCAAGAGTGTTTTCAAACAGTCAGCTTCGTAAAATGCAATAAAAATAAAATTGAGATCTCTAATGTATTTTTGAAAGGTAGTCTCACAAAACTTGCTAAATAAGCAGCTTTGGATATTGCTGTTATCTCTGAGGAGGAATTGGCTGTGGTGTTGCTGTCCTGCAGCTTCAGAACTCTCTAAATGCTTGTCTTTGCATTAGTGGTGTCCTGTGGTCAGCCTGTCATTGACTTGTCAGTAGCCAATAGCACCAGTTTTTGACCAAATGGTGTCATTTGCTATAAATTAATTTACTTTTGCCATTAAGTGCAGACAGTATGTGGTCAATTCAATTTTGTCCATTAGAGACAATAACCCTAGCCAAGCTCTTTGATGCTGTTCTTAGTTCACCCCTTGGGACTACTCTACTTACATCTCCAGAGATACTGGTAAATTTATATTATCATTCCTTGTCTAATATTCTTGATTTGTTGGCTTTGCTTTAACACATGGACAGTTAAGTCTAAATGCCAAGACTCTTGCACAGAGTAATCTCAGGGCTGTGAAAGTTCTGGGAGGAGGAGAAAGCAGAGTGATTGTGTGTAGCAAATCCAATACTTTTCTAGTTTGGAGAGTGGTTATTATTGTGTCCTTATTCCCAGGCTGACAGAGGTGACTGGTTTTACCACAAAATACAGTGAGGACTCCTAGGTTGCTCAACATGGCCTTAGATTATAGCACAAGTTATATATATTCAGATACTCTTCTTATGGGGGTCATACTGCAAATAACTCTGCAAACCCTGATTTAAGTATTATTTATTATTAAAGTAACATAGGGACATTGAGATGGTTGTGGCTCATGACTCTTCTGTGGCTTTCTCAGATAAGAGAGAATCTTCTAAACTGTTTGCTTTGCCTCCTTTTATATCCAAAGGAGAAAGAAATACATGAAAGGACATGTCTTTGCATCCTGTCCATCTTATACTCTTGTATAAACCCTCACACCCGTGTTCTTTAGAAGTTATTGTTTTCTTGATCCCCTGTGACATGATGAGAAAAAGTTCTCTCTGCTTGGACAGATCTAGAGATGTTGAGTGCTGCACACACCCGACACTGTGTTTGCTCCTGACTTAACACACATAGCCAAGTTTGGGTTTGGTCTGCAAAGCAGTGCCAGTGCCTGTTGCATATTACCTGTTGGCAGTGTGTCTGTGTAGCAGGCACTTGCAGAAGTAATGTTTTCCCCTACTGATTCAAGAAGAGTAGAAGCCACATGGAATAGCACATAACTTCTTGTGGTCATGGGTTCACTTTTCCTCCTGCTTGTTTAGTTAATGAAGACATAGTTTTGCCTCAGTCTTCTCTGTTACAGTGTTATGTTTTTCTTTATAGGCCCTAGTTATCTGAAAGCTGGATCAGGCACTGGCTTGACAGAACCCAATTACTTGGGAGGCAGTTGTGACTTTACAGATGGGCCTCTAAAAGGGAGGAAAATGCACAGAGAATGACATGGAAACAGCACCTGTGCAGGACACAGAGAAACACTGTTCCTCCAACAGCACATGTGGTCTGCTCTCTACGTGGTGTAGGAACCCTTCCTACAACACTTCATTGCTGTATTTTTGGCTGTTTGTGTAGAATTAAAAGGTGGTGGGAGGTGTTATGCATTGGTAGTGCTGCAGTTTTGGAAAGATTGAACAGAAAGATCTTGACTTCCAGTTGTGAGCCTGCAGTGCTTGGAAGGATGGAGGCAATGCTGGGGAACATGGAAAAGTGTGAATTATCAGTCTCTGAAAAATAAGGAAGCAAATCTGGCTCTCCAAATATTATGACTTCTACCACTAATAGTATCTTCAAAGCAGGTGCAGGAGGTCTTCTAAATGGTTGATACTTCTCAGTGAGTAGGATGGTCAAGAAAAAAAGTTGTAGGAAATAAGAAAAATAATAACTTTGAATTTTAAGGAAAGGAAGTAGAAGAGTAAATGCTGCAAAAATGGGAAAGGGATGGATCAGAAGATCTACAGGTCATAGTCTTCATATGATGGGCTTCAAAGGGGATTGTTGTTGGTCCTGAAGGGCCCGAGATGGAGAACAAACTCAATTTTGGATTCTAGCAATTGCTAATTCACAGGATAGATTTTGCAGGGAGCTAAAGTAAGCTTATTAATTAGTAGCTTGCTGAGTCTCCTGGAATGTGTTCTTCTTAAAAGGTTAAGACAAAATTATGTCAGTGTTGCTGGGTCTCTTGCTCTTGGTTTGAAAGTGGGAACAAGTGTAAAGCCAAAAATAAAAGGAGAAGGAAAGAAAAAGAATATCATTGTTGTGCAGAGCTGAAGGTCTTTAAATATGTCCACAATCTGCTCCATTTCTAAGCTTTCAATTCACCCATTCCTTAATTTAGCTACAGGAATTGCTTCTTGTACCTTGCCTCACAACTCACCTGCTGCTATTGTGTTTTTCCTGGGGTCTTTTTCTTTGACTACTTTGCAAAATGCTAGAAATATATTGTCCTCTCAGGATAAAGACTTGGGGTGCCTTGAAAATGTGTCTGCTGCTGTGTTAAGTGGTGTAGTTCCTGCCCTTTTGATTCCTCCAGCATGGGGACTGAAGTGGGAGCTCAGTGGGCAGCCTAGCAGCAGGAGGGGGTTGGACAGTGTTTGCTGGCTGTGCCTGCTCCTGTGCTAATGGCCTCAGGAGTTTAAATCCCACCAGCCAGCCAGCCCATGATGGGACCTTGTGGCCCTCTCCCCATGGGCTGACTCTGTAGGTACAATTGCCATTTGCCAGCAGCTGTGTGGGCCCTAGGTGGGAGGCCAAAATGAGGCTCCAAGTAGTTCCCCTGCGGAGTTTTGCTCACTATTGATTTGCAACAGGTGGGGATTTTTCTTCCTTAATCAGAGAAACTTCCATTTTCTTCCAGCCTGATAAGTGGTTACCTCTGAGTGTACAGCAGAGATTGACTCCCCTGTGTTAAACACTTCAGCTGATGAGGGGAGTGTAACCACAGTGGGAGCCTGAGTCTCCTCTTGCTGGCAGGAGCTGTGTGTCAGGTCAGTGTTTCTCAGCCCTGGCTTTGCCCCTTGGCAGTGCTGGGGGTTATTAGCTCAGTTGCCAATTACTGGTTTTATCAGGACCTATTTGTTGGCTATTTGTGCATCCTGATGAGGATATGCAGACTGCAGGTTTAGGGGGATGAGCTGCAATTCATCACACTCTTTTCAGATGGTGAGAGGGACAGAAGGAACTGAGTGCTTGGCACCAGGATGTGCCCTGGGCAGCATGAGGGCATGCTGCTGGAGGCTCAAGGGCTCTCCATGCTGGCACAGTGTGGAAAGCCATTTCTTTCTTCCCCTATTCTTTCTTCTCTTTGATATCAGCAGGTATTCAGGGAGCTGGATACCTCACTGCAGGCCTTAGTGAGAAAGGCAGTTTCCTGTAAACACGGGTAGAAGAGGACTTGCAGAGATTCTCTTAGTTTAATCCAGTACAGGGGATGAGTGGCAATGACAAGCCTCATACCTCTAAACTGGTGAGGCTCTCCAACAGAAAACTGTTAGTTGAAGGGATTCATATAATTTTATGAATTATTATTATTGATGTGTGTCTACAGGTTTTTGAATGGACAAAATGGGATAACCCCCCCCTGATTTTTGATCCTGGGGAGAAAAGCCAATCCCCAGTATTTAGCTCCTATGTATAATTTTCAAAATTCTAGGTCACAAGGCTCATGAAAATTGTTGATTGGTAAATCACTTCCAGTAAATGTGTTTGTGTAAGATGTTTATTTGAATGGTCTAATCTCATTCTGTGATGGCCTTTCCTATTAAATATAGAGTAACCACATCTGGTCTAGGAAATAACTAATCCATGTCCTCCTAGAAGCTGTTCCAAGGAGAAGCCTCAGATACTTTATATACCCCCTCTTACACTTGTAATTTCTTTCATTCAAGTCCCTAGACTTCTCCTATGTCTAGGAGGAATATCAAGAGCTTTGCTTGAGCTGTGCCCTGGAAATGCAGAAGGCAAGGTCTCTTGGGAGTTGGGGAGATCCAGCTAAAACAAGTTTGGGGTCACTTGAGTAGCTGTGCCAACTTTGCACATGCTGCAGCAGCCCTTGCAAAGACAGATGATCTCTTCACCTTGAGAGTCAATGCTGGGGTCAGATCCTTTCTGCTTAAAGCAGCAGTGTTTGAACACCCAGCATTTGTCCACAGCATTCAATTATGCCCCAGGTTTTGGGAGTTTTTTGTGCATTTTTCTTGATACAGATTTTAGAAGTTTTTATTGTAAATGTTGAGACTGTGAAATGGCTGGAGTTTGTATATTACAATCTCTGAGCTGGATAGTAATGCTATCTAGTCTAAAAACCTTTCTGGTTTTCTCAGGGAAAACTGAATTTGCACTGGAAATGGGCAGAGCTATTAATTGCATAGTTTGCTGCTCAAACTCAGAGCAGGCTTTCATCTAGACAAGTGAGAGAGATATGAGTCCACATCTATCTTCTCCCTACACATTTATTTCTTTTTCACATATGTAGAGCCAAGAGCAGGAAAAAATATTCTTATAAAAACTGTGAAGTGCCATATTATGAATGAAGCATATGTTATAAAAAATTATGGATTGGAAAGTAACATCAGCGAGCTGAAAGGAAAGGGCACCCTGCTGAGAGGCAGCTAGCAAGGACACACTGCAGAGGCAATAACCAAATTGAGACATTAAAATATGTGTTATCTCTCAAGCTGTCAGCTGAACTCTGTCCTCGCTGCCTTCTCCCTGAACTCATATTTTGCAGTGGACTCCTATGGAGGTTCTGCTCCCTGTCCAAAGAATTTTGGGTGCCATTTCCAGTAGTGGGAGGTGAGCTGTGCATGACAGGCTGCCCTCTAAGTGATGGTTGCAATGAAGCTCTCTGGAGTGTGCAGCTGGATGCCAGGTCAGTGAGTGCTGCCACACCCTGAGGACAGGGTTGGGGCTGGGGGTATCAGTTCTGACATGCAGGAGTTGTCTGCTTGTGCTGCAGCTCTTGCATGGCCTTGGAGGAGCCAATTAACTGCTTGGTTTATGTTATCTGCCTTTAAAGCAGAAGTGATAGCATGCATTTGATCCTATTTTCCTATGCTTTCAGAATCCACTTGCATAGGTGAGGGACACGTGATGAACAGATAACATTAAATGAGGATCTGTTCCTTAAAAAGTTACAAAACTGCCAAGAGAAACTCCTGAAGTGAGTTTTAGTCTTTATGCTTGGATGCTGACTCAAAGCAAATGTTTACAATTACAAATCTGTAATTAATGGAAGTTCAGTTTAGACCTTGTCCTAATAGTACTTGGATACCAGATAGAAAAGCAGAAACTCTTAGTCCAATAGTGCAAATACTGAAGCCCGGATTCTGCTGATACTGTTTTATAACTTGGCAATGTTTTATGTGAAATATTGGGATGCTGGTCACAGACTCCCTGGTAATACAAAATTCCTACCGGCTGTTCCTTGGAGGCCAGCAGATAAAATTTCAGGGACCAGGATTTCAGTATATTGAGGGAGATTCTAACAGTCTTTGAGTATAATCGATAGACTGCAAAAAGTGGGAAGAATATTTTTGTATTTTCCTGAATTTTTACAGGTCCCTGTTGAGCTCTCTCTGGCCTCCTTGAAGCAAAACAAATAACAATCAGCTTGTTGAGACTCTAGAGCTAAAATGACAACAAATTTTGTTGCTGTGAAGGCTGCCAACATGCAGGTTTAAAATATTGCTGAGAAAACTAGATAATCAAATCTTGTTAAAAGAGTTATTCAAATACAAGATGAATGGGTTGACCAGACCAGCTGAAAGTCAACAAGTTGTGTTTCCATTGCAGTGCTGAATTAAGCTCATGTATTGGCCCCTTCCTATATCTTTGACTCCTGCTGCTGTCCTGGAAGTGCTGAGGAGAGGCTTGTGTGCCTGTGCCCTGCTGGATTCCTTGGTTTTGCTTAAGCTGATCTGCTCTTGAACAAATGGGATGTGCTCAGCTCCCTGCAGTTGCCATTGAAAGCTGCTTTTTGCAAAAGACTGGGGGTTTTTGACTGTCTGATCTTCCCTCAGGAGCAGCTACTGCACATTGCCAAGGATATGATGTCTGGTTCAGCAAGAGGAGTGGATCATGAATTGCTTTCCCAAGCTGAACAAATCAGGCTCTGCTGCTTCTCTTTCACAAGTGCCTGGTTGGCTTGACTTGCTCAAGTTCATTCCCTAAAGGGCAGCTGCTTATATTCCACCTGCCTCTACATCACCATCTCAAGCATCTGTTTGGATATGCTGATAATAATTGTGAGAATATTAGAATAGCTGAGGTGTTGCTAATGTGATGTGGTCTTGGTGAGCAAGAGATGGGTTGTCCCTGACACTGTTCTGCAAGCTCCTCTGTGGACCAGGGAAACTGGGAGGGAGCAGCTGTCCTGACCTGAAACAGCAGGAGAATAGATCTGTGTGTTCAGAGATGCAGCATCTGAATTCACTGTATCCTGGGTGAATTTTTTTGGTCAATGCCTCTCCTTAGCTGGCTCCATTCCTCCCCTCACACAGCCCCCTGCACCCATGATAATCATCCAGCCCCGGCTATTATAAGCAGTACAAACAAATGACAAATCTCTGGGTGCAGGAAGTTAACAAGAGGCTGATCAGTAGCTTTAGTTATCTTTCCTTCATGTTTATTGCAGTCTGCTGCAGTTATTTCAAAGGCACTGACATTGATCGACAACTTCTATTAAGGCCCATCCAAGGCAGCTGGATTGAACAGATACATTAAATAAAGCAGTTATTGCTTTTCATTGCCTTTCCGTAAAATATCACTGCTAAATAGCTTCTGCCATCAGATGCAGTTAGGTACATGGTTTTAATTTGAGGGACTGCTTTATAACACTGCACAATTGACACTGGTCTTTGTTTCCCCTACAATAATGATTGTGTACATCCTGGAGAATTGATGAGCTGTCTTCGGAGGCGGGAGGGGGGAGCCGGGGAGGGGGCAGCTGCCTTTGTTGCTCTCGCTCTTTTTAATACTTGCCATGCTTGTCAGTTGTTTGCAGCACAGACAGAAATAATGTCAAGCAGGGCCCCTTATCTCAGGATGTTGTAATGTAGCTGCTGTAAGCCCTCGCCTGGAGGCGAGATAAGAGCAACCTTACAAGCTTGTGGGGGAGCAAGGAGGGGGGCCAGCAGTGCCATCGCTGGGACAACAATGGCAGAGCTGTCACTCGCACATTATGACTCTTTCTGGTGCCAAGGAAAGATGTGTATGCTGAGTGGTGAATAACAAGCACAAAAATAAAAGTCCCGAATGTTCATCTAATAATGATGTATTTGTAACAGGATTATACTGCCCAATGATATTCATTCTTTATCTCCTCACTAAATGGTGGGGCAGCTGTGTGCTTTGGCAAGGCATGATGTCCTTTCTTTTGTGTGCTGCATATTAATCCTTTATTGAAGTAATTAAATGTGTGCTTAATGGCAACGAGCTGGCAGAATGAACGTACAATTGAATTAGCAGTTATGATGGGGACCATGCTACAAGATGAACTAAATGCAATTACTGCAGGCATTTTTCTCCAAGTTGAATCTGGCTACATGACATGACTTAATTACAGGTTGTTAGACACACTCTGATCCCGCAGCGGTGCATGTGGAAGTGCAGCTTCGGCTCTGTTTGTACCTGTAACACACACGCAGGCACCATTCACTGAGAAATTCAGCCAGGCATCCATGCAGATTCCTGCATTTGGTGTGGTCTGTGACCAGGTCCTTGTTGTTTGGTGATCATCCCCTCCTTTTCAGGGAATACTTGTTCTTCCTTGAGGACAAGGTGGATGAAGAACAGCTAGTAGTCTTTTGTGTAGTCCTTTTCTCAACATGTGTGCCTCTGGTCAGACTCAGCTTTCAGCTGGAGTACAGACCAACTTGTCTGACCCCAGCTGGACATCTCTAGCCTAGCAGGAGCACAGGGAGCTGGTGTTTGGAAACAAAAAGGAAAAAGGCAAAGCCATTCTAAGGTTTTAATTATCAATGCTGACCAGGTTCGACAACATGACCTTACAGCTGCATCAGGACAAAGATAGTGCTGTAATTTTGGATGTGGTAAATTGCTGAGCTTTCTGACACTAGGGGGACTGTAACTACAGTATTGCAAATACGGATTTTACAGCTCTTCAGTGATCTAATACGTCAAATCCTAAGTTCCCAGAGGGGTTTTGCCACTGGTTCAAAACTGGGCTAAGCTTCAGCTGTCACCGAGGGAAGGTTTGGTCTGTTTTGATAGAGTCTGGCTCAATGTTAGCAGCACAGAGACGTCTCCAGTGTCAGGGCCTGCCTTCTGTTACTGAAGCACAGAAAGTAAGAAGTCCTTCTTGCCCCATTCTCCTCTACTCTTAGTGCTCTGTTCCTGCTCTAGCAGTGTCGCATTCCTTTGAGGGAGGCAGACTCGGATGTACAGAATCTTCAGGGAAGGCCTTGAGTAGGGAATGTGTTGTGGCCACTCTGGCCTCAGTCTGGAGGCAGCACAAACCTTTCCTTACATCAGCAAGAGCTCTGCTGCCAAGCAAGCGCATCCCAGAGCTTAGCGAGTCCCAAACTGCCAATCTCCTCCCACCTTTCCAGGTGACAGCAAACATTCCAGGATTCTGAGTTCCTGTGCAAAGGACTCCAGATCAATGTTGCGTTTGGGTGCCTGACTCTCTTGTACTGTCTGCAATTGAATTTCTAAATCTGAGGAGAAGGTGGTGGCAGAAGTGATGATGAAAGCTGGTGTTATAAGGTGTAACCATGTATGAAACAAAAGATGTTTTCTATTCTAACAAAACAAGGCAAGCCTTCTGGTCACCAGGACTCTCGAGGTTTATTTTACAGCCTTCATTCTCTTTGGTGCCATAAATGAAACCCTTTCAGCCCTAATGACCACAATGACTTTCCTCGATCATGTTATTGCTACTTTGGCACATTTATTGCTTTCACATGCACTAATGGATGAGTTTGGATATGTTAACAATTTATATATCATTTGATCCTAAAAAATAGCCACCTCCCACCAACCAAACTAACTTAGCCTTGAGGATTGAGTAGCTTTTAAGGAGTATAAATGAATTTAATGCTTTAGAAAGAGCTTCTGTAAATTATGAACATGACACCTATTACATTAAGCTGCATTAAGCATTAATACATCTTCATTACTGGCAGGTTGCCCAAACCTCCAAGGTTGAAAAAGCTGCCTGAAATGCCCAACGTGGTAGTCACCTAAGCTGAGATTTATGACCCCTTTTTGGGAAGATGGGACATCCTGACTCTCGATGTGCTGCATTTGCCCATGAAGAAATGTCCTCAGAATACCTGTTGCATGATGGCTTTTTTCCTAGAGTTTTGCTGGCCTGTCTAATCCAAGTGTCAGGCTCCAGGTAAAAAGGTGCCATAAATCTCATGGAAGCTGCTGCAGAAATAGAAACTGGTTTCACTAACCTTTTTAAGCTACTGCTAGTAGCAGATTTCTTGGCAGATTTTTCTAACCACTGGCCAAAAATTATCTCACTGAGCATGTAATAGTCATTTCTTATTGTAAATCCTTTCTGCACTGTAGGCACCAAAGGCTGGAATTGCTGAATTGGTGTTTCCAATGGTTTTGGAGAAAGAAAGTCTAAAAAATAATCACAGTACATTAATGAGAGCCTGCTCTACACGGTCAGGGAAAGAAAGAAAAGTGATTTTAGTGTCTTAAAAAGCAATATCCATTAGACTCAGATTTGGCTAAAAGTGGACTGAAAGGCTCTTATTTCAACAAGATGTACAGGCTCAGGGGAAAAAAACAAGTTAAATGCTTCTGACATTGTAATTGATTTTATGTGGTACATTTATGAGACTTTCAATTCATGTTCCATATGGGATTTAGCACTGAGATGTTATTGCAACTTCTGAGACAGTTATGTTGTGATTTTGAAGGAACAATTTGGTGGTTCCTCTGCTCCCAGAACAAGCACTGACTAGGTTTCAATGTTTACACCTTACCACGGAGAAATACTTAAACTGGAGACAGTTTTCCCATGGATGGGAGAATATGTAGCACATCTTGGGAATTTGGGTGCCATGGGATGCTGTAGTGAGCCTCACGTTGTCAGGGAGAGGGTAATCCACTGTCTGGGAGAGGCTGTAATATTGAGACTGCATCCAAGCCTAAAGCAATGTGGTCACTATATGAGATGGAGATTTAATGGATATTGTTCATGGTGTTGGAATATATGAAGCAATAAATTGCTTTTCTGGATGATTTAATGCTGAAGCAAGGTTGAAGACTTAGGTAACTGCACATGCTTTACTGCAAATGCTAGCTTTACAGAGGTAGATGTATAACCTAATAGACAGCACAGGAGGGAAGGAAAAACAAGCAAACCCCAAAGCCTTTTAATCAAAGCAATATTCCAAGGTTCGAAGTCAAGCTCACAGAAGTTGAGAAATACCATATTTAAGGTAACATATTTAAATTACATACTCTGGGAATGTGTGTGTGCATTTGTGTGAGAATATTTTTATATGGGTTTCAATTATATAAACACATGTTTATTTCTTCCAGATATTACCAGCTTCAGTGCACAGCATGAACCATGCACAAAATGTGAAACAACTCCACAATATTTCTTCCTGTAGTGATGGCTCAATGCCAGGGGTTATGTAAACCTTGCAATAAATATGCATTTAATAATTTCCTGATGTTGTTCTTTGTGGCAACTGTCACTGCTGTGGACAAATATTAATGAATTTATCTTTATTGCTTTCCTGTGAAACAGCCAACTAACATACTTACATCATTGGGCATAATTCACCAGAAGTCAGTGAGAAAGTTTGAGTGCTTCAAGTTAAGCACATGCTTAAATCTGTGTGGGATCGGGGCCTTGAATGCCTTCACTGGATTAGTGGCAATGTGAAATTGAAAATAGATTGTAAATGACATTAGTGTGCCTTATTTGAAACTGTGAAGCTTACCAGTGTGTCCTGAAAAAGCACATTAAGAGGAAACACACATGCAGAATTTAAACACCTGCCTGTGTCTAACTGGAGCTGTATTTGCTGTTCCTTGTCTTGTTTGCTTGTTTTCCTTGCTGTTTGCAAGCAAACACAAGTGGTGGTATTGTTTGTTCTCTTAGCTGAAACCTAATTTGGAAGGACCTTGTGTTTTAGGGAGATTATCCTGGTTCTGTCAGTGTCCATGGCAAAATTCTTGTATTGAGAAGGGTATCCAGGATGATGTCCCTAAAGGTGATATGCCACAAAAGCTTCCTTCCTGCTGTAACACTCCTTCAGCAAAGCTCTGTGCCTTCTGCTCCCCTCTAAAAAGTTTGGTGTTTCTGAAGTATATACTTCTTTACTTCATTAACTCCTCTTGTGCAGATTGTCCAGCTTACTGTGTGTTTCTCAACAGAACAAATAAGATTTGCTTTTTTAATGTCTTTCCAGTTTTTAACAGAGACTTTTCATAAACAGTCATGTTAATTATTTGCCCGGGCCTTGTGGTAAATGAAATGTTTGCCAGAAGAATTAACTTTACATTTGCTTTATTATTACTCATTATTTCCTACACATTTTAAGTTGTACAAGGGAATATGGTCTTGAGCCTTTTTGGCTATTGTAAAATTCTGTTCGTAAGCTAGCAGAAACTTAAGGTCACTATTTAATTTCTAAAAAAAAAAAAAAAAAAATTGCATCTACAAGCTTCAAAGAAATTGAAAAAATGTCCTTAGCACTTGAATACAATAAGTGAATCATTTCCAACTTTGAAGCTAAGATTTCACAAGTGTATCTATATATGGGAAGATCAAGTTCTTGGGTTTTCTGTGGATGTTAGAGAAGGCTGTATATAAGGTTAGGGTCTCTTTTAATTGGAGACTTGTATGATAATTGTATCCAAAGCCAAAAGTACATCAGGCTTTTTTTTTTTTTGTACTAAGTGCTGTCCTGACTCTAAAAGATGTCATGGTTGGGTACCATGATAGTTCTTCCTTTTAGGCATGGGAAGAGAAAATATAGATGTTTTTAACGCATGTGAACTGTTTCCTTCTCAGTATAAGCCTTGTATTTCTAGATGGTTGATGCTACAATAAAGAGCCCAGCAAATTACTCTCTACTCTGCTTCACAGGGAAACTTGGGTCAATATACAGCACAGTCCCTGGCTTAGTAAGTACACACAAAGAGTTTTGCAGGCTTCAAGGCCTGAAAATCTTTCTTGAGAACAGGTATGAGATCAATAGCTATTTGTAATGCTAGAAGAGTGTACAGTAAACTGTATATGTATTATATGTATACATAACACATACAATCATAATTATTTATATATGTATATACTCTGAGCAAGAGTAGCATGTATTAGGTGCTAAACTGAGTTTTAATGTGACACTGTACCTTGTGTATAAGTGTCCAAGTGTTGTTGTCAGTTTAATTTTCTATACCTGT
The DNA here is from genome assembly GCA_013400955.1 of Drymodes brunneopygia. Lineage (NCBI taxonomy): Eukaryota > Metazoa > Chordata > Aves > Passeriformes > Petroicidae > Drymodes > Drymodes brunneopygia. The sequence goes on from VZTZ01033170.1 coordinate 361,171, forward strand.
TAGTGATTCACAGTGATGTTACGCGGAAGAATTTAATATAAATAAATAGAATTTCTTAAAATAAGCATATTTTAGAAACTATGTGAATATCAAATATTTATCAAACAAAATATTGTACTTCATAGACATGAGGCTGAGAGTTCTAAACCCAGAAAGTTTTCCATGTGTAAGTTTTCTCTCACAAATAAGTAGGGGAAAAGGTAAGAGATACTTTAGCTGTTGTCTTTAAGCCAAGCATCTGAATGCATTTTACTGTGCCTAGAACAAGGCAGAGTGACCTTGGGCCCTTTGGGTGAGCTCACTCTCATACTTAGTGAAGTATAGATGAAGGCATCTGAAGTGTTGGCTCGTGTTGTTACAGCTTCAGTCCTAGCCAGTGGGATGCCACGTGCACTGAAACCATGTCATAGTTAAAACTGTACTGCTTGATTATTTTAATGCTGCTTGAGCACATGTGTGCTGGGGCAGGGACCAGCTTGATGTCTTTTTCACAGTTTGAAGTGGATGTTGTTTCTCTGTTGGGTGAGTTAGTGAGAAAATGCTCTGTTATTATAAGTAAGGACTGCTTTGCCCCCATGTAGCCCTCATTTGGTGTACCTGATTGCTTCTTTATTACTCAAGGGTGACCTAAATATCAGAGGTGAGATCAGTTTAATGCAGCAAGCTGGTTGTAAGCACGTGGAACTCTACTGGTTGTAGTGAATCCCTTAATAACCTTCTTGGTGTCTGTCTCCCACCCAAAGAGCAGGGCAGCAACTGATCTGATGACCAATTTCAGCACTGTTTGATTGAAAATGATTGAAAATTGGAAGGCAGGTACACGAACGAGCTCTTCGCATTAATGGTTTTGTTGCCAGTAATGTCCAAGCCACTTCGGTTTCAAGGCAATGCTTGCCCAAGATGAACTAGCAGACAAAGGAATACCTTCTAGTTTTCCAGTCCAAGAACAGTTGGCCTTAGATTTGTACATGTTATAAATGAGCTTAAAATATTGCTGTGTGTATTTACTTGTGGTCAGCTAGAGAAATACAGACAGTCTGCCGGTGAATGTGCTTCAAGCAAAACCTCAGCATCTGAGGGCATGAATTCTGTCAGTTCCCTTTCCCTTCCAGATTTTGGGAGGAAGAGGAGTCTGGCACAGAGCTGTGTGTGTGGGATGCCTGTGCAGGCATGAGCTCAGGGATGAGGTATTAGGGAACAAGAAATGGGTGTAGGCGGTGCTCCCCCCCCATGTTGATATGTTTTACAAAGCCTGTTGTGTTGGACCATTTCTAGTGCTTCCCAACAGGAAGGAAGATTTGAAGTCGGGAATGTTCTGCAGAGTCAGCTCCTAGATTTGTAGCTGTGTTTTAATGGCTCATCTGACTCCAGGGTCAGAGACATTTGTTCTTTCAAATCCCAGTAGATGCAGAGTCTTTTGTCTTTTCCCTGACTGATTTTAGCCAGAATCCATCCAGCTCAGGTACATGGGATCCTCTTGCTGTTCCTGTTAGACAATTTGTTGTCATGATTGCTGTGAGCTTTCTGGATGATATAACTGCTGAAAGTTTTAATGAGACTAAGATTGCTTTTACAAATGAGCACTCAACGTGCCATTAAAATTGTTCTCTCACTGAAAGACTTCATACTTGAGAGGCTGCTGTAGCCACGGGGAAAAAATGGCTCAGGCACCAGCCAATGAAGTCAGTAAATCAAAATAAATAAATGGAAATGCCAGGGGCTATGAGCATGTACTTGATGCAGTTCAGAGCAATTACTGTTACCTGAAGGGTGGGAATCCATCATGTAGAAGCAGCCCTACCTGTGGGTGGAAAACCTGCTCAGATCAGTGTGGTTCCATTTCAAGCAGTGGCCTCTCCTCTGTGGGCACAACTTGAAAGTCAAGCCTGACTTTTTTCAAGGACTCCAGGTATTTCTTGACTTGCTATTTTTGCACAGGCAGCCCTCTTCCACTGCAAAGTGATGATCCCAACTTCTGTCCAGGAGAGATGTCATTTTTCTTGAACCACTGAGCACAAACAGATCTTGCAATGTTGCTCATTTGCACTGGCCAAATGCGTTCTGTGTGTAAAAATGATCAGTGAAATTATGTGTGCTGGTGCAGTGATTTTAAACTGAAATTTTAAACACTGCTGTTGAATTAAAGTAAGATTCCTCCATGTATTTCCTTGTTTGGAATAAATGGTGGTATGAAATTCAGCCTAATTTCCCCAGAAAGAAAATCAGTTGACCCTCACATTCTTAAAGGCTGAACTAAAAATTTGGAGGCTCACATCAAAGCTCTGTAAATAAAGTGAGTAACACTTTGGACGCTTCTGGTGGGGAGCGGGGGAGGGGGAAATTCCCTCCATAAAGAACACCCAAGTATTTAAAAAGAAATGGTTAGGTTTAAATATCTCACTGTTTTTCTTCTCCGGGGCTCCATGCTGAGGATTTTATTTTCCTTTGCAATGCCTGTGCTGCTGAGCCCTTTTTTCAGAGGTAGGCTGACGTTAACACACTGCAGCCACTAGCAGGTTCACCAGAGCAAGTTTATTTGTAGTGTGGACTGAGTTGTGTTTGAGGGTGCCATTAGGACTCAGAAGGCTCCCCAAGGCTTGAATACCAATGGCACTTCAAAGGACTAGAGCTGTGAACAAGCAGACGTGCTCCTTCGCAGGCCCTGGGATGAGGAGTGCGAGAGACACGGGTTCAAAGGTAGGAAATGGGCAGCATTTGTCCAAGGGCACTGATAGTGAAGTAGGCACCCCAGGTCTTCCTAAATGTGGTGGAGTCTGGGGTCTGCAGGCTGTGGGAACTGTACAGACACTACTTGTGGTAGCTAGGCAGCTCTCCCTGCCTTGCTATGCTGTGTAATTCTTTGATCCAACCAGGAATTGAGGAGAAAGAGCTGCAATCGCTTTTCCTCTAAGATTCTTTTCCCCCCTGAGAGATATAAATGGAAATCATATAATTTTAGGTTTTCTCAGGAATCATTAAAGATTTTGGGATTCTTTCCTAAGCCACCAGAAGTTCCTTCCTTTGTTTGGTCTAAACAAACCTTAAACTTTGAGTAGTTCCTTCTTCTTAATCTTGTAGTTCAGCTGAGTGCTTAGTTTTATTGAGGATGAAACCAGTGGTAGCATTTGGGTTTAACTGCTTGAGGCACTATTAAAAATTGTGTTACTGACTAGCAAAGGTGAGCAAAATTGAGAACTTCTTGCTAATGTGATCAGAGATGTCTGCTTTTCTAAGGAGATTGTATCCTTAGTAAGTCTGGTGGATATGAGAGAAGGCCCATACCCTTAATTTAAGGATAAGGAAGCATGTGAACAAGTATTAAGTGACTTGACCAAGGTCATTCAAGCAAATGGTGTCAGAAACAGGAAACTGATGGCCAAACAATATGCTTTTATGCTGTAGTAATGAGCTGTAGCTAACAGTGTGGCCTTGATACCTTTTAACTAAATTAACTCTGCCCAGGCAGCTTGTTTTGATGGGTTTTCTGTCCATTTTAATTTTTTTCAATAGGATTTTGCCTCCCCACCTTTCTCCCTGGAGGGTTCTTTCTGTATCAGAACCTCATATTGCAAACATTGAGGCAGGAGAAACAACTGTGTGTCCATATAGCACAAAGCATTGGCAGAACTTCTTTTGAATTGGATCCAGATCAGGACAGGCTTTCTGGGAATGTCATGAGGTAGGCAAAATACTTCAGCATACACTGCTATGACCTCTTAAGAAATGGTCATGTTTCTCATGAGTGTTTAAAAAGTCCATTGCCTCCTTTTCTGGTGGTGATGTGTTTCCTGTGTGGAAGTGGCCGTCTCCTGACTGACCCTGCAGTTCTAGGCATCACCACAGACTCTTCTGGAGATGCTTTGTGTTACAAGCCCCTATTAATGAGAGTCCATTCGTTCTCTTTATGCTCTGAACTGGCTTTGCATTAACCACAGTAGAAAAGGGGTGAAGGACACCTGTCCAAAAGGTACTCACAGGCTGCATTGAGATCCTTATTGTAGTGTGTTCTGAACTCTTCCAAGGTGGAGATGGATGTATGCTTTCACCTGAACCTGAACTGCTGGAAACAGGGTGGGACCCAGTTGGACCTTTGCAGGCCTTTTTCTGCAGCCAGGAATGAGATCCTAACTGGCCACGTAAGCTAGGCTGGTTTGAGGAGGGAAAGGAGAATTCAGTTTCAGTTAGATAAATGTGTTCTGATTTTAGGTCTTTCTGTGCTAGCAGAAGGCTGCCTAATGTTTATATTTCTCTATGCAACTATTTTTTAAACTTTTGGAACTTCTGTTTTCACTCATCCATATCTGGCCTGAGATGTATTTTCCCTTTTAAACCAATGAACTGCACTTGTTTCATTCACAAAGTAGTAGTTCTTTCTTCAGAGTAAAGGCTGTATTTTATGTTGATATTCCTAATTAGTTTACCTTCAAAATTGCTGGAGCATACTTTTGTGCTCTAACCTTTCAGTATGTAATCTGACCTCATTTATTTTGGAGGCAATATCTCGGTTAGCCCTTGTTTGCTCAGGACTCTGATTGTACAGGCACTCTGCTAGCGTTAATTGTTTGTTTTGCTAGTATTTGGGGTTTTATTACAGCAGACTAAGGCCTGAAGCACATTACTGCTGGAGAGCAGCCCATGTAACATACAGGCAAGTTGTGCTATTGCTTTGGATCCTGTGTGGGAATCATGGCTTAATTTTGGCAGCTCAGGAACTGTTGCCTGTCCTAGTGGTGTTCATGCTGCTCAATAGGGTGCAGAAGAGCCTTGAAACACATGCAGCACTTGGGGCTTGGACTTGCTCTGTGCTGAAATGTGAGGAGCAGGGAGGGCTCTTGCCATGCCTCAAACCTGGCAGGGCAAACAAATATTCAGAAATGGGGGAAATGATGAAAGAGGACTTATGCTTCCAGTAATGAAAGAAGGGGATTTTCTTTGCTGCTGTAATAGAACTACTCATCATTAAGAGAGTACCCCATGGGCCATCATAGCCCACCGTAGTGGCTGTGGGAGGGATCTTCCACAACAAGCAGGTTTTCCTCCTGGGCAGCTGCTGGTTGTGAGGCTGGAAAATCATAAAAACTGTATTCCTTGTGTATTCCTTGTATTCCATGGTATAAGCAAGAGAAACTTCTCTCCCTAAATGAACTGAGAAAACACTATTTTAAAAGTGCTGAACTGACTGAAAGTTCAAGTGTTGTCTTTTTATGTTGTCAGTGAGAGAGAAATGGAGAGGTGGGGGGAGGCGAGGTGTTCTGAAGGTTTTGTTTGAGTTCTTGGTTTTTTTTCTTTTTAAGTCTGTTAATAAATTTTCTTTATATTCTTTAAAGTGTGAACCTGCTTTTCCTACTCCTAATCCTTATCTCGCAGCAAAATTGAGTAAATTTTGATAAGAGTGCTGATGTTTAGCCAGAAACTCAGATTGGTGAACTCAAACCACTACACGAAATTGGTATTTCTGCCCGGTTTTGACCCTCAGCTCGCAGCATCCTTCCAGCACGTCCCATCACAAAGCAGCAGTCCATGACTCCAGACGTGGTCCTGCACGTGCTCTGCAGTGGTGTATTAGGGATTCAGCTGCTGTGCCAGCCTAATGACACAGTATTGCCATTTTGTGAACTCTACTGTGCAGACGGGAGCTTATTAGTTCCTGCAAGGATTTACTTTTTTCCCAGCCCCGTCACTTCTTCTATAAAGCTATCACGTACCATTTAAATACTTAAAGCTGTTCTACAGTCTCCTTACACTATTTTTGCTCTGATGTATTGCAAAATGGCCTATGTTAAATCCAGGGCGATAATGAGTCAATATCAATCATTATTATAATTTTTTGGTTCAATGATATTTTGGTGAGGTTTGACTAAGATAAAAGGAATTAGTCTTTAGGGATAGACAGTCATTATTTTTCATTATTTACTTTATTCTTGGCATGTTCTCATTGATTTTTTTTCTCAGATCACTTGCAGTATTAGAATGAGTAAATAGGATAAGAATGAAAGCATAGTGTGTAGGAGAGCTCAAAGCTGGGAAAGAAAATTGAGTCTGATAAAATTTTTCTCTGTTAGTGTGTTTTCTATGGCATGTTTTTACTGGTCTTAGGTGGTTCAGTTTCCTACTTTGCTCCAAAAATACCATTTGGTCACATGCACTATGAGCGTACATTCTACACTCACTTGTATTTTCTACAAAGACAAGTGATTTTTTTGTTGTTCAGGTTTTTTGAGGTCCATGAGCATTCTCAATTTGGACCACCTTTCATAGAAGTCCTAATTCTCTTTATTAAAACGCTCAGCACCTGTTTTCTAGTGGCCAAGTGGTGTGTTGCACTGCTTTAGATGGATGAGCTTCAATAAACATGATTGTATCTGTCTCTAATATCTCTCCTGTGAGTAGATGGCTGCATGTAGTTATTTTTCAGTACTCAGCTGTTACTCTTGACAGCATAACGGAGCCTTTTCTGCAGCGGGTTCTTAGGCATTCCAAGTGACTGCACAGATTGTATCTCAGCAGTGACAGGATACAACAAGGAAAACATTTGACACTTTGATTTTAACCTGTAGCTCCAGTGTATTAGGCTGTTAATTTGAAAAAAATGCCAATGAAAATTGATGTGGGAATTTTTCTGGCTGCAAAACAGACCAGGAAGTATCATGGGCTCAGGATCTTGAGACACAGACCCCACCTGTAAGCTATGCAGTTTCCCATTCAACAGGAGGGGGTACTTCTTGCCAGGCCATGCATGTATCTCTCTGTATTAGTAGTTTTGGCATCCAGGGATAGCAGGAAGTAGGAAACAGCTGACAGAAGCAGCTGGGCAATGGATGATTTTCCACGTTATATGAAATCTCCATCAAGGAACATAAGTTCTTTTGGAATTAGCTGAAATGCACATGGTCCCCATTCTTAAGACAGTGCTAAACGAGAGCAGCCTTCATATGCGGTGTTTGGATTTTAGATGCCTCATCTGTGTTTCTGAAAGGAGAGTAAGGAAGCACTAGAAAAATTAAATTGCCCACCAAATATAAGGCAAAATCACAGAGCTGACCAATTGGTAGGAGCTGCTCCACATGATGGAGTCACTGGGAGCCAAGTGAGACTGCTTGTTGACTTTGTATCCTCTGAGACTGGAGTGGTAGAGAAGGGTTATCTGCCACTGTCTGCACTGGAAAGGGCCTGTAGGATGTCACGTGTATATGTGTCTAAAGCAAGCATTCAGTGAAACTCCAAGCCTTTCTGAAGCTCATATTCTATTTTGCCCTTGCCTTGAACTACTGCTGTGTGCAGTGGAAGGAGGCTCAGGCGTGTGGCACAAAGCATGACCTGCTCTCCTTCACGCTAATTCCACCCAGCTGCTTGGGCTGGGCAGCAGCAGCAGGTCCAGGCTCTCTGTGCCAGCCCAGAAGCTGTTGCTTGGTGGGACTGACAGTGTGAGGGAACAGCAGGCAGGCTGTGGGCTTGGAGGAGCTTCCTGGACTGAGTGTGAACAGCTCACTGCAGCCTTTTGGTTTGGACATGCCGTTTGTGCAGCCTGATGTCTCAGAGAAACAAGCCCAGCAGAAAATAGGGACTGTGTTCTGGCTTTGTGAATATCAGATGGGGCAAGACACATTTTGTGCCAGACAACAAGCAGGCACTCCAGCTTTTTGTGCCAGAGATGACTAGAAAGGGCTTTGTCTCAAGCGATGTCAGCAGAAAGGCTGTGTGGTGTACACAGATGCGTACCAGGGCAGGGGGAAAAAGAGAATGCTGCAAATTAATCATTATTCAACATTATCAAAGAACACTTCTTTACTTACCTTAGTTATGGCTTTAATGTAATTAAGTCCCCATGAATGAAATCTCTTTTTCTTTTGTTTCTCTTTTTTCTTTTTTTTTTTCTGCTAGGGACACATGTACAGGGTTAACAGACACTTTTTTTTGTTTTGCCAGGACAATGATAAAAGCGTGAAATCTTCCAAACCAGAAAAAGGTATTCTGTAAAGCTGTGCAAAAAGGGCAGCTCCTCAAGGTGTGAGGAGCTCATTGCTGTAGTAGAGGGGGATAAATGAGTAGGTGTAGACTAGAAAATCAATTTGATGAGGACTTGCTTGCATTTTATAATTAGGTGAAAACACAACCATGTGACCTGACAGCTGATGAAGTTCAGCTGGAGATCATCTGAGTGTTTTGAAAGCTTTGCTTTCTTTTTAATGCGTTCCATGATAAATACAAGCAAAATCCTCTTTTAAAATATATTGGTAATACTTCATTTGAATAAAATCAGGACTCAGTTCTGTGAGCTGAATATACAATAGAGCTAAAAGTAGGAAGGAGCCATATTCTAAAATACCTGAGGTAGTCTTACTGAATCTTTCATTCTAAAAAATCTCTGAGAATTTCTCCAAAAGTCACACACCAGTTGATTAGATATTTTTCTTATCATTACCTTTCTAGTTGACAAAAAGTTTCTGAACCTTCTCTATGGGTTCAATGCCAAGAATAGTAATTGGGAAAGAACCTCAGAGTGTATTTATATGTTCACGTCATTCATTTGCGTAAATAGTTGTAGGAGCTTCTTTGATTTATATGGTCAGCAGATGTTGGAGCTTAAAGCACCTGCTAAGAAAAGCAGATCCTTTACAGCCGTGGCTCAGCCCCATCTCCATTGGTTTTTATTTTTCCCCGGCCTCCTTGCTGTGGCCCAGCAGTATCTGTGCTGTGAGTTCATCTGTGCAGGCAGCGTCTGCGGTGGGTCTTGGATGCTCTGCTCTGTGTATCTGCCAGCCCTGCTTTGATAATGCAGCCAAGCCACTGCTGGTTCAAATGTGAAAAATGCCAGAAGCTTCTTTTTCTGTGTGTACAAAATCAGCCCAGGAGGCCTGTGACATGAAGAAAGCATAACTCGTTCTACTATGCTGCTAAAAAAAACCCAGCAAAACCCAAAATAAATAAAGGAGGCTTGCTAGCAATACCTAGGCAGCACTGCAGCTCAGAGCAGGGGCTTGTATTATGAGAGCTTGATAGCTGACAAAAAAAGTTGTATTAAGAAACAATGAAGGAGCTTAACTTATCCTAAACAGGCAAACTGCTCCACTGTTTTCAATGTACCCATCAGTGTGTCTGGGAACATCTCGCCTGCTATTTCTAGGAGCTGCCCAGATTTTCAGTCACATCACATTGGTTTTAGCCCCCATATAGTTGGTTACACAGTAGTAAAAACAATCGAATGTTCATAGCTGCTTTCCTCTCACCATAACCTCTATTGATCTTGCCTGTGCCATCTCTGGCTTCCAAAATTGATGCACAGCAGATGTGGAGCGAGCAGGCCAGAATTTCAAGTTTGACACTAGGCATCAGCAAGCTGATGGAAAGACAGAGGATGGAAAATCTGCCTTTAGCAGCCTTTGTGTTTTTAGTGTATCTGCTGTATGTGAAACTCAGCACAAGCAATGTGTGCCTCATCAATAGATGACCTGTTGTTGCAGAATTCATAGGAGGCTGACATGAAAAATACTCTGTGGTGCTGGAAACTTCAAATTTGAAAACCTCAAATATATGCACCAAGACACACATAGAAAGGGGATGTCCTCTTCTTTAAGAGTAAAATGTACTCCTTGAAGGGAAAAGGCAAACACTAGGCATGGCACTCGGGGCACACAGGCTGGTGGAGTCAGTCACAGCCTGATGAGGTGAGATTGATTGGTTTGGGTGCATTGGGGTAGCTGAGTAACAGATGACTCTTGGAAGAACAGTGAAATGTACGCAGCAACTGTATTCCAGCCCCTTCCCTGGACAACTCCCATGGTGCTTGCCAACCTCCAGTGTGCAATGAGGAGCTCTGCCTCTCTGGAGTCCTCAGTTTGTATAAGGTACTGTGACTAAAGTGTGTATGAATGGTGTAACTGAAAAGTGAAAAATGTGAAAATAAGGTTTGTCTACCTTAAAAAAGAATCACATCACAGTTCACAAATCCACCACTGACAAGATTTTTAATTCAGTTATAAATCTCTAAATTATATTTAGATCCAAGTTGCTGCTGTTATAAGTGTCTGTAATACTATGAATACCCTGCCAAACACAAAAGCTGGAGAGTTAAAGGAATACATCATACCAATTAGTTAATGATGTACTTTTGTCTGGCCAAGTATTGTTAAAAAAAAAGAGCTGGAGAGCACTAAAGGAAGTGACATAGTTTGGCATTCTGACTGATACTGTGTGATCCTTGACCTCATTTAATTGAAGTAGTCACTGATCTTAAATACAGTATTTCTTTCAGCTCAGAGTGACGTTTGTAATAGCTGCTTGTAGAGCTAGTCCTCTGCCATGGCTGTTCATCGCTTGCTCTTAGTTCTCAGCAAGCCTTGGCTTCTGCCTTACCCTGAGTTACTGAAGCCCATGCCTTGGCATTTGTCTTGAGAGATACAAGATTAGTCCCTAGCATGGGATGGATTTACTCTCTATAAATGTTACTCTGCCCTGCTGAGTGGAGAGGTAGGACAAGTCTAAGTCATCTCCCCAGGACTGGGACAGTTATCTCTAAAGTAGCTAGCACAGCCCTCCTGCTGTTTGGATCAATGGAAGTTGTTTTATTTCATCTGAAACCCAAGTCCTTTCCAGTTGGGAGAGTGATTTCTCTTAGCCTTCACCTCAATTTGACATGCTTCACAACTGTTTCCTCTCATCTTTTCCAGACAGCTGGCAAGTTAGAACAGAGGATTGCTGAGGTTTGTTTCTCAGAACACAACTTTGTGGGTTTTCCTGCTGTCTGGCCTGCCAGATAGGGAGAAGCAGTAAAAACAGATGGTGTGTTACAGGGTGGAAATGAGAGCAGGGCATTTGTATTGTTCAGGAAACTGGCATGCTGTCCTGGCAGAAGCCAGCTCTTGGGAAGGTGTTTTTGGCTTTGCTGCATCTCATTCACTAAAGCACTCTCCTTTGAACGCTGACTGAATCCGATTCTTTGAGCGGAGCATTTAATCTTGTGCTTGGCATTAAGTTGTAGCTTTATTCTGAGGCACGTCAGAGAATAGCCTGATGTGTTATAATGGACTCTGCTGGTGAGCTGGGATGGACTGTGTGCACAGAGAGTTCCCAGGGCATTGAGTGACTGGCAAGAAAATGGGAGAAGAAGTTAGATCTGCGGTGTGTAAATTAAGTTAGATGAAACATCTTCTTAATCAGATGTGACAGTCATACTATTGTAGTTTATTAGTGATAAACTAATATAGGCTATCCATAGCTGATGGAATTAACAAATCATTCCTCATTGAAGTCATTCCTAATTTAAGGCAAAGGCCTCCATCCCTTGACTGAGTGAAAGTGTTGCTGACACAAAGCAAGAGGCTTTCTTGGGTTTAGGATTGCACACAGAAATAGTCCTGTTTGTGAATAACAAACTCAGCTTGAGAAGGCAGCTTCAGGAGTGTGGGAAAAGCAGAAATGACTTGGACATCAGCACAGCTCAAAACTGGTGTTCCATATCACCAAGAAGAAAAACCTCTTAACAGTAGAAATAGTAATTATGTATTATTGGCACAAAGGTGTTTGAGAAACTAGTGCATTTTATGCTAATCACCACACTGAAATGGAGAAATAGATCCACTGCCTCAGCTGACATAGGGGACCAACACAGAGTGAGCATCTCTGAGGTGCCTGGTCCAGGGGAAAATTCCTTCCCCTGGCTGGGGACAGGAGATGAAGGTGAGTGATGTACACAGGGTCCAGTGAAGACATCTGGGTCCCCTCTGTGGAGAGATGGTTCCTTTGACTGGCACGGTTTTGTTTTGCCCAGATGGCTACTGGAGCAGAACACAAAAGTAACCAGGGAAACTTAGTGTGGGGAGGCTCTGGCATCCATCCTGGTGGAGTCTTAGAAATATCTAAGATATTTCTGCTTGAAAGGAAGGAAAGACATAGGACTTGATGAATAGAGGATGACTGATCTCTAGAAGAAATTATTAGTTACACTTAAAATTATAAGGTTGGAAATTTGAGTCTTTTCCCCTTGAAAAAAAACGAGGAGAGGTGAGGGGTGACCAGACTTGAAACAGTAAGGTGAATTTAATCACGTATATACAATACAGCTCTGAGGGACAAAATGCTGAGGAAGAAGGTTTAAGATATTATTTAACTTCTTTAATGATCTTGAAAGGTAGTAGGCAGTACATTAATGAACCGATAATAAATTAGGAGGATCTTTGGATAGATAAATGATAAAAAAGGGGCATTGATTTCTTAATACAGAAAGAATAGCAAAATGATTTTCAAGCAATTGCCACTGAAGAGAGCTGTGAATGCCAGAAATATCTAATATTAAAGAAGTACTTGTATAAAACAGTGGGTGTTCTGGCTGCATGGTGCTTGAAGCTAAAAGTTTTTGCTTAAGCTTCTTCTTCTAGTAAGTGACAGAAATAACTCTACTATACTTTCTGAATACTTAAATTTTGGTAATTTATCATTGATAACAGGTTTTCCAAAGCTCTTTAAATGGGAACCAGCAATGCATTGCTCTGATATTGTGAGGTTGCTTCCAAAATGTTCTCAACATATTAGCTGTCCTTTTCCCATCCCCATCTGTGTATTCCCCTGCAGCTGGACCACCAAGTTAAGGGAAAAATTAACAATGACTGTTCAGAGTTTTTCTCACTATTTGACTGCAGCTGAAAAATGGGGAAGCTTTGCACAAGGTAATCTATAACTTCCCCTCTATGTCTACACAATAACAACAACAAAAAAATAGTAGTGTCTTGAGTTAAATATGAAATGTACCTTAAAATTAGATGGCTAGCAGCAAAACCCTCTTGGCCAGGCCAGTTGGAAGACAAGATCCCTGAACTAAGGCCTTTTATCTAAAGCTGAATCAGAGGAAAGGAACATGAGCATTCCAACTTCTGAGTGTGTGCTGTGCCATAGAGAAATTGCATGGCTCGTTTCAGGCTGCATAGGTTGAGGGTGCTGTGAAGTGTTCCTTTTGCTCAAAGACAAGATGTTTTGATCACAAGCTTAGGAAAAAATTCAGTTGTCTATTGATATTGCAAAGATTCTTCTTAAAACTTGTGTTGAAATCCATGCAATTATTTTGATCAGTGATGGAGCAGTAAATGTTTGCTGAAGCTCTAGACAAGGTAAAACCACATGACAAACTGTTGTTTTATTATGTATTGATAGAAAACTAAAATACTTCTATTAAATACCTTAGAAACAAGGTTGATAATCTATTGTAATAGGAAATGTAGCTATTTTCTGGTTTCTCTATTTAGGTAAGGCCCCAACAACCTTGATGTGTAATGGTTTGAGTTTCTTGTGTATGTATCACCCAGTGGCACAAAACAGGGCCTGGAGGGGATTTTGTGTCAAGAGCTTGAGTCTCTTGACCTGCTAGAAACAGCAGCCCATAGCTCATGCAGTGTGTCTTGCATGTGTTCCCTCCTCTGACTCTTGCGTGTATGACTGTAATTTGGCATTTATTTACTCATCTTTTGAACTTGTTTTGTATTAGACTAAAACTATCCAAGCAGCGTAAGCAGGAGAGGTTCCAGGAAGGGAGCTCCTGAGGATCATGGAGAGCTGGGTATTGCACAGTGCAGGTCCTTCTCCCTCACCCTGCAGACTGTAGCTTTCTGCTTGCTGACATGCCAGGTACAAATCCAAACTGCTGGCACATCACCCAGGCAAATATTCTGATGTTCTCACTGAAGCATGGGAAAGGGCTCCCAGGAGAAGCCATGTTTCTTAGAGGCCTCAGCTGCAGCTGTGGTTTCTGGAGATAACATTTGATTAAATGAAAGCTGCTGCTCAGCACAGCTTGTGGAGCCACAGTACCATCCCCTGCTCTTTGTGCTCACAGCTCCCCTTGACTGGGCTGGGCTGAGGAGCCTCTTGCAGCAGGATGCAGCTGTGATTTTTTAACTTGTGTGTGGGAGCAAGCCTTGCCCATGCTGAGCAGCCTCCAGGGGCTCCCCAGTCCTGCCTTGTCCCCTTGTGGTGCTCAGGGGTAACCTGAGGATGCTCCCTTGTGCCTCCCAGCAGTGCTGTCCCAGCAGCTCCCTGGAAGTGCTTGTTGTTGTGTAGAAATCCCTGGTGCTGCAGTTAAAAATGTGTGTAAGGAAGTTTCTCGGAAACAGATATTGCTGGTAACAAGGCTTCTCTGGAAGCTCCCAGCTATTGAAATTCTGGAGCCTTCTCTTGGAGTCATGCTGGAAGCTCATGGACAGCTCCTTCCACTTTAACCAAGGACATATTTTTGCTATAGACCACATGTAGCTGTCGTGTTTAATTCCGGGAAAATGCACGTAAGTGAAAATGAAGGTGACTGGATGAGCCTGATCTCAGGGGGAAGAGGCAGCAAAAACCTACTCTAGGTGCCAAGTGCTAGGCAGGGGCCCTAAATGAGGTATTCTCTACATCCTTGCTGGGTATTGCTGAAATACAGTAGGAAAAACACATGGGAAGCTTCTTGGCTGAAAAATATTGATACCACTGTGGTCTATTTTACAAGTTAGGTATTTGTATTTTAGTATGTTTGGGGGTTTTTGCCTAAAATTGTGTGCGTGTTTGGGTACTTCAGATTCAGCAACTTCGCCTTTGTGAAACTTCTGATGAACTGAAAATGGCCCTTCTTTTTTTTTTTAAATTGCAATAAAATTCTGTCCTTTGTTTCGCTGGTAACTGTAAGTATTATGTGATTGGTTTTTTCTTTTGCTGTTCAACCAAAAAGACTTTTTTTCCCCCGAGCTGTCCTGCAGTGAAAGGGGAGTGACTCTCACTGCTCCTGGTTAGTTGGTCCCAGGAATGTTCTACCAATTAATTACTTTGCAAAACTTTTGAGGTGGAGACTTCTAATTTTGTACCCTGTCCTGTTGGTATCCCTTGGGCATAGACACTGATTAACAACATACCTGCAATGCACAATACATAGTCCATATATATTGATATTGAGAGCTGTAAATGTCAAGAGAAAACATGGCTCAGGACTGCTGTTACCAGGGTCTAATTAGATATCTCTGGCACCCTCACCTACTAGGTCAGGCCTTCAGTGAAAGATTTGGTTCTGAGTGCTAGTACCTTATGAAACTGTAATTTTTTTAATCCAGGCTTCATACTCCTCCTTCTGAATAAGTAGGTTAAATGTGCCGTGTTAATTTGAGGGAGAATGTAGCAGTAAGAGGCAATCATGTACAATTGGAAAGAAATATTTACGGTCAGTTTAGCAGGATCAGCTATCAGATGACCTCTGACATCCACCATCATCTACTAAAGAGCTAATTAGCTGTAAAAGTAGGTGACAAGTCAATTGCATCAGCACAAAGGATGAATTTGTCTTTTTGGGTTTTACTGATAATAAAATCTGCCAGATAAAGATAGGCAGAAAGCCACCTGCCTGTGTGAAAAGCAAACTTTCCTGAAGGAAGGTTAAAAGAAGATGCAGTTGTAAATAGAAGCATAAAGGCAAGGTAAAGCTACAGGATGAGGGGGTGCTTGTGGTGAAATGGGTGGAGGTTGTCATAGCTACAGTGAGGTAATGAAGCACGGGAGACAATTCAGTCCATGGACAGTAGATTTATTTCCATGCTTATTCAGATTGTCCTGGCTTTTAAAAAGCTGAGCATCCTCATTGCAGCTCTTTGAGAATGACTTTTTTTGGTCAGCTCTGGAGCATGCTGTTCTCTGCATAGAATATTGCATTGGTGGCTTTACCCAGTAACAATTTAGGGTTACCCCTTTTCTCTTGCTGCTTCTGAAGTGTTGGTTGTCATTGTGAATGCAGTTTATGGCCCAAAGGCTGGATCCACTAAAGGGCTTAAAAACAGTAGTTACCAGTTTAAAAATACAGTGAGGGAAAAAATGGGAGCAAACTGCACTATCTAGTTGTGAGATGGGCTCTGTGGGGTATAGTAAATCTAATTAGCAAGTGATTCCCCCTTCCGTAGTAGCACAGTTAACTACACTGACTAATTTAAAGAAACAAAAAAGCTGAAATAGGGAGTGTTCACTTTCGAAGGGGACCTGCATGGAGTTATGCTCACATGCAGAAGATGTTGGTGCTCTGTGCCATCCTGGACCTGGCAAATGCTTCCTCTGTGTTAGCAAAAGGGTCAGGCATGGTTGTCACTGTAATTTTTGTGCAGACCCCTGAGTTTCTGGAGCACTAGCCCTAACCCAGGCCAGGTTGTTCTGAATTGTCTTCTGCTGAAACACTCTGACAACTGTTACAATTGTGGCAGCTGCTTTGTCTTCATTACATGCTTGAAATAAAAAACAAAATTAAAACAACTCAGGCCAGTTTCTAAGGTTCATAGCTGAGCACAGATCCTCAGCAAAGCTGAGGGGCAGTTATTTGATTGTTCCAAAGAACTGGATCAGTTTGTAAACTGTAGCTACTACTGAAGTTCAAGACCTATGGAACTTGGCAATTTCTACACCATTGTGGGCTCTAGTTAACTGGAATGCCTTTAAAGAGGCTTCATGAGTTAACAGAAGGCACAGGGAGCTTCTTGCCTCTGTTCTCTCATAGCTGAACTACTTTGGTTTTGAGATACCTATGGGCTTTTTTCTTCCATCATGTGTCCTAATAATCCTAGTGATAAATTCAGGCAATTCAAAAGGGAAAGGATACATTTCCTGCCTAGGCACATGCTGGACAACAGCTTCCCTGAGGCATTCAGCCAGGGACTCATGGGGAAAGAGTTGTGTGCAGAAAGCAGCACTCCACTTCTGTTCTGTGTGCCTTAACTTTTTGGTAGAAATGCTTCAACAATAAAAAGAGACCCATATAAATTCAAACTACAGTCCAGAGCAGATTGAATTTTTATATATATGAATAATGTGGGTGTAGTTAGAATATATATTTTTTTATTTTTCATTTGAAATAATTTGAGGATGTGGGGCACAGTAAAGATTATCTACTGAAGTCTGCAATGCTCAACTGATTGTGTTGCTTTTAATATTTTTAATAAAAATACTTTTAAAAATACTTTTTCAAATGGTTTATTAAAAAGGAGAACATTTTCTTCTGTTCTCCCGTTATATTTTATTCAGACTCCTCTATCATGCCTGCTTCCGTGGTGCATGAACGCTTTGCTACCAGTGCACTACAGCAGACCAGCATGAAATGGTATAAAACACTATCCCATCAGTGAAAAAGCATGGTGGAAGATTGCAAAAGGCTGTACAGGTCAGGGAGAGCACCTTGAAGCTAATGTGAAATCTGACTGGCATGATGGAGACAGAGGTAGAATCACACACTTACTCCACCTGGTACCAGTCAGAATCCCATCAGCAACATTTGGTACCAGCTGCAGCCTGTTAATTGTGTGTTCAGGGACACTGGCAAAAGGGGCATTGCAGTGGTTCAAATGGAGTGAAACAAAAAAAAATGCAGGAGCAGATACCTTTGTGTCTGAAAGGGCAGCTTGCTGGCACAGTTGGTGCTCCTGAGGTAAAAGTTGGTGTATTGCTCAACAGAGAGCTTCAGCTGCATGTGCTGAATTCCAGGTGCAGGGAAAAGTCTGTAGCCTAAATTGCTTGCTAAGGGAATAAATTGCAGTGATGCTTTCAAAATAAATAAATGAAAGCAAGAGATTGAAGGCAGGATATGCAGATGACTTTTGCAGTACTTACTTTTAGTTTTACTTAACAGAGACTTCAGATAGTTATTCCAGGCTTTGGTATGGGTATGGTGAGAAGGTAGCCTAGTTAAGTTAGAATCAGTTAAGTTAGCAGCAGTTAGAAAAGAGGGTATAATTTAGTAATAAGTCAATGGTATGAACACTGGTGATGGTTCAGTTTGGCTTGGGAATTGATGTAAAAACAGGTGCCTAGGAGAAGTAAGAGAGTTTATGGATCTACATCTCAGTACTGGCCAAATGGAGAAGAAACAGAAGTGGAGCAGATTTGGGCCTTTGTTACATGGGGTAATGTGTCAGAAGACAGAAGGGCAGAGGGCCTAGATCATCTTCCTTTTGTGCCTTATTTTGTAATGTAAGTGAAATACTCATGCACCAGGCACATGGGGTTTCAAGTCCTTGTTTTCTAAAATAAATAATTTTTAGGAAGCAGTGTGTGACAAAGGCATGCAAATCTTACATATCTGAGGCACAGCATGTAAGTATCAAAATACCAGGAGAGCAATTAGAGATGAGTTTAAGCTGCATGTTTAGCTGCAATTAGCTGTTCATCACAGAGGGTGTGAGATACTTGAGTGTTCTGTATATGACATAGTGACAAAGCTCATGCACTTGGCTGAACACTCAGTGTACCTTCCTGGCATGCTTTGCCTTTCAAATCTGCAAGCAAACAGCTGACTCTGCATTGCAGTGTTTGTTCTACCTGTCCTCATCAGGTCTGTACAAGCTGGAGGAAAGAAGTTGACGGAAGTAATCGATAGAGTGAAGAATGATGAACCAATGGAAAGAATCTGACTGAAAGGCCACAACAGAGACCACAACAGTCATGACAGTATCATAATTGTGATTTGGGGGGATGCTAAAGTAAAGTGCTAGCACAGAAATAACGGAATCAATAATTTAAACCTTGGCAAGTATAGGTTTTGGAAGAAAAGGCCAAGAGCAGAAACTGTTGTACACAAAAGAACACTTTCCCTGCTCTGTAGTTTACCAGCACAATCATCAGTCATGTTGGGATTCCAGGCCTGTTTGCAGACTCTTTCAAACAGCAATAATACGTCAAAGAACTGAAGGATATGGGGGGAAAGGGTGTTTTTTTATGTGGAGATTACAGAAGTGAGGTTTCTCCTGTGTTGTATTGCTATCAGCTGCTTGTATGACCCTGAGCACAAAACAGATGACTTCCTGATGACTCCATTTTTTCAACAGAAAAAGGATATTGTGCCTTTTAAATTTGTGTTTTGAGGGTACTCTGCTATACTTTCATGGGTGGCAACTGTAGAAGTCCATATGCAACTTTCAGCTTTGCATTGCAATGATGTGAGTTAGTGACAGCTGTTGTAAACCTGTGGCTTCAGATCTTGATTCACAGAATCTTCTGTTAATATTTGCCATGCTTGGAAAGAATGGGCAAGAATATGACTGAAGGTTTACAAGACTTGTGGAACCATGCAGGACAGTGTCATGATGCATAAGAAAATAAGTTCCTTTTAGATCTGTGACAACACTCCTGTTCATAGAAGCTGAGTTTTAATTTTATGAAAGATGTTTCCATTTGTAAGAAACTCAAAGACTGAAAAAAAATGCAGGGAGAAAAAAGGCCTAAACTGGACAGGAGGAAAGGAAGTGAAATATTGGAGGTGAAAGAGAAGTATAAAGAGAAAATGGGGAAGGATATGTAAAAGTTTTGCTAGATATATTGAGAAGTCTTATTTGTTGAGATGAAATCAGAGTTGAGCCTGGCAGGCCTCTAGAATGAAGCTGAGCCCCTTTCACAGGGCCTGAGTCAAGGGGAGTTCTCTCTCTCTTGACCTGGTGGCAACTCCCTTTCTGATTCAGCAGTTTTGGGGACTAATCTTTACAGAAGATCAGCTCTTAAAAAAAATTATGAGCCAACAGATTCTCAAGAGCCCTGTGTAATTTTGAAAATGTGATCACTGGTATGTGGTTCCTTAGTGCATGCAAACTCTGTAGTGCTCTGAAGATGGAAATAAATGCTATTTAATCCTAAATCTAAAATTTCAGTTGGTAGGCAGGTTTTGGCTGTAGCCTTTACTTGTTATCATGCATACTCAGGAAAAGTAATATTTAAAGTGGGAAAATTCATTATATTTACCAAAAAATACCTTCACTTGTTCTGAGGGATTAGGTTTTGTTAGTAAATCTGCGTTTGCCATGAAACAATCAAGCCTGAGTTCTTAATTCTTACTGTTTTCTGACTCTATACTGCCAACTGCACCTTATTAGGATCTTATATAACTTAGGTTTTTCTGAAGTCTTCTATTTTGCCTGAGTTCCACTCACCTTATTCAAGGCTGACAAACACCATGTGATGTGCACCAATAGCTTTTTTCAGATGCATTCTGCTTTAATTACCATGTGTCATATATTTCCAACCAGCTTGTGCTCTTGTGGAAAAATTTTAAACAATTCCATAAAGCAGTTAAAAAAATATCCAAAACCAGGCTAAACTTGAACCATGAATATATTAATGAAAATCTCAATCTGTTCATGGGCATTTTGTGAGCCACAAAAAGCAGCATTAATCAAGTCTTTTACTCAATTTGCGTTTTTCGCTTGATGATAGGAAATGTCGCAGCATGTGACCCTCTAAATTCTGGTAGTAACACAGGCAAGGGAACTTGATTTTCAGCTTTCCCTTCAATGTGTCCATTCTTTATAACTTTTGTTTGAGAATAGGATGTTTTCCTTCTGAGGGCTGTAAGGCAGGAAGTGTGTTTGTTAGCTCGCACAGTGTCCACGTTGGAGAAAGCAGCCTGGCCAGTCTGTTAGAAGATGTATTTATTTCACTGTACCTCCAGATGGAAACAAAGCCTGGCACTTGGAGTGCGTGTCCTGCCCATAATTCATGCTGGAGGTGTCAATCAGTAAGCTGAAATGTCTGCAGGTATCTGTGTCGGTGTCCATAGGGTGATACTGCTTTTCATTTTCTGGTGAAGGGCATTATTCCAGTAATGGCACCATTCCCAGTGAGTCTGTGAGCTTGCCTAGGAATAAAGCACAGCTCCTGAATATAGGTCAGGAAAGGACGTTGTTATAACTTGTGTCCTTGATGGAAACTGGTATGTGCTGAATTTGCAAAAAGTCTCAGTTCAGTGTCATCCGTTTTCAGTATTTCCCGAACAATTGATTTATTTCACATTATTAATGAACTTTGCAGCAGTTCCACTTGTCAGGCCTACTCTGCAGGGGTCAATAATGAGAGGAAACCTGATGTTAGTGGATCCAGCTTAAGTGATTCTGTCATGCTAACGATTCAATATATCAGGACAAATGTCAGCTCCTTCCAATATGTTAATTCCTCTGATCCTATTTGCATAAACTACAGTCAATGAAATACAAGTTTTCCCTCTAGGATAGTTACTAGAGATTTGTAAAGGATTTTTTATTTTCCTTTTTCTGGGTTTCTAAGAAGACTGGTGAGAATGGTACCTCATTCCTGAACTCCATGTGTCACCTGGAAGCAAAGATGTGGCTTTACTTGAATATGAGCTCTTCAAGGTGTAGATTTAGCAACCAGGTTAGGTGACAGTAGAGATGAGGACTGTGCATCCATTGTATCTGATTTTGTAAGTTTCAGAAGAGATTGCTTGTGTGGTTGATTTCTGGTCTCCTGTGCTCAAGAGAAAGGATTAAGCCCTCAGGTTATTGTGCTGAGAGACATTTCCCAGCTATTCTGGCAAAAATGTTGCCAAATTCTGTGTCTTCATAAAATGAAAAATGTTAACAAAGTACTTTTGGTAGCTCTGCACTGGGAAGCTTTTGGAGCATGTACTTCTGGCTCTCTGATGTCTTACCTGAGTTCTCAGTTGCTTAAACTGCTGGTTTTTCCTGGATTTAGTTTTGTGAAGTGCTTACCTGTGGCTTGTAATAAGTTCCTTAACATGACTTTGGCATGGTTTGCACCTGAATTTACTACAGGAATGATCTTACTTACTCCTTAAAGTGCAGTTCTGTGTGCACCAACCTTCCTTTAGGAATAAAAAAGAAATACTTTATGAACATTAGAAATAGGAAAAAAAAGATGTTTTGTGCAAGAGATATTTGTTTTCATGCACTTTCTTGTGGCCCATGTATGGCCTTGCTTGGTACCTGAAGATGCTACAGTATCTTAGTAACTTAAACATTTTTTTCCACAAGCAATTTAAAGGCATGCATTTAAAACAAGGTTTCACTGAGATTCTCTGTCACCGCTTTGCTTCTACCATAATTCAGTTAAAAATGAGGGATTTGGTTTAGTACTTCCCCTCTTCCCTGAATTTTTGAGATAATGCTTCAGTGTTTAGTCACAGCAATAAAAGCATGGAATACTAATGGTTGAAAACACCATGAAGGGAAGTTTTTCCCACAGAGTGTTAAAGTTTCTCAGGACAAAAAAAGATAAGTAGCTACTGCTTTGTTTTCTTCTACTTCCTCTGTGTATGAAATCACTTTGATAGATCTGCAGGAAGAGATTTAGTTGCAGATGGCAGAGGTCAGTGTATTGTGTATTCAATGTAGTCAATAATAAAGTCAGGACTTATGCTAACTGAATGTTAATAAGGAATCACAAGGACCTTGGAAAGTCATTATGTCTGGTCATTTGCTTCACAATATTGCTCCAAACAGGCTCTGGAGGCCAATGCAAGGGGATTAAAAAAATAATCTGGAGGAATAAGGGAAAGCGGAAAGGCTAAAAATAGGAGGTTTATGTCATGTGTAGCAGACCATTGTAAAGACAGAGAAGAAAACTGTCTTACTTCATTAAATTACTTCAACATTGGACCTCATCCTGGTCATCCTTTCCCCCATGAGTTTGCTGTCCTGTTGGCCTTGGAGACCATGATGAAGCTACGTGTTTTTCCTGTAGGAGCAGAAATCTTTAGCTGTGGCTGTAAAACAGAAGTGACGCACACTGCATTCAATTGCCAAGATTACAGAGGAAATAGCAATATAGACATAAGTGGGTTAATTCCTGTTGCTCTAGAGAATTGGGCAAAATTTGTCTGCCGGATTTTTCATGTCTGTACAATTTAAGATTTGTCCTAGGAACTCAATTTTTGGGTTGGGCTCAGAAGGAGAAAAGTTTAGTCTATAGCATGACCCAGGACAATAGTCTCTCCTTCCTGCTTACCAATTATTTATTCTCCCTTACCTTGAGTTGTTACTGCTTTGTGTCCCAACCTTGGAATGACCAAAACCTGAAGAATAAAAACTTCAAGTCCTGAATCATTTAACCTTACCCAGACAAAGTGATCTTTGGAGGAGTAATGTCACTGTACTTGATGTAGGATGTTAGTGTGGCTCCTCATCCTTGTTCCCAGAGGCTGCTAAGGAAGGAAACCTCTCTCATGGCATTGTAAATGTAGTCAGTGACCACACAGGAGATGCTGCTGCCCTGTGATATGTGGTTATCCCTCTCCTGGCTGCTTGAAGCTCCAACCTTTATCGTTTCAGTGAGCCATGACCAGTGCTGTGATACACCCAATTCTACTACTTGGCTATGCGCGATTCTGTCTCTGTGCCACTGAGCTGGCCTCACTTGCTAATTTATTGCAAATGCCTATAAAATGCATGTAGAAGGCAGATAGGTCTGTCATAAATCTCAAAGAGTTAGCTTAATGCTCCTATTGTTTGCAGGCTGGGTCTGTGGGCATAATGCCTGTGTTCATTATAATTTGGTTCAAGGGTAAGAGTTCCGTAGACAAAATTGCTAGTTTTACAGCAATGTTCCAGTATATTTACAGTGGAAAGGACCAGTGAGATTGTTAATATTGCGTTGAGTTCCATTACTGGACAAGGATCAAACCCTTTGCATAGGGCACCCTAATTTCCTGCAGTTTTACAGTAGTGAGGGAGCTCAGCCTTTGCACAGAAAGCGTGGGGCATAAGGCTTCAGATGATTTGGGGTTAAGAAAATGGATAGTCTCATCTATAGATATGCTGTAGTCAATGAAGCCACATCCACAATATAGATGAACCAGCTTGAATTCTGGGAAAATGCAGCCTGGCAAGTGACATGGTTTCCATTGGGACTAATTAATTTTTTCTTGTCATGAAGTTTCAAGATCTGGGCACAAATCTTTTCTGCTGCCAAGTCCTCTTGAACCAGGAGTGACTTGCACACTTAAAAAATGTTGCTTGTATTCAAAAATATTAATACCTGCAAAGCTTTGTATTTTGAGGCATATCACTTCCTTACTCAGCTTCTACACATAGTTGAGCTAAATATGATTTAGAGGGAGCTTGCCTAACCCATCCTCTTGCAGATTTGGAACCAGGCAGTGATTTAGTTGGTTATCCTGAAGGCAATGTGAATGTTGAGCCTTTCCTCTTAACACACTGGATGCTCCTACGGGGAATCCATCATGCTGAATAATGGTTTGAATAAGAAAATGTGTAAAACATCTTCCAAGGACTTAGCTTGTCAGTACTTATCAGAGCAGATGGTAAATATAAATAACCTGTGGAGTAGTTGTTCTTTAACCTATGCCCTCCACTTGTATCTTCACAGAAACAATGTTCATCCATCATGATTTGCTCCTCAAAAATCACATTCTTGTAATCTTGAAAAAGCCTTTGGGAAATGTCCTGCATGCTGCTCTACAGGGGGAGAAAATTAATAAAAAATGACTGAGTTGTCCCTCAAAAAATTGGTATTAACTGCTCTGCCACCATCTGTTAGTTCTCAGATGAACATATTCAGGGTATTCAAGTATCACAGAAGTTTAGTATTTTGGTGTATACTGGAACCTTGATCCAGCAAAATGCTCGGTGCCCTCAGCTTCCATACCATTTCCTCAGAGGAGAAAGCATGGAGCCCCTGGCTTGCAAAAAGTTTTTGTTTCCAGTGACACTGTCTTTGTTAAGTCTTACACATAATTCCTGGGTTGTATTGCTTGTGAAGGGCTGTGAGGAATGGAAGCTTTAATGAGCATGCACATCTTTTTCTTGCTTTTTTGCTCAGTGATCCTTTATTTGTTCAGGCATTGTAGCATTTCAGAGTTCCAATATGTAAAACTATGTACCTTTGTAACAAACTCAGAAGCACAGAGATTAACTGCCTCCTTCTGCTCAGCTCCAGGCTAAATGACACGGTGTGTGGTGACAAAATGAGGGTGAAGTACCTGTTTCTATACTGGAATCAAGGTACAGAAAGGGTATTTAGCCTTCATCACTTCCTTATACTTCTAATGAAAATGTGACTGTTTTGTCAGTGCTTGTTTGGATGCCTTCTATCTCAGAATAATAATATGTTGGAAGCTCTGATAGTCTTGTCTTCTTAAAACATGGAAATTACATAGTGGGTCAGTTATGTGTCAGTGACACCCTTTCACACCATCCTGGTTAAAACATGTGACTGCTTCAGGTAATAATACTCTTCCTCTCCCAATAATTAGGGTTAGTGGGACTTAACATAGGCATTTCTCACAGCGTGCAGGAGACAAAAGGAGACATGAATTGGGGTGGACTTTTTAAGGAAGCAAGCATAGACCTTAAAAAGCTGCACAGGAGCCTAAATGGAGCAAGGCATTCATGAGCAGCAATTTGGTTATCCACAATCCCTGCACAAGACTGAAGATCAAGTCTCCATTATAGTTCTTTTGGAAACATTTGGAAAATGCTGCTACCTCATGGCTATTGATCTCCTTATTGGGATCAATATTCATATAATGAGCTCTGATGCATTTCCAACCTGTGTAAATGCAGTGAATTCTTAGAATGGGGAGTGGTGAGGGAGAAAACCCTGGTAATAGAAGTGTAAGGATCTGTCTTAAACCTGCATGAGAGAGAGGATCTTGAAAGATGTTTCTCCTAAGGCAGAGGATGCTGTGGTATACTTACTTTTGTTCTTGACTGCTTTGGCATTTTTAGGTATGAGACAGTCTTTGCTTATGCAATCACCTAGCAATAACAAAGTTAAAATATATGAAAATAAAAGGTAGTGAGGTTGTATGTGCTTTGCAAATCCCTAGTGGTACAAAACTGTATAAAGCCTTGGGTGATACAGTTGGTCAGTATCTCTGCTGCTGGGAAAGTCAAGATGAGGACAGTGGATGTAAGAGCTTGTGTCACAGAATCACATGGGATATGCTGAGTGGACCCACAGATCATGGAGGATCATAGAGTCCAACTCCTGGCTTTGCACAGGACACCCTCAAGAGTCACACCCGGTGCCTGACAGCATTGTCCAAACACTTCTTGAGCTCTCTCAGGCTTGTGTTGTGACCACTTCCCTCGGGAGTGTGTTCCTGTGCTCAAACACCCTCTGGGTGACGAACCTTTTTCTAACACCCAGCCTAAACCTCCCCGGCACAACTTCAGCCAAGTCCCCGTTGCCCTAGTGGCATGAAGAGAACTTGAATGTAGACTGCAAGGTTGTTCAAGGTAAATTTACTATGTGTTAATTTCAAAATACAGCAGGAGGTTCTCCCGTGTACATGTATCAGGCTGTGGCTGTTTTTTCTTCTGCTGTAGTCTTGTAAATAAAGCACTCTAGAGAGATCTGGGGTATATGTTGGGCACTGTTACTGCTGTTCTGGATAGGTTTGTTCTGATAGAAAACAGTTGATTATGTAACCTGGTTATTTTTGTGTGCTAGTACTGAATGTTTGCACAGCAGTAGATGTAATGCCTGTGGTTTTGGCTTTGTAGGAAGCAGCTTAAATTACAGTGCTTTCTGTTACAACAGTCTAAGCTGTTTGTCTAGAAGTAATTGAAGATGGCATGAAAATGCTGAATGATTTCAAAGCTGATGATTTATTTATTAAAGACAAATTGTGACAGGCTAGCCTGGCACCTGGATTTAGCAGGACAGGCTCACTCTTTAGCAGGAGTAGGATGTCCAAAAGGTTTCCCACGTGGAAAATGACTAGTGAAGGCAGGCAACCACAGGGATTGAGAGAAGTACAAAGGGGCCAAAGAAGCAGTTACATGCCACTGATGAAAGGCAGTGTGGCTACAAATCTTGGAGGAAGGCTGCTAAGGGATTTTCCTATCTAGGGTTGATCTTTGATGGTTCATGCTCAAATTTGCATCAGTGATATTGTCAGAACATTTACTTTTTGTGCTATAGCTAGAAAAATGTGGGATTTAACTGAAGAACTGGGATATCACAAAGCAGAAGAGGAAGGTACTGAAGGCTGGAATCAAAAAACCCAGAGAGCTTTACAACAGCACAAAATGTGTCCAATGCCTTGTGTATCAAATACATCCACAATAAGGTAAGAAAATATGATTTGTGGATGGCTGATGATAAGGAGGGGAATGAAAGGGTAGGATGGCTCTGGGCTAACCAAGGTGAGATGGCTGTAAAAAAAATATTGCTCTAGCCAAGGTAGATGTCAATCTGTGGAGGGGTGAGGAGCTGCTATTGTACCAGGCATTGAGGAGACCTCACACAGATGCATAGGTCTGTTCAGATATAGTGCAGAAATGATTCAAATGCAAAAGAGGCACCTGGAAATAATTAAAGGACTGATCTGACTGTCATTCCAGAACTGAAAGAGCATGGCTTGCTTAGCCTAGCAGTATTCAGAGGTGATATCATTGTTTCCTATAAATCTATCAGGAGAGTGAATTTCTGCAAGAGAGGCTACTGTCAGCACAAAGCCGTGGGTATAAACTCTGTGAACTGATTTCAGCTGGAAAGCAGGAGACTTTCTTTGTGCTGTTGCCCACTGGGACAATAAGGGGATTTCTCCTTTCAGCCTCTTTTGGCTCTTACCTAAGGGTAGAATGGAACTTGACTGGTGTGTGGAAGGAATGGCAGGGGTACTGGAAGCCACTGGGTTTGAACTCCATGGCCAAGTGAAAAACTTCAAAGGTATGAGAGGAAAACACCTTACACTGTTCGACAGCTTAATGGCCCTTTACTGAGTGGTCAACTCTCCTGTCCCCAGAAATCTGGGTGAGGAAGAGCACTGTCCTAATTGAGAAACTAATCTGGCTCAGAAAAGGACCTTGAAAGCAGTTAGAAAAACATGGACATGACATGGAAGAAAGTGGTAGTAATTACTACAAATCAGAAGATAAGGATAATATAAATCTGGCATAGAAGCAAAAAGGTGCAAGGAGAAGCATGTGGCTGGCACTCTTGAGGTTAATAAACACATCTTATTATAACTGCATTAGGAGTGAAAGATATCTCAGGAATAGTATTGGTCTGTTGCTGGCGAGAGAATAAAACAGGAGATAAGAAAGCAGACCTTATCAAGTCATGTCTCTCTTCTGTATTTGCAGTAAAGGTCAGATGGTCACCATGTGATGTTGATCTGGCTTTCCATTCCAGCAGTGTAAAGCTTGTCAAACAGCAACATCAAGGTGGGTGCCTCTGAAGTGATGGGGTAGGGAGAGTGTCAAAGCTCTGCTGATTTGTTTTTCAAGACCTTCCCAAGAATTGACTGTGGACTTGCTTGATAATGAATTTGTAATGTGCTTAAATTATGGTGAGACTGTGAAGAAGCCAGGATGATGCCAAGTTAGGGCAGCACTTGGTATTCCTTGAAACACTGTGGTAGGATTAAGCCTCGAAGGCTGTTTCTGAGCAGCTGCTCCTTCCTGAGTAGGGAATGAGTTGCCAGCAGGATCTGTTGGGGTTGATTCTTGGCTGTGAGATATTTACACTCTTAGTGACCTGGCAGAAAGAACAAACCATAGCAGGTAGCATTTTCAGTGGGGAACAGAAACACAGACCTGATCACAGGGGAGAAACTTGCTATGTGGAACTGAACAAATAGTACTATGGGAGAAAATAACTCCAGTAGAAATTTACCAAAAATGTGTTGGATTTTTTCTCTCATGCTGTTTAAAATCAAAATGTTTTCCTCCATTAAGCATGCTTCAGACATCAGTCGTGCCTGTTGCCTCTGTGGAACATACAAATAATACCTCTGGAATCATCTCATGTGGGTTCAGCTTGTCTGCCATGTGCATCTCGTTCAGATGCTTGAATATCCTGTGTTGGCTGAGAAGTAAACTGTGAGATTTGATGTTGAGCTGCTGTTAATACAGTAGCTATTTGAATTCTTAGAGCAGGGGACAGGTATTCAATCTTTTGCCTTGCATGACTATTAATGCTAAAGTTTATAAGGGAAAATGTCTCTCAAATTCTTTCAGAATGGTTCAAGTTAGCAGGGAGAAACTGTTTACTGAAGTGACAAAGACAAGACAACTTCTGACCTACTAATGTCACTTTATCAGCAGCAAATCCTGAAAATAATGAGTTATTTCAATATCTGACCTGGCCCTATATGGTACTTCCAAATAATTTTTTGCTGTCATAGAAGGCAACTGGTATAATGCATCTCAGTCTGAAACCTGACTGAGCTCATTGGTTTTTAACCAGTTTTCTGCAGAGCTGTGGGAATCAAAATGCAAGTCCAAAAGCTGAGTCTGGTAAATTTAAATTCTTCAATTTAAACAGGGGGAAAAATAGTTCAGGTTTGGCAAACTGAAAAGTTGAAAATCATTAGGGAGCAGTGATTTGGTGAAAATCGATATCTTCTAAATAGAAGGCAGATAACTGAGACACTTGGTATGGCCTTTCTTCTTGAATTCTATTTCCTATAATATAAGGACTTCTTTTGCCTAAAGTTGACTAAAACAGCTGTTTTTGAGCAAGGTCACTGATACAGGCAAGGCCACTTGAATGCATTGCATTGAGGACTGCCATAAAGACAATCAGTGTTAATGGTACACAGAGTCAGGGATTAAATTTGCACCCCAAGGGTTGTCATTCCTCTCTTCAGTATTTTGGCTTACGTTTATATATAATATGTACTTGCCTGACTCCTAAGGTTCAGAGTTGTGGGCTTGATTTTTACCTTATTTTTTGTTCTCCTTACATCAAGGTTGTGAATGCAGCTTGCAGGGACCTATCCCCCACAGCTGCCCAGGAAACAGAGCCATACAGCTGCAGTAAAGCTCTGCATGGGCAGCAAATTAACAAGCAAGCAAAATGCAGCTTGTTTTTAAAAAGTTGCAAATGCTAAACATGGGGTCAATCTTTTAATTTCAGAAATTAAGGTACAAAACTTACCACAATGCCCTTAGGTACTTTTGAACAGGTCATGAATGTAGGTATAGGTGTTTAATCCCAGAATCCATTTAAAAGGGCTTAAATCCATACATATGTACAAATGATGAATTAAGTGGATCAATTTTGCCTTATGTGTATTCATCACCATACTGTTCATTAGCTGAACAAAGAAAATAGCTTCAAGATTTCAGATCAAGAGTTTATCAAGGTTTGGCAAGCTGAACAACTTATGCAGAAGCTTGGCCTCGTGGGACATGAATGCTCTGGAGTGACCTTGAAAGCATGATTTTGCAGGACAGCATGGGCAGCAGTGTCATGGCTGTAGTGCTGCGTGGCTGGGTGTAGGAGCTCGGGTTTGTTAGCTGAGCTGTGAAATCAGAAAATTCCCTGGGCTCAACCTCAGAGTACAAATACCCTTAGTGAAACAGAACGAAACCTCAATGAACTGTGGGAAATGTTAAATATTGCCTGTGACCCTGAAATATTTCATTTTGGTTGACTTCTTTAAATATTAATGACTTTTGAAGCAAAACATTGCTTCGGCACAGAAAATAAATGATTCAAAAACCTTTTCTTCAATTGTTTTCAAGGAGAGAAAACCTGTCAAAACTGTGTGCACTTTTTGAACCACTTAGCAAGTCATGATGCCCACTGGGTGCTAGAATTCAGGTTTTCTGGTAGCAGTATAATTCCTGCTTTCATGGCTGTGTTGTGGAAGTTTGCTAGAGGAGGAAAAGGGGGGAGAAATGGGGTTGAAAGGAAGGATTACTGTTGCTCTTGTTGGTGGCCACGACCTAGCAAGAACTTCTGTGCTGGCCATACTTAGTTCTTGCCCTGCTTTCAGCCTTGGTCTCTTCAAATCTGTATTGTTTTATCCAGATATGAAATGTGGGGAGGTTTGGAGGGAGGAAGAGACAATTCTTAACAATCTGTAGCTAAAAAAGACTGTTTGTTGGAAAAGCCTTGTTCTTACTGGAACTGATCTGAAGCTTCCCACTGAAGCTGCCACATCTAGGCTGAGAGAGTGGAGACCCATTAATGTCTGAGAAATCTAACTTGAGTGTGCCTTGACATGAAGTTTGGGAAACTTTTTCCTGGTGTTTTCAGTACTAAACGAGAGGAGGAGGTGTAGGTAAGGGAAAACAGTCTATTGAGAGAGCAGGAGACTTTTCTGTGACAGCAGTGAATAAGCTCAGAAAAAACCAGCCCTATTATTAATTGTTCTAATGAAATGCTGCTACATGGCAGCATTCAGACTGACCAACATCTACACTCTGTAGCTGCACTGCAACTCGACCAATGCCTCTTCATTTCATTGTGTAATTCATCCCACCATCATCACTGGCCTGAACTACACTCGTAACCTCAGCTTCCAATATGCTGAATTGGCGATAAAATCAAAGTGGGGGGAGAAATATTTTTTACAAAGAACAGACATTACTCCCTTTTGACAAGAGACAAATGTTTCATTCAAATGCTGCATTTCGCATATTGGAAACAGTAATGAATTCTTGTGCACCTTTCTCCCTAGTTCACAATGTCAGCCCCAGGCGTAGAGGCACTTCAGGCTTTTCTTACAAAATTAAATTTAATGTTACACCCTCCAGTGGAATGATGCATAAATCAAGTGTTTGATTTGCATGGACTCTAGTGAACAGCCCCATTCCGTGCAAATATAAACCCAGACTTGAATATTATGTCAGGGACGGGAACAAAGCAATCTAGGGTTTCCAATGAGAGTCTGGTACCAAGTGTAATTCAGGCTGGTATTATGTTGCTCTCATGTCAGGGCTGTTATTAAAATTCTTAGGTTTTGCCTCCTTTTTTTCATCTCAAAAGAAAATGTTTTTTCTGACCTTCTCGTATTTGGGCAAACCAGTATACACCAGTGCTATTTATACACTGTCTATGAGGAGCTGAGATGGAATTGTGGAGGGTTTTAGCTTTCTCTTAGAAAAGCAGCATAAAGGCTAGCAGGATAGAGGAGTAATGAAACAAGGCAAAGCAAAGATGATCATGGAATAAAAATGCAAACAGAAAGAAAAATATTGGGTAGGTTTGTACCCTTTCTGAAAATAGGTCACCTTCCACATGAGTATTCAGAACCTGGACCAGGTCAACGAAGTTAAGGGACTAGAAGGCAACAAATGCATTCTGCTTGAACATGCAAATTCATTTGTGTTCTACATGATACAAATCCCCCTGCAGGGCTTTCTCCTGGAGCTGTTGGGTACTGCACTGCCACGTACTTGTTACAGATGGCTGTTGTTACCTTCTTTGCACTGGTTGTTGGTTTAGTGCAGTGAATTGTGAACACTGCTCCTCACAAACTCCACTGAAATTGTGATTGCTTTGTGAGTTTGAAGTTTGTTGATGAGATGATGAGTTCCTAGCTGATCGAATCTTTCTACAGCACTTGTGTATCAACGCCATAGGACTAAAACATGACGCTGCATTAAAACTCAGCGCTGGGTTACTAATATAATTTATATTTTAACATTAGGCATTTAATTCTTGGCGACTTGATCTGTAGTTTAGTTCTGCCTTTGTTTCTAAACAAGAAACAAACAGTTTTCTTGGATCAGTCACAAACTGCCCAGAAATCAAACCTGAACATTTCCAGGAAGGGATGGGGATAGGATGTTCCTGTGGGTGCTGAGAGAGCTGGTTAATGTCAGTGCAGTTATTGTCTAAAATGTTGGACAGATTGAGGAGCCCCTGATGGCAAAAAAGGCAAATGCCCATTTCAAAGATGGAGTAATAAAGCAAAGACTAGACTCCAGCTATTTGCTGGCTTGTCAGCTAACATAAGGTCTGGGTGCTAAAGTCAAAAGGGTCAGAATTAGCTCTGGAAACCTTGGATACACAAACTCCACCCAACCTTATATATCTCATGATACCTCTGATGTATTTAGAGTTATCTTTTCTTGTCTCATTATGGTGCTAAAATATAATATTTACTTACAGCATTCCAGCTCTTATTCTGTGGCTGGTATCATCTTGTTCTTCATAGGCTTCTTCTAGTTTATTCATACAGATCTTACATCTTGATCTGAAAGCTGAGTGCTGGATACAGTCCATTGTATTGAGGCTCTGTGTGCTGGAAAGAACTGACAAAGCAGAATGTGAGTAATGCTGTAAGTGTTGAGAAGGAGCATGAGGCCAGATTTCAGTAGGAGGCCTGAAATCTATTCTCAAGTATCACAGCTGAGACCCCCTCAGAAAGATGAAGAGCTCTCTTGGAGAGATGGGCTTTGACACACAAGTGAAAAAGTAAATCTATGTTCAGCTACATATCTTGGAAGCATCCTAAGAGCTTTTTAAATGCTGTTGGGAACTATACTTTCAAATGTTGAGCATTTGGGAAACATACCTACTTTTGGTACTTGAACAGGAGTTATTTTTATGGTGGAATGAACAGGACACTTATGAGAGTGGTATATACCCTATACAACACTAACTGACCTCAGAAACTGTGTTCTTTGAAATAAGGGCTCTTAGGCTGAGTTATTGATAAGTAAAATATATTATTATTTAGAGAAGCATAGAATAACTTGATAAGCCTGAGACATTAACAGTTGAATAAGTCGAAAATAAGACCTAGAGTATGGCACATACCTAGAATTATAAAATGACAATCAGCTTTTTAGACTTGATGATGCTCTAAAGAGAGAATTTCCAGATTTTTGCCTTACTTTTTCCCTGTTTGTACAATAACATTAATTATGTAATGTATGTGATGTGTTCCTGCTGCCACATGGGCAGTCACACATTTAAAATAACAGTTTCCAAAGCCCTTCACTGGGCAGTTACTATACAGGTCTAAAGTGTCACTACTGTTAGCCACCTACATTTTCTTTCTGTTAGCATTTTCACTGAGAAATGCGCTGAAAACATCCTGTGAAAGGTCAGAGATTCTGCAGTATGACCTTGATACAGCGGCTCACTTTGATTTAATTATCCTCTACTGATGTTATGGAAGTCAATAGGACTTACTCATTTTCCTGTATTAGGTACAAGTTAAGTGTTTTGATGGATGGGAATGCTTTTAAAAGTGTATTTTAAGTTCCACACCTGCCTAAGTGCTTTGCTGAATTGGAGCCTTGGCAACTTGCTGTTTTGATTGTCACCATCTATGTGATGGAACTGGGAAAGTTAACTAGATGTTCTCAAACAGGTGAGTGATATCAGGTGCTTATTCTCTTAATCTTCAGGTTTTTTACAAGCATTTTAACCTTGAGTTCCTAGCTTACTGAAGTAGCTGCAGTAGTTGGCAGAGGTTGTACCTGCAAAAGGGATGTGACCTGAGCAATGAGGAATAAAATGAGGGTGAAGGCCAATATTTGGACTAATAGATGATTCATGATATAAAAAGGTTTGAGATCTTGAATGCCAGGACTTGTAGACATAATTGCTACGTAAGAATGTTCATACAGTCCCCAGTGTACCTGAAATATGCACCTTGTCACATTTCATCTGTTACCTAGGCTTAAGCATCTTTGGATGATGCCTTTGTGTCATGCCACACTTGATCAGGCTTCAGCATTTTAGTTCAGAATCCCAAAGCACTTTTGGTGTAGATAAAAACAAAAATAAACTGTCAGTCTCTATGAAGACCAATATTTTAACGTTTAAATTTTCTATCTGTCCACAAGTGCCTTCCAGGTAAAGCATGCTGAAAATGTCCTGTCAAAATTTCATGAAAAAAAATCATTGCTGTACAACTGGGAAGGATGCATCACTTGTAAATGGTGTTTGTAGTCCCTGAGCAGCAATCAGCCCTTCTCAGCCAATTCCCCACAGTTTTTATACTGGGCATGGCATTCTCTGGGAGAGCGTTTGGCCACGTCAGATCAGCTGCCCTGGCCACGATCCCTCTTGGCTTCTCGTGCACTTCCTTGCTGGCAGAGCACAGGAAACAGAAAAGTTCTTGACTTGTGCCAAGCACAACACACCAACACATCAGTGTGTTATCAACATTATTCTCCTGTTAATTCCAAAACACACCTATAGCTACTGTACCATCTACTAAAAAGAAAATTACCTTCATCTCAGCTGAAACCAGGACAATCTGGTCTGATAGAGTACAGCCATGCTTTAATAAAAAAATATGAAATTATATCCCATTGAGATCAACCAGTCACCTTGAAAGACTCCATTTCAAAAAGTGTGGTTCTCTGTTTAAAATAAAATCATACAGCAACATCCACAATTGTATGGCTTACAAGGTCACTTAAGAATAAATAAAAATTTAGCTGCTTAAGTGAGTTAAATAAATGTGATACCTGAACACACATGGTAGTCTTGTGTGCAGTAATGACCACTGTACAATTTTTGACTTGTACAAATGACATGACTACCTTGATTACCGGGAGCATGTAGCAACAGGGGTGGTCATATTAGAAATCTGACCTTATCAAATGCTTTGAAATTCTTCCAGAAGCCAGCCATGTGTGTACATTTCCAGGCTGCCATCCGTACCTCACATTCCTCTTCTCTTATGGGTTTTTGTTATTATTTCAAATGGCAAGAGTTTGGCATCTGCCACTTCTGTGGCACCCTTTTGTCAGGGCCAACATGAGAACTGTTCCTCAACAGAGATTAAAGTCTTCATCTTGGAGGAAAGCAAAGTTTGATGGAGGGGTTTGTGGTGTGCTTGGAAATCAGGACCATGTCAGATTTCTGTTGTCGTCTTTGTGATGAAGGGAGGATGTGGACGGTGACCCTTGTCCGTATTGAATACATAATAAATACCATGGATCCAGGGGAATCTATTTTAATCAAAGTGGGGAGAAATTTCAGCTTCAGAAGCTAATGTAGAAAAAACTTTGGTTTTATCCACTCTACCTAGTAATGTAATATGACAAAGTACCAAGGATCTCGTTCTCAATACAAATGGGGAGAATTCAATTTATGTCAAAGAATAACCTTAATAACATCCTTGGAAGGCCTGACTTGCTTTCAAATTTTCTCGTATGAATGACGAAGTAGTTTAGGAATGTCATGTCTAGTAAGTTTGTTCCAAGTTGTGAATCTTGAACAGACAAAAAAAAATTTAAATCCCCCCATCACCTTCACCATGTGGGATCTAATAGACCTGTGGAAGTGCATGTGGTGGTTCAGGCCAGTGAATTGCATCCCCTGTAACCAACTCTCTTCTTGCAGACAAAGTATTGTTCTTCCAGCTTTTTGAAGTTATCCTTTGCATGTTGAATCAGAGTCCTGTTTTTAAGAGTTTAGAAAGATCTTGGTTCAGGCTTAGTGTAATAATTTTTGCCTCAGCAGTTTTCTTCTTAAATTCTTGTGAGAAACAACTGCAAGGTTATTCAGTGAAACAAGCACAAAATACACCTATCCAACTAGCTCTGTGCTTTTATATTCAGGCATGAAGACTGATGAATCAGAGCCAGTTGCTGTGGCAAAATCCAAATGTGGGTATTTGCTATCCCTATTAATGGGAGAAAAATATAGTATAACATTGGCCTAAAGGCTCTACCTGTGATTCGTTTGTAACTGGAATGCATTAAAGAAATGCTTCAGTCAGCAAGATAAGTTAATTTTTTATGACCTTTATAAACTGTTTTAGACTGGAACTTGGGAACATCTCTTCAAGATTAAATGTTTAAATCCTTTTGGCTTGGGATTGTTAAGCATCTTGAGGACTCCTTTGTTTCAGAAGAAAACTCCAAAATCTATAAAGAAATTCTATTTGTGACAATATGGTCAAAGGAATGATTAGCTAATGTGGCATTTCAAGGTTTTCAATGGATCCCATCACTGCAATACTGACCTAATAGAGGGGAGCTGATTCCTCTGAATGTTTGGCTTCTCGAACTGTGTGCTAGGTCACCAGCTGCTGTTCCTGCACTTGAAAAGCACTTGGAGGAACAAATAGACTTGTCACCAGAGTCGTCACTTTGTCCTGCCACAGCTGCTGCCTTGGCCAAAGAAATTGAAGAGAAGGACAAACCTCTCTTCTGTGGAAGTGCACAAGTGTAAAACTCTGGGCTGCTTTGAGAAATTGCCCTGGAACCAAAGTCATAGTACGTCAAATGAAATGGGTGAGAAAGAGCAGCCGAGACTTCAGGTGGAATTCCTGGCTGGCACAGCTCAGCTCCATTCTGGTGCTCTGTGGTTAAAGCTGGCTCTGTGCATATCTGCATTCCCATGGTTGTGGCAGAGGATGGGTCATGCCTCTGATAACAGCACCTCTGGAACAGCCTGCTGCATGGCAGTGGAGCTGCTCTCCTGTGTATAAAAAGCTCTCTGCTCCTTGGTGTGTGAGTTGATTTGTTTCTAAACTAAGCTATTTACATTTTGTTTTCCTAATTAATGCTCAGAATGAATAAAGCAGCACAGCAGTAGTAGAATATTGGCAAATTAGGTACCAAGTACATTATGTTGTCTTTGTTTAGGGAGTAAGTTCAGCTTAAGACTCACTGTGCTGAGTTGGATGCTGGCACTGTAAATTCCCAAGTACCTTTTGTACTTCTGGAATTTTCTAACTTGAAATAATGTTTTTAATCCACAGATTTAAGTGCAAAAAGTACCTGTGATAGACAGAAAGTGCCTTTTCCTTGTCTGACCAGAAGCTGAGATATAGATGAGCATATTAAAATTTAATATATTTCTCCCAACTACATCAGTCCAATGTCAGATATTATTCCACCTACAAACCTTGCCTTGCCTTGTTCTCCACACTGAGCTTTGAAGTAGGCTGACTTAAATAGAAATGCTTCTTTTTTTACCACGTCAAGCTAAATGAGATGGATTCACCTTGTCTTTGTGGTGGCTAGAATGATGAGCATCTATCCTGGCTTGTATTTGATGAGATCACAGGCAAACAGTTTAGGATTTTTCTCTTAACTTAGCTATATTAACTTGTTGGTGTCTAAGGTTGGCATTTTGCTCTCATTTGGTTCAAAGTCAAGAAATGTATGTATTTAATCAACTATTGGCAAGTGTAGTGGTTACAATACTGATTTCAAAGTAAATTTAATTTTTCTTTTTTGGTACTCTGAGAGTCATCCTTTTTGTGTTGGAGTTTTGGGGGTTTTTTTGAAGGACATAAATAGTAGCCCATGGTTGCTGTCTAATTAATTCATTTGTGGTTTATAACTTGTCAGCCTCATTTTATCTCACACCAAATCAAAAAAGTTATTTCAGACTGAACGCAGAAAAGGACACGAAAGTTTTGCATGGCACTAGCCACAAAAAATTTGTGCATCTTTTTCTGAAAATAACACTGATTAGGGGAGTTTCTTCTGCTTTTAATTTACATACAAGAACGATCTCTAAATATAATTGATCCAACCAGGCATGACTGCTGCTGTTCTTTAGAAAAGTACAGCCACATCGTTTTGTGCAGAAATCTGTACCTTCTGCAGGCTGCTGAACAATACAAAATGTGTTATTGATCATATACATGATTAGATGGAGGTTAGTGGAGGGGATACCCTCTGTAAATTTCCTTTGATCCTGCTAAATGTTGTTACCAGTGTGCTACAGGAAATAAGTGAGTGTAACGATTTTAGAGAGGCGTTATTGTTGGTTATATCAAAGATGAAACACTGCCTGTGTTCCCTTAGCAGACTTTACAGTAGTGCCACCATGAAAGATCTGAAGATCATTATTTACTGGAAATAAAAGAACAAGGCAGAAATCGATTACTACGACACTAGATTTATGTCTCCGTTGCACTCTATATACATCTCCTATTTGTTCTAACTTCATGGAAGGATATTTAATACATAATGGAAAGAGGCTTTTGCTTTTGATTTATTTTTTGTTTATTATTTTTGGCGTTCCTTGGAGAAAATCTGGAAATCAATACTTTATGAGTGTGTGCCTGGATGCAGGTAGCGGGAGGCAGTGGCAATTGATGAGTCTGTGTGTTTTTGTGCTGACGTACATCTGGCATACTCAGGACTCTGTTGTGGCAGTACAATGTGCTTGGCCTAAGTGGGGAGAAAGTCATATTTCTTCCATCATCTGTTTACATAAAATGATCCAAGAGGCATAGATAAATTCAGGTAGTTAAATTCAAGCTTGGAAATCTGTCCCACTGAAGCATTTAGTTGCAGGTGTACCTATTTGTACCATCAAGATGTGAGATGAAGACAGATGATGGAAAGCATGAGCACAGACTGACTTAAAATGAGGCAGGGGATGGTGGGGGATGCCAAGTGCTCAGAAATTTCAAGCAAAGTTAAAGATTGCTTGAAAATGGACATGGCTTTTCTTTCTGTCTTTTTATCTGATAGGTGGCACTTAGTTGACTTTTGCCCTTGCCCTAATTCCAGATGATCATTCAAGATACTACGGTTTCTGCAATCATGTGGTGAGGGAAAATGCAAACCACTGCTCTTCTGAGGATAAAATAGTGGGATTTGTTTTAAAAACCCTAAAGTCGGTTACATGCTGTAGCAGGATTAAACCTTAGAAAGGTTTGAAAACAAAGTCAGTTTGTTGTCTCACAAATGCCTTTTGGTAAGATAACATGTAAACAGTGGATGAAATAAAAACAGGAACAACTAGCTGGCTGCTTGGTGCATGGAAAGGAAGAGATCAAAGGCAGAGATGCAAGATGTCACAACACGTAGAGTCACACAAAATACCCAAGAAAGAGCACATTACCTCAGATCCCCTGCCACCAAAGCTGTGCTCTCACAGGATATAAAACATGAAATTTTCCACAAAAACAACACCCTTTCCCAAGCACGCATGTGCTTTGGAAGCTTGTTGCTACTCCTTTTTGACTCTTGAAGTCTCATTTGTAGAAGGTGTCATTAAAACTTCACTTGGCTATGTATAGTCTGCATAAACCATGACCTTTGATAGTGTTCAAGACCCTTGTGGGAGCTGTTGCTTCCTTCCTGCAGAGACAGTTTCAATGTTGTTTACCTGTAAAACCAGTGACTGAACCAGTCCCTGAGGTGTGGCAAAACCAAATCTGATAATTGTCTCATACCTGCTCCCTGTGTGGCAGGCAGGATGGAAGGAAGGGAAAGTTTTCTTGATGCCTTCCCCCTCCCCCAGTTTAGATAAGTAATTTGAGTACTGTTGGTTCACATTATGATTAGTTTAATCTGTGTGTCACTTGTGGCCGTTCATGTTATTGTGGATGGTTGGTCATACAGTGCAGCATGAGGCTTCACCGAGGAAAAAAAAATGTTTTTTTAATTCAGGGGCAACTTGGAAACCCTGTATTTGCATGGCTTTGTAAAACATTAAAATGCTTCCCCATCTGCACAGATTAGTTTGTGACAAAGGGAAAAAATACTCATGCTGTTTCCCAGGCTGAAATGTTTATTCCCTTTGTTCCTTGTCAGTTTTTAGTCATGATTATGAGCAGCAGATGGGCAACCACAATGTTCTGGTGTTTTTCCTGTTCAGCACTGACCAGTGCTAGGTCAGATTCTCGATATTATCTGTGGTTATGCAGTTTTGAAAACACCTCTACCTTGCTAAAGCATCTCTCAGTAACAATTTCCAGCTGATGTATATAGCTTTATGAAAAAGAGTCAGCATCAGCTGAAGTCTAACACTGCATCTCCACAGGGCTTCGTGGAGCAGAGCGATCAATATCCTCAGTTAAGTTTATGAGGATGCCTTGAAACCCTCTAAATGCAGTGGCATTCTCTTCAACCTTTCTTGTAGCCCATCAATTACAGACTAAAAGGTCAGTCTTACTGTAGGAAAAGTCCATCTTCAGTAAAGATTTTTTTTTTCTTACTTTTCCTCCTAGGGGGGGTGGGTGGAGATGTTTGTTTTGGCAGGATCTGCTCCTTTATAACAAAGCTTGCCAAGAGGGCCAGAGAACAGCCCTTCTCTGTCTTGTTGTTTTATTTCTGAATCCTCCCTGATAAATCAGGGGTATTTTGAGGCTTGTCTGCTCCAAGTAGTGAAACAGCCAGTGATGATGCACAATCTGTACTGAGCTGGCAGGGAATAAATGGAACTCCAGAAGTAAGTGCCACATTACGTTGTTAACAATTTCCTGCTTTGCTGTCATTCCTTCTAAAATAATTCCAGTTTTCCATTAAGAACTCCATGAGGTTAGAACACAACTGCAAAGGGAACGCCTGTCTTGTACATGCCTTCATGTTCTCTTTGCTCTTTGAGTATATATGCAAAGCTTCTCACATATTTCGTTGTCTGAATCCAGGCAAAGAAACTGTCCTGGTGTTCATGCCTGGATGTTTCTCTACCCCAAACTTAGCTAGGAAAGAGGCTTAAGCAACATGGTGTCTCAACCTCTTTGGAGCAGAGCTTTTGGAAACTTGTTTCATTAATGTTCAGTTATTTAAAAAGTTGTCAGTATTAGCATAGTTCCATTCACCCTGGTACTCTGGCTGTGAGTAGAAAGGGTTCGTCCATTGCTGAGCAGTTCTGAATGCAGCTCTCTAATGTTTTATGGAAAAACTGTCACCAAATGCATCTGCCTTCACGTATATTCATAAATTACTTGAAGATCGGCAAAGAATAAAGGGGATGGAATGAGAGGAGGAAATACAAAGTAAAAATCTTGAAAAATACAGTGAGTAAACACCTTTTTAAAAAACGTGAGTAATTTGAAGCTAAGAGCTTTATCATCCTCTTTAAAATAGCAATTTCTAAGCCTGAATTCTGAGTGAAAGCCTTTTTGCCAGAGTCAAATCTCACCCTGGGGGAAAACTGTACAAAACCTTCCTGTTAGACTGGCTTGTGAGTGCAGAAGTGATGTTCCTGCTTTTTTTCCCCATTGCGACCCGAATGTTTTTATCCTGTAAAACAGCTTTTAGGACTATGACAATTTACTTTCCCATACCTGGAGTGTTCTGAGTGCTGTCTATGCTATGCTCAGGGTAGTTTTCAGGTAGCAGCATAACCAAAGAGGAGGTTATGTTGGATCAAATGGATATTTCCATCTTTTCTTTTTTGGAGGTTGTGCTCCTGGAGTCAGCAGCTGCCAGTGGGTTGCTGGTGCTGGACTGTAGGGAGGATTTTATCTGTATAGCTTAGAAAGACATAGGGAATGCACTGGAGGGAGGGATTTACATACACAGCAGGTATACTGATGGTAATTTGGTATGAGTTCTTGCTGTGTGTTAGGTTAAGTGGAAGCTGCTGTTTGTTAATGACTTGCCAGCCTCGCGATTCCACAAATGGATTTATTAGACGTACTACTCTGAGGACAACTGCCCCATTAGCTTTGCTTCACACTTCCTCTGCTTGGGGAAACCTGGCATCAAACACGATGCCAAAAGCAATCGGAGCTATTCCCAGGGCAGGCAAGTCTCCTGTGCCTCCACGAAAAGCTGCTGCAGCACAGCTGGACCTGTGCCCTTTGTGCTGGTGCTGTGACAGCAGCCTTCCTCTCTCACACAGTTTTTCAGAACCAAACCACAGGCAATTGGATTCCCAGACTTGAGGTGTCTTTAAGCACCAGATTTTAGCAATTCATTACCACCTCGTTGGGGGAGGTTGGTATGGGATTAGGAGGTGTTGGAGAGGGGTATCTGCCAATGTAGCAGCTGGGAACAGAAAGGCTGTGGAGAAGCTCTGATTTTCTCTGAGGGAGCTCAGTGCTCCTCCAGCTCTGCCACTGCACCCATCAGTATGGCCAACTCCCTACCCTCTCTGGGTTCTTGTGCTCCAGAAAATAAGCACATTTGTGATGCAGCTGCTCTGCCTTGCCTGACAGCGATCATGGGTACTTTGAGACTCTTTCTGGAACAAGAGCTAGAAACACATCCTATAACTGGGTCAGGGAAAAACAGGAAAAACACTCTTGTTGTGCCCTATCAGCCAGGTATGGGGTTACCACACGACTTCAAGAGGGAAGGATGCAGAAGCTCCTCCAGTAGGGTGTTTGGTTTGGTTTCCTTTAGTTAAAGCCAGACTTCAGTTCTAGAGAAGCCTCAAATTCTTTTCCTTTGATTTTACCAGTTTTAGGGCAAGCCATAAAATATTTCAGCTCTATCAATTTAGAGGTGACTAAACAAGTGAAAATGTAGGATTAAAATTTTAAAAATTAATTGTAACCATGAGGTTCATCACAAAGAAGTACAGTACATTGTGCTGCTACATCTCAAGTGGTCTGTGTATGTGTGTATATGTATAAATATGCATGTGAACACATGTTTTTCACATCTACACCCTCAACTTTGCACCCAGAATAGATCAGCAAGTTAAATTCCATTCCAGAAGGGAATACACGCTGTCTGTAGATGATCCTCTGTGTTAGAAGCCTGGCACAGTTCCAGCTTGGATTACTTTTGTCCTGGCTTTTTTTTTTTTTGTGAGAAAGGGAAGGACAAACCCGTCTCTTGGAGGTACTGCAAGTCACATAAGGAGCGACACAGACCTTGTGCAGCACATGACAAGAGGTAGGCTCTTACATGGTAAAAGCTGGGAGGCTGTAAGGAGTCACCATACACATCAATGAACATTTGTATGGAAGTGTTTGGAAAATCACTGCACGGAACCCTACTTGGCTGGGCATCCTTTGCTCTGAAGAGCAGCTGAGGTAACATTTTTCCCCAGTAGCTCCAACAAGTGGAAGAAACCACTACAGGTGCAGCCCCTTCATCCTGTTACTGCATGAAGACAGTAGGATTTGATCAAGAACAGTTTGCTGAGGAAGGATTTCTGACCTGGAAGTCCAATGTAAATGATGCTGACTCTTCCCTGGCTCCCTCTGTGTGCAGGCTTCCCGTTCAGGACAGAGTGTCTGTGACACCATGGTCATAATTCAAAGCGTTTTCTAAATAAATTATAAATAAACCCAGTGAGAAGAGTTAAATGTAGAATATATTAGATTTCAGTGATGAAGCCTCTGATTAATATAATGAAAAGCCTAGTCTAATTGCATTACCTTCCATTAGCTCCCATCTTCTTTTTTTTTTTATAATTGTTTCTAAGGCTGTGTGTACTTTCATCCCACATTTATTCAAGTGAGACTTCTGCTTTCAAAACTGCACCTTTCATCAATCTCCTATTAATTAGCCAAATGCCACATCATATTATACATTGATGCATTCAGTCAAGCATGTGCCATAATGAGAGGAGAGCCCACGGTCTGTCCAGGCTCCTCTCAGGAGCTGGTCATTGGTATTCCAGGATAAGTCAGCTTACTGTAATTTGAAATTGGTCTGCCGTCCCATTAGGAATCCGCCCGATCAATACCGAGTGAATTAGAGTTTCAGTGATCTGATTAACTCCCCATTATTTTCTACCCTGGCTGATTTAGAATGCATGATGAGACAATATTCCAGTTTCTTTGCTTTATCCCAGTTTAAATGAAATATAGACATCTGAGGAAGCAGTGGCTGTGCATTTGATTTGGCTGTGGTGTTATAAAGTCAAACACTGCAAGTGTCTGCCTCGCTTTGACAGCTGGGGGCAAGGGCTGCCATGTTACACAGAGAGATGGCAGGAGGCTGGAGGAAACAGGGACATGTTTTCACACTGCTGCTCCTTTCTGCCTCATCCAT
Organism: Drymodes brunneopygia; assembly: GCA_013400955.1. NCBI lineage: Eukaryota > Metazoa > Chordata > Aves > Passeriformes > Petroicidae > Drymodes > Drymodes brunneopygia. The sequence goes on from VZTZ01033170.1 coordinate 405,288, forward strand.
TCTGTGCCCCCTTGGTTGGGCAGACTTGGGTAGACTTGCCTAACTTAGGGTAGGTTCATGCTGAGTTGGTAGGTGGCCACACCATTTCTGGTCCTACATCTGTAAGCCGAGATTTAGGGGTGGAAAACTCTATGTACTGACTCTCTGACTGTGAGCCTGAGAAAAGGTGTTGAAGATGTGCAGTGGAAATGTGAGATATGCTCTAATTCATGGGGTCTCTGCCATCATGAAAGAGGGAAGTTAGGAAATCTCATCAAGTTTTGTTAGGTCACAAGTACTTCGCCTTGAGGGCATGGATGATTATTTTGTGTTGGCAGCTTGTGGATGCAATCCTTAAATGGGGTTTCCACTTGCTGTTTTATTGCAAGTACATAACAATGTGAAACAGGAACAGAAAAAAAGGCCTAATTTTGTGAGTCCAGAAGGTAGATTTTAAATAGAAATCTTGCTGGCTGTGGTTCATTTGCTAATTTTGAAATGATGTTAATAGATCCCAGTTATCTACTATTTTTTTTGATTCTTGCACTTCCAAAGTGAAAAGGCTTAGTATTTTTACTGCAAATTTTCTTGGCAGTGCATGTTAATATTGGCCTGGGGAAACAGGGGTGAAAAAAACAATCCTGGTGTGCTGCAAAGAACTGTATAACCTGATAACCCTAAACTCTCTCTGTGTTCACTGCTCAGTGGCTGTGGAAAAGAAGTAAGATAGTCAGAAAAGATTGCCTTTGTGGTAGCTGGAGGTGTTTCAGCAAGGTATTCTTACCTAAAGAAGTTGCCCCTAAAAAAAATCCGACCTTGACACCTACACGCTCTAAAGACTAAAAGGAAAAGACTTCCCATTGTGTTTAGATACTCAAAGAGAGGATTTGGACCCAAAGCTGTATTTTAAAATGTACAGCCTTGATGTGCCAAAAGGCCAGAATTAAAAAAATGCTTTAAAAAATGAGAAAATTATTTGGGGAACGCTGCAGATGCATTTATTTTAGGAGACCAAATCTTGTTTGTATTCTCCTTCAAGGTGCTCATAGCGTCCTAACCCCTTTAATGCATCTCAGAGCATCAAGTAATGAGCAGGGCTGCACATTTTGTGTGCCAATAGGCAAAAAGCAGGTCATAATCTGCTTAATATGTGCAATGTGTATATTAATATTAATTTCTCTCTTTTACAAATTAATATAGATTTGCTGAGTAGTACATGTATAATGCATAAATACATACATAAAAGTTAAATGTGGACGTACTCTTCTGCCAGTGTACCCTGACATAATTTTAGGGTTTCTTCATTGCTGCTTCATGGACAGTTTGCAGGCTGTGGTTTTTTGGGAGTGTCCTTGCTTGGAGGGACTGCATTTGTTTGGGTCCTTTTTTGTTTGGGGTTTTTTTGTGTATATGTATGGGGTTTTTTTGTTTGAGAAAAGAAAATATAAGAGAGGAGGCTTGCAAGTGCCAAGAGCTTAAGTCATCTGTGGGCAGTGGAACTGAAAACTCTGACTCCCAAAGTCCAGCCTCTTCAGAAGTCCTGGGGCAGGATGTCACCGATGGGATGATAGAGCTCTGTGCAGAGCCCACTAGAGGGTGATAAAGCCTAATGCTAGGGACATGGAGGTGACACACAGGGTCCAGAGCCCCTGGCATCCCCCTTGCCTGCCTGGGGTGCATGCCCTGGTCCCACCTGCCAGGCTTAACATGTCCATGTTTAATGGCATTAACAATCCCTGCCTGAGAAAGATGAGCTGAGCCTTCAGCTCATGGGTAACAGCCACCTCAGGAATCTCCTCAGAGCATCGTGAAATGGAGAAAACAATTGAAAAATTATGGGAAAAAATACTGGAGCAGGTGCAGAACAGCTGACCTGATCCCCACTACCATATGTGAGGGATGAAAACAATGCATTACAGGGTCAGTTTTACCAGCAAATAAGACAAGGAGCTGCACAGAGATGGCCACAAATTAGTGAGCCAATGGCCAACTGGTCTGTTCCAAACCCACTGGGGCTGGTGGGAAGGTGGTCTGTTGACTTGGCTGGGCTTTCAGTCATGACCACAGCAGAAAGGCACATTGTGGTGCTTTCCACCAAACACAGCTCACCCATGGGCTGGAAAGAGAGCCAGTTTTGTGGAGTTTAGGTTCATGGTGATAAAAATAATACTTTTCCCGGGGAAATATTGTGAGCTCTGGGATGTGTGTAGCTTAATGTTTGAGTGCCATGGACTAGCTCAGTATTTGTTGTGGATTAAGGCAAGAAAACATGAAGGGGAGATAAAGAAGTGTTGGTAAGCGTTCATGTGAAATGTTGGGCTAAACTAGCAAAAAAAAAATTTCATCGTTTAAAAGTTGCAGTAGCATTACAAAAGGGCTAATCACCTTTGGAATTGTACAAACTGTGGAATCCTAAATAGAAAATCTGTAGGATTTGAAAGAAGTTTGTGACAAATTTCAGATGTGATTTACTACTTCAATGTTTTATTATTATTTCTGAGAAACCCATATAGGACTCTATTAATTAAAACTCAGACTGACACTTTGGCTCCATAAGATTTAGGAATTAGTGTGATTTTATCTCATTAGTGCATTTATTGCAGTGTTCGTCCTTTTAATTAAGCATTAAGTCCCTCCAAGGTGAGTTTTATCATCCCATAATGCACCTGGGCTTTCACTACTTGTCTAAATACACATTAGGGGATGACAGCCACTTTGGAGAAACCTTAATTGTGTTATCACTGAAGTTTGAGTCTTTTATTTGTCTGGGTTTGGGTGAAAGGTTTAAATTTCTTTGGCTGGAAGGAGACACTGTGATGTCAGTTGTGTCTGTGTGGGTAGGAAGGCTGAATCCAGTGGGCTTGAGAAGGACCTGAACCAGTGCCCAAAGAGGTTCCCACTGGTCCTGGTGGCCTTGGGAAAGAGATCCAGAATGAGGTGCTCAGCACACAGCAAAGCTTGTTGACATACCTCACATCACACTTGATATTTCCAGCCGACAATTGAGGCTGGTGGTGGACTCCATCCCACATGGCCAGCTGAGCTGGAATGTGGCTACTGCTCCTGGATGTGAGGCTCAGATCTCCTGGGATGTTCAGGCCTCTGCTTCCCATGTGAAATATCGAGGGGTTGAGCCCAGGCTTCTCTGGTGCCAGCGAGTCATCACTTTATTGGAAATAAGGGGATGTCTTGGATGTACATCCACGTGCCACATATACACACCTGTAGATGTGTGTGTATGTGCATACATAAAAACTGGGCAGGTTTTGCCCCAAAGGGTTTGCAGTGCTAGCACTTGAAGAACACCGGGTGAGCACGCAAAGAACTGATGTGCAGTGACCAGAGAGAAGATTTCTGTACAGAAATTACCCCTGCAGACATGCTCAGCTGTGAATACAGTCCTGTTTAAATAGTGGTTTGTGCAGTATGGGTATGTGTATATCTTTCTCAGGAGCAGAGGTGGTATTGTCAGGCTATTTCAATAAACCATTTTGCTGTCACCAGATGGCAATGTAATGATATTTTGCCATTATTTTTCCTTGATATGTCACTGCCAACTTGTGCTACTTGGTGCTTCCCTGTAAGCCCTCACTAAAACAGTTATGTTTTTAATTTTTTTTTTAAAGCCACTATTTTCTCTTTTAATTTTGTTTTGCTGACTTCTTTATTTAAAACAAGAACTTTATGCATTTAAAAGACTGCAGGAATTAAGAAATATATTTTCTGCCTTACAGGTCCAAACCTCCCGGGTCAAATAGAGAAACCTCATGATTTATTGTAATGGCTGTTACTGTTATTAACACTATTACATGAAGTTTTTTTTGTTAAGTGTATCATGACTATAAGATTAAGGAGTTGGGCAGCAGTACAGACTTTTTTCAGTAAACAGAAAAGGCTGAAAAAGAGAAGATTGGTAAAACAAGTCAGAATAAACAGCCATAAATTAGGCAAAATGATAGCTATTTGCCTGAGCTGTGTTACTTCTGACTTAGTGGGAATTGTGTGCAATTTAACAAAGTTAAAATTGGGGAGCTCAGGTAACATCTAAAAAATGTCAGCAAAAAGACTTTCTAGGCTCCTTAACTATTATTATGAAGCTGGGATATTCTTGTGTTTTTCAATCTAAAAAAGAAAAATATAACCATTTTTATTTTTCTCAATGCTAGTAGAAAGCATACCATTATAACATCCAACACGTGGTTCCTGGACTGGTCTTGGCACTTTGAGACAATCTAGTCAAAAAATCTGATGCTTTGCTATGCAGGTGTAAATCAAAAGATGTTCTCCTGAAGTAAGTTTGAACTGTGTTTGCATGGAAGTGCCCTGAGGAGCAGCTGAGTCAAGTGCAGGAGTGCTTATTTAGCAATATGGGGCATTTGTAATCTAGTGCTGCCAAATTAATTTCCCTAAATTTCAGTTTTCTCCTCTGTAGGCAATCCTAGTGCTGTCCCCTAGGAGAGTGATAAGATGACTCTGTACGATTGCAGTGAAGCTGTAGTTAGAGGTCCAGGTGTAGGGATTTGCCCCCTCTCTATATAAAGAGATTATCAATTCTGAATATAATCTGAGGAAAAGTTAACTTGCCCTGTTGCAGTAATGAAAAGTCACCTGTTTTTCCAAGAAATTACAAGAAAAGGTTTTTTATTGTATGAGAAATTCAGCCTAGCACTTTGCACAGGGTGCAAGAATCGCCTTTTGATCCCAAATATGGATGCTCAAGTTTGTAAATTTAATAAAAAAGATAAAAACCCCTATGGCAGTGCTTATACCAGAAGCAATAAACTCTGATTAGATCTCACTATTTTTGTATCAGAGTCTCTTTGGCTTGCACAGAGGTGAGAGCTCTGGATGGCTTCAGACAAATGCTAGAGCATATGAAGTTTAAAGACTCATTCAGATGTCACATTGTTTAGGAAATTAGAATAATCAAGTAAGTTTTCTGTCACTGTTCCTTGTGTGTTTTAACTGTCTATGCCCTTCCATCATTCATTCCTGCATAACTGAGGCTGTATCTATGCTCCTATTTCTTGGTCTGGGTGTCTGCATGTGATGAATATCTCCATCAGCTCATCTTTATTAACCTATTAAACAGTGAAGAGTCCTAACCAAGAAATCAGGTACCATCAAAACATCAGAGATGCTTCTGGTGTTCATGTCTTATTGTTGGCACTTGCAGCTGAGGAAAATGAATATTTAAGTGCAGCAACACGCTTGTCATGCATTTCTCTTAGCACAAGCAACTAAAGGAGAGGAAAGATAAGGGTGAAGGCAGGGAAGATCTGTTGTTTTTCCCCAGGCAGACTTCATGGGTTTTAACTGGTACTAAAATGCAAGTTGTAGTTGTGCAAAGGCAACTGATGACTAATTGAACCTCGAAATTGAGATCTGAGTCAGCAACTTTTACCAAGTCACCTTCATGGGTGAAAGAACACCTGTAGAGATTGCACATTGTCTTCTCAGTGCTCCTTGATAAGATCTAGGTTAAACGAAACAGATTAGAAAGTCTGTCACTTTTTTTAAAAGCCAGGGAAATACTCTGTATTCAGGTTTACATTTGAAAGAAGACATGATAACTTATAAATACTTTTGCAGTGAATATTCTTAGACTTCAGTTGTGGTTTGGTTAAAAAATTGCTCCTGCTTGCCTTTTCTCACCGTGCTTATTATGTGAAGCGGATGAATTTGCAGCAATAAAACAATTTGCCAATATTCTGTGCTATTAAAAAAAAAATTAGTCAGCAGGTGTGTGGAATCCCTTGAGTCCTGGACTTATGCATTGGAAAGTCACTTCCTGGGTGAAAAACTCCTTATGCTTGAGGTCCTTGAAGCTTTGGGTGTTCCTGCACTGCATGTTTCCAGGCCTTTATTCTCACTGTTGCTGGGCAGCTGCTCATCACAGAACTGCAATTGCTCTATTTTGCTTGAGCAATGTCAAAATATTACACCTGCTGCCCATGCTACTCTTGATAAAGCCCAGGAACACTTCTGGTTTCTGGGCTGCAAGTGCACATTGCTGGATCATGTTGAACTTCTCATTCATCAACACCTCCAGTTCTTCTCCTCTAGGCCGCTCTCAGTCCGTTCTCTGCCCAGCCTCTGCTTGTGCTTGGGATTGCCCTGACCCAGATGCAGGACCTTGCACTTGGCCTTGTTGAGCTTTAAATGGCAGATTTCCTCAACTGAAGTGCTTGAAGCAGCAGAAGCCTCAGGTGTGTTACAAGGTGATGTGCATGTGAGGGAGGATTGTGCTCTCACAGCTTTTGGAGAGGTCTGTTTGCAGCAGCAAGGATGGTACCTTGCACTGGAACAGCTGTGTGTATGTAATCTTTTTTGTAGACAGCATCCACTCAATACAGAAAAGAATTGCAAATATAATCACAAACCAAGACTCACTTGTGTGAGAGGATAACAAAATGAGTCTGGAAGCCACTCATAAAGGACAGGATATTAAAGACAGTGGTGGGGAGGAGGCAGGCTATTAATCCATATGTCAGTGATGCCAAATGGGTCTTCTGCAGTTGAACATCTTCCAGCAGAGACATTGACCAGTCCAAGCATAGATCTAGGCCTATCTTCCACCCTAATCTCTGTTTTCTGGGGAATGAGCAGTAAATATTTTGCAGGAAAGTGTAACTGGTGTAAACAGGATTAAACTGGAGCATTTTAGGAAGTATGACGTATCCTCCTGTTCATGACACAACCATGCTTTCTGTAAAGCTCCATAGCATTAGCTCATCCTGAACATCTTGGAGACAATTTGTTGACAGAATTTATGGCAGAAGTTGGTTATTTTCTCATAAATTTGAGAGAAATATTACCGGATTCTCAGGTCATGTCAACAGGCTCAGGCTGCTTCGAGCCAAGGATGCAACAACACTAGGGGTCAGATGAGGACCTGGACTGTCAGGTTGGAACCTGATCCGTGCTCTGTGCTTGCCTCTGGTTTAGGTCAGATCATGAGTGAAAGGTTTCACTTCACCTCTGAGAACATAGAGCTGTCTTTGCCCTTCTAGAGAAAGTGGCTGCCAAACTTGCTGTTGCAATTTTTGAATGAAAAACTGTCAGAGAGTGGGAGGATGGGCTCCTACACAAGCTGGCTTTTTACTGAATTTTTGTTTGCTCAGACTCCTGTTAGCTGGAGAGAGTGAAGCCCAGGTGAAGCTGCTCAAGCTGGCTGATGTGGCCCGGAGCCAGCTAGGATGTGGTGTCACACTGCCCATCCTGGTGTTTCTTGTCTCCCAACAAACGGAGGGGTCTGCTCCTGTAACACACTGCAGTGTAGACACGTGCACAGCTGGGACTTGTGCTTCACTTCCCTCCCCTTCCTACCAGGCATCAGATAAAAAGATCCTTTGTAAAGCAAGTTTATAAATAATTTAATGGCAGATATAAAAAGCTTTTACCATTTTTTTTTTAACTGGCCTTTTTTTTTTTTGTAAATCTGTCTACATGAAAAACATACTTAGCAAAGTTCACACAGAGAAGGCTTAAAGTTATTATTAGGCACATAAATTGACTGCATTCTCATTTATATGCAGGCAAATTTCTTTAATTTATTAATCTGATTTGCATAGAAAATTATGGCACTCATCACTGAGAAGTCTCATTTAGGAAAGGTTTTATAAAGCTGTAACTAATTAGAAATAGAAGAAAATACTTAAATGTGTTCAATTTTTTACCTTTCAAAACTTTTTTTTCTTTATATGGAAAAAATATTTTTAAAAGGTACCTATTGCAAGAATCTGGAGCTTATTTGAAAATTCCTTCACCAATACATATTTTGCCTTCTTATATTTAATTCAGGACAGAGGAAAAAGATTATTGAACTTAAGTTTTGAAGTTCACAGGGGGGAAAAATAGCTTAGAGGAACTGTTCTGTGGTAATGTAGGAGGACACTTAATTAACTTGGGCTTCATTTAAAACCGTAGTGTAAATCTTTTCAAAATGAATCAAAGTCTCTGCTGAATTATATCTTAGCCAAGTTTTACAGTCAAAAGACTCTTAAATCAGTAAGACCTGTCACTGTGAGAGCTGTGGTAGTGTTTTCACATTCTCTGCAAGCTCATCTGCTCTTGGACTTGAAAGTCTTTTCCCAGGGTCCATTTGCTCTAGGAACAGCTGGCTGTTTGAGGCAGCACATTAGCAGCTCACAATTAAACAATATTCCAGCTAATTTGAGCTCAGGCAGATGAAGAACATCAGTGACAGTGAGTTTCCTCCCTCCCACCCTCTGTTTGTTCAGTTTTAAAAAAACTTTAGTTGGCTTTAATTGCACCTTGGAGACGAGGTTGCTAGAATTCTCTCTTCATCGCTGTGTCCAGCTGAGAAATTGTTCTCCCATCTTGCTGAGGCAAAAGGAGAAGAGCGCTCAGCCCACACATGCTGCAGATGTGCAAGGGGGCAAACTGGGGGAAGCAATGACAATTAAAGAGCATATGGTCAAAAATAAATCTGTGCAGTAGTGCCAGTCCATATTAATCACAAGATTAGAATAACAGCGTATCTGTACAAGTAGCATGCTAAATCTCCTGTTACATTTACTAGCCTTCATATATCTGGATCTGCATGTTTATCAGGGTGTCTTATATGATATACTATATGAAGTGAGGGAGGATTTATAGTACGTTTTGTGTAAATGGGCCTGATAAAAACCAGAAAAAAAAAGGGCTGGTAAAACATTAACATCTGGAAAGATGTATGTCACTGGAACAGCACACACCAAACAGGTGTGTGAATGTGTGAAAGAACAATGGAATTAAAGCTTCAGCTTAGCAGGACTGTAGTATGCCAAGCTTTTCACACATCTGGGTAAAAATGTACTAAGTTTTCATCCTAAGTTTAACACTGTGAGGACGCTTCCTGCCAAAGCATTTTCATCATGTTGCTTTGAGATATTGAGAGTTTCTTAGTGGGATTTATCATGGAAATAACTCCATGGTTTTTTTTGCATGGATCTGTTTTGCTCTGGCCATGTGTTCCTTGTGGGGACTGAGGAATAGGCAGAACTAAACCAGGGGAAATTTTCAGCGTGCATGAGTTTTATCAACCAAAACAACACTTTTAACAGGTGTCCTATTACTTGGTTTCTGCATGGAGTGAGCAGGAAAGAGGACTGATGACACTAACCATAGCATGAGCTTTGTGGCCTGATCTGTGTTAGAATGCATGGTCTGGATTGGGAACCGGTGCTCCACCTGCAAGTGTGAAACGTAAATTTTGGCAAGTTTTAACGCTGTACAAGAACTTAGGCTTTGAAAAACCCTTTCCAAAATGGCTGGTTTTCCATCACCCAGGGTGGTGCAGAGGTCTAAAAAGTGAATTATCTGTTAAAAATTACACCAGTGTGACTCTCTACTGTAAAAATTAAGTACTTAAGTATCCACAATAAAATATATGAGATTTTTCCTATCAGCATTTCCATGAAGCTGTAAAGTTGCTGTAACCTGGGTTTCCCAGAGATAACATGAAAAGAAGTAATTCCCCTTGAAGAAGGATGGTGTCCTGTGGGAGAGAGGTGGGTACCAGGGATACTGGGTCGGGAGTAACAGCCACACCAGGCAGAGTTCTGTGTGTTGCAGCTGTCACAGACTGTTGGGTGTTACTCAGCCTCAAGGAAAACCCTGCTCTAGAGGAGAAGCTCTTTTAGGCTACCAGATTTCCCCTGTGACCAGATAATTTTCTTTTTTTTTAAAGGATAAGAAGGTTCCCTTTATTCCATTGGTAGTGGCTTGAAAGGCAGGACCATCACAAGTCCCAGGCTAAGCCATAAAAGCAGATGCTCTGCATTAACTCTGAGACCTACTCTTGTATTCCTAGATCAGATACCTGCCCTTAATACCTCGCTTCTCTTCACCTGGGTTGTACTTTTTGTCTTCATCACCTGCCCTTCAGAGTTCTGAGCAAGCCTCTGCATTTCTCATTTGCAGAAATAACATTATCTGGAAGGAAATATAATGAATACACAAAATATTATCAGAGGTATGGGGTGTCCTTGTCACTGGCAATAGTCACACCCCATTTATAAGCTTGTCTTGATGTGGCTGCATGTGCCAAGGTTGGTTTGTGCAGGGTAGGACAGGGGCTGCTTCAGAAGCACTCAGAATGCTGGTGAGGTGTCTGATGGAGACACACTTCATCCGACAGGAAAGATAATAGAATTGCTTTCTTAAAATCAGCTCCCAAAATGGAGAACTTTTTGACCTGCTATTTCAATAGATATGGAATTTTTTATCAGCTTTGCAATTCACACAATCTCTCAAAAACCTCAGACAACGGTGCCTCTGTTTGCTCCTGCTCTGCCACTGATTTCCATGTTTTATCTCTACCCTTATTAAGTAGCTACAGTAAGAGAAGAAATGAATATTTCCCTTGCTCAGTTGAGCACCTCCAGTGGCCTATGGTCTTCTGCCAGATTTTGAATAAAAAGGGGATGCAACTTTCCATGAAAGTTTTTTCAAGTTTTGCTGGTCAGAACACCTGCAGAAAACTTTTCAGATATTCTTGAGCTGCATCAAAATATTTCTGTAAAAATGATAACTGAGAATGATCGTGCTGCATGCTTGGGGCTGCATTGTGATGTTGGCAGGTTTGAGTACAAGCTGAATAACTTACGAGGGCTGAGTTGCTCAAGCATTACTAAATTCCTCAAAATGCAAAGCAGTTATTGCACTGCTGAAGCTTTCTTAGGTGGACAGGAACTTTCTGCTGGTCAGCATCTCGTTTTTCATGCCAAGTCTTCTGTTCTTTCCTGTTTCCTCCCTAGCACATGATATGTGTGCAGCAGCATTCCTAGATTTACTGTTTTGCATCTGAATGAGGAAGCAGCTGCTGATGCTGTGATGATGCATGCAATCTAAGGCTGCCAGCTTTTTATTCCTGTCTATGGGGGTTTTCTGTAGCTTCTACTGGGAAGCTTATTGGGCATGGTCAGAGTTTTAGGATGGGCTGGAGACACAGTTAAAATACAGTTAATAGGATGTCTACATACTCAAGGACTTGCAACTGCTTAAAATGAACAAAACAAGGTCCTCAAATGGGTAGGAAAGAATTTTTGTTCTGCATGACTGACTTCATAGAAATGTTTTTGATGAGTTTCCTTTTTTGTGTGATGGTTTCCGAACCGGTGTTCTTTCAAGGTTAAAGTGTCAGTACAGAGGCTACAGCCAAAGAGATGGCTTTGGTTTATGACTTGATTTTTCTGGCAGAATGCAAAGAAATTGGTCCTGATTAACAAAATACTAGTTTGTTAATGAGCAGACTATGAACAAAAACCTCATATTTCTTCCTTGCTTTGTTCTTTTAATACTTTGTTTGAGCTGAACATTGCTACTGAGTAAGTGCAATTCAGCCTAGTTATGGTCCCTGTGCTTGTGCTGGGCACTCTGCCTTGTAGTTCCTCTGTCCAGGCTGAACTCTGCCCCAGTAGGGATGGAACTCTCCCAAAAGTGTCTTTTCCTCAGTATTTGTGAAATGTGGGAGATTTCTGCAGTGGAGAGCATTAATCAGAGCTATGAAAAGGAGTTTGGGGCTTCATCTCCATGGGTCTGTCAAATGGAGTTCATTTGGGGTGAAACTGAAAAAGGAGTCTACATGCTGCAGGGATTAACAGGATAAGAGAGTGATGCAAAAGTTCTGTGATTCCTTTCAATAAATTACAAATATATTTATTTACAAAAATAATTGCAAACAGAAGTTCATATTTAAATAGCTAAAAAGGTCAGTTGTAGCCAGAGCATTGATCTGTCTGCTTGTTTCTCTAGACATAAGTAGAATAACCTCCAGGTTGCTGTATTTAGATAGAATTCCACATTCCTGTCTAAGCCTTAAGCAATATCCAGAGCTCTTTTAGTCTCAGTCTCCTCTTCACTACCTGTTTATTCAGCTCTGCACTTCTTGTCAGTCTTTCTCATACTGAATGTAGCTTCTAAACTGTTGACATGGCAAGTGGGCTTCCTCCTCTCTCTCCACAGCTTTCTTTGTGGAAGTGTCATTTGCTTTGTGTGAGAATCGAGAGTTTTTACTTAATACATCCCCATGCAAGAGTAGAGGGATCTTTAAGCCTGATGTGCCAGTACTGATGTTAGACAAAAAGAATTTTCCTTTGCCTCTTGGGTTGTCTGAATTGATGGGTGAATGAGTACTTAAAATTTTCTTACAGCTGGCCAAAGACATCAGGCTAATGATTTTTGTTATCTGCATAGAAACCAAGGTGCAAAAGGCTTAGCAATCTGCCATCACCTTGTGAATCAGAACAACCCAACATGCAACCCAAAAGCCTGTCTTTGGGTTCTTTTACTTGAGGAGTAAGACAGCTTGCTCTGAAGGAAAGTGTCTGGCTTCCTGCTTGGAAGGAAATTAAATTAGTATGGCAGTATATGCCTTGTACATCTGCTGTGTAATATGCTTTGTGAAATGCAGACATCCAGAGCAAGGATGCAGATGCTCCACTACTTGCAGAAGTTAATGACAATTATCCCAGTCTTTGATGGCAAGCAAAGTCATGAGGCTCTCATTTCCACAATCCATCATGCCACCGCAGGCTTACTGCGGGATACTTCATGACGAGCTGGTGAGAAGAATATACAAACTCATATGCTGCTGTTGCAAATCAATTCTGCAGCAAAGTGGAAATAACTCTTGTACCAATAAGCAGCGAGGCCTATGAAAAAATACCCGCTTTCTGAATTTTCAGCTTGCAGATAACAGGAGAAGCCATCAATCATGTTAGAGAGCTCCCATTCCAGCGATGTTGTTCTTAAAGACACACCAGATGAAATCGGACAAGACCAGAATATACAAAGCCCCCCACCCTTTTTTTTTTAATCTTGCTTATTTCTAGGGAGTTGAGCATGAGAAAGGACCTTTTTCTACTTTTTTCCTATTTTTTTTAAAACAAACCTGTGTCCTGGCAAAAGCATGTATGTTGGTTAAGTTTGCTGTCAAAATGACTAATTAATTGTTTCACAAATGGCTATTAAACATACATCAATGAGATACTCCCTTTCTTTTTGGCAAATGGAGATTCTGTGGCATGTCTCTTTCCTTGGCACCCTTGAGCTGGCTAAAAGCATGCACAACTCAATCTCACCACATCACGGAGTGTCCAAAACTGTGCTCCAGCTGAGGAGAAGCAAATAGCTGGGGTGTTTTAAATGTCCATATTTCACTTTGTAAATCCAGAGGCACTTCATCATTCCTTCAAACCTTCTTTTTTTCCTTTTCTTTCTGCCTTTTTAGGTGTGTTTGAGGCATATCCTAGGCCACAAGAAAAAGGCACCAATACATCAATACCCAACACACTCAGACAAACATGTGTTTCCTGTTGTCTTTAAAAAAAAAAAATTATCATCTCATGGGGGGCAGATAACACCTGAAACTTACTAGTCATGCTCTCAGCATCCCTTGAAATCCACCTGTGTTGCCGAAGTGAATAAAAGAAAAAGGACATCATGCAGTGGGATACTGGGTTTTTTTGTCATTGGCAGAGATGCAAAATACTCTGAGATAGAGAGTGTCATCCAGATTAAGTTATACTTTCCTCTGTAATATAAATTAAATTAAGTCAAGTTGCAGCACTAGAAAGCCTAAGGCATTTTGCAGCCAATTATTTGTTGGTTTTGGAAAAAAACCTGAGCAGCAGTGCTTGATCAAGATAACATAAGGCTCAAGCTTCAAGTGATTCTCAAATAGGCCACAGAGAAACTGGCCTATTGCTGTCTGTATCCACAGACTCTTCAAAAAGTTCAGGTAGGCACACAGTTCACTCCACCCTGGCAGTGTACTGTGCTGTTGGGAGCTACTTGAGCAATATGTTCTCTGCATTCAAAGGGGTTACTGGGACATATTAAAAACTATCAGCTAATCCTGTTCATAATTAGCCATGAATGAAGTTAGATTTTTAGAAATGCAGCGAAATCCACATGTTGAGGAGTGTGAGTCAGCCTCTGGATTGGAATTGTAGTAGGAAATCCGAGGATATTATTTCTTAGCTTGGCCTGACATGGCTAAAAGAGGCTGCTAACATAAAGTGCCAAAGCATGTCAATTTTTGATCTCATTGGATATAGCAGTTTGTGTGTTGCCATGTGTGAGGTGTAAGGATGTACCCTGGTAATTTCTCAGCACTGCTTTCCTGTCTTCTCCATTCCATCACTGCCAGTGGTCTTTTCTGTTTCCAGTGGCTGTCATTAATTTAGCCTTTGTGCCTAAAAGGGATCAACTCCTTCACATGCTTTGATTCTTGGTACTGTTAAGAATAGTGTCTGCTAGTAAACTCAGGTTTAGGTACAGCAGGAACTGATGGAAAAAAGGTTTGGCCAGCTGAAAACACACACCCTCACTTGCCTGCTCTTCTAGGCTTTCAACATGTTCCAAAAGTGTCTGCAAATCGGCCAAGTAATCAATAGCTATGGAGCTGTTTTTTTCAGAAGCTACAATCAGTTGATGAACAATATAAAAGCCAAAGAACAGCTCTGTATTTCCAGGGGGTTTTACTGCTGGCACTTCATGTGACCTTCTCTGGTTAGTTGAAGAGGCAAGCTCAAATACATCAGGAAATGGAGTAATACCAAATACAGCTGTCAGATGAAACTCTCTGTCCAATTGATGAAATTTTAATTTACTTTGCTCTTGTCCTTTCCAAATGGTTACCTTTCAGTTTTCCCTACACTGGGATTCTGTAGATGTTCATTTTCTGAGAAAAATGTATTTGTTCTCCAAAGGGTACCACAGTGTGTTTTCTTCTGGCAACAGGCTGATGAAAACAATAAATTATTCAATCCAAGAATATCTAAAATGATGACTCACTGCTGGTTCCTATTTTTTAGGCCTTGTTTTCATTAACTTCTACATTAATAGTCCAAATGTGCAGTTAGATTGAAATGTCCTGTGAAATTGCCCTGCTTTCCTCAAATTGGGAAGCTCTCAGCCTCTAGAAACTGTTGTGAGATGCTTTTCCTCATTCTGTGAAATAAAATATGGTCTACATTTGACAAGAAAAGATAAATCTGTAGCCATTGGTTGCCACCCCTCCCTCCAAAATAAAAAACACTGCAGTTACAGCCACAGCAAGGGTAGGAATTGTTATTAAAGAAAGCATCGAAATGACCTTCTCCCAACTGTTTCGCTTTCTCTGCTTCACCTCTTTCTTAATGAAAGCCAAGAAATAAGTTCAGGGAACCCATGCACCTAAGTATTTTTAGCTTTCTCATTCATAAGGGAAGACTAAAACTGCAGGTTACCACCATCACAATAAATTTGTTCTCACCTTGCATAAATGAGACAGTGTAAAATATTGCTCCTTTGTGTGTTGAAATCAAATACTGTGGTAGATGAAAACACATATCCATTGTACTGATAGAACTCCTCTGAGCTGCGCAGGTGAGTCAAAGCCTCCAAGCCCTGTTCAAAGGAGAAACCTTCAATCTTATAAGAAAGCCCATTTATTTCAAAATTATCTTTGGAGAGGAGGTGGTAAATGGGCATTTCAGATGCAAATTCTGGGTTTGTAACTGCATGGTATGTGGCCAAAAAGTAAACTAATAATATGTGACCAGCATATTTAAGATGCTTTGCAGAGACTTTAAGCCGTCTTGGTGTGTTTAAAATGGGGCAGCCCCAGGGACCTTTGACAGGGCCAGTGGCAGAGGGCTCCCAGCTGCTCTTAGGTCTTCGTGCACATTTCATATTGTGGGTAGTTACAACTCAGCATAAAGCACAACCCAAGGGGTAGCACACGTGGCTGCTGCAAAGGGCTGTTGCTTCAAACTTCCCAACGAGACCTGTCAACGACTAATCTACATCGTTGTTCTTTTCCCAGCTAATGAAGGATTTGGAGGGTTTACTGGATTTGTTTTGTGTTGGTGTTTTTTTGTTTAAAAACTTTGTAATAGTAAGGTTTCCAAGAGGTGTTTTCCATGTCCCCAGGAGGATCAGTGAGCCATGGCAGGTGCTCACCACAGAATGTGTGTGCCAGGTCCTGAACAAAGGCTTCTGCTGGTCACAGTCAATCAGTCAGTGATTGGGTCCACAGTGTAGTGGTTTCAGTTCGCCTATCCGAGTTTCTGGCTAGATGCCAGCACACTTAGCAAAATTTACCTGATTTTGCTGTGAGATAAGGATTAGGAGTAGGCAAAGCAGGCTCAAACTTTAAGAATATAAAGAAAGTTCATTAATAAACCTAAAACAAAAGGGAAAAAACAAGAAAAACCACAACAAAACCCTCAGACCACCTCTCCTCCCCCCACCTCTCCATTTCTTACCCACTGACAATAAAAAAAGACAACACTTGGACTTTCAGTCAGTTTACCACCTCTAAAATAATATTTTCTCAGTTCATTTAGGGAGAGAAGTCTCTCTTGCTTGTACCATGGACCCTCTGTAAGAAAATAGTTTTTTATGGGTTTCAGCCTCACAACCAGCAGCCGCCCAGGAGAAAAATCTGCTTGTTGTGAAGGATGCCTCCCCCCACACCAGGAGCCTTCCCACAGCCACTACAAGGGGGCCATGACCATCCATGGGGTACCCCTTTAAGGATGAGCAGTTCTATTGCAGCAGTGAATAAAATCCCCTTCTTCTGTGTCTAGCAACACAGGTTCTCCTGGCAACACAAGTTCTCCAGCATTCCCCGGGGCAAGGGACAGCTTACAGCCTTTTCTCTGTCTTTGTTCAAGCTTCTCATCAGGCTGTACTTACTTCAATACTTGTCTTTACCCAGCTGTTTTGGTTCACTGGCTGCTCTTAGAACATCGCATCCCCCTTTTGGACTATTTTCTTGTATATTACAGGGAGTTTATTAGCTTAGTCCCAACCATGGTTTCACAAAAGAGTTCTCAGCTTCACTCTCGAAGCACTTCTCAAGGTCCTCCCTCTAGGCGCCGGCTCTGATTCCTTTACTGACTTAAAGTTTGTATGTTGCATTTCTGTAGGTGTCCTCACTTGTTCCTCTCTCTTTGCAGGGAAGGATGGGTGTCTGCAAGTTTAGTCCGGGCATGGAGAGAGTTAATCACTCTGGCATTGTGACGATCATGTGGTCTCTGCCGGGCTGTTTGAAAAGTCTGAGCCGGGTGGCAGAGGCGCTCAGAGTCTCTGTGGCCTGGCTCTGCAAAGCTGGCTTGGTCTGGTGGGGCCAGCCCGGCCCGGGGTGACAGAGCAGGGCTTGGCTCGAGCTGGATGGAGCTGGCCCAGAGCAGGGGCCCGGCCCTGTCTAGTGTAGCTGACATGTCGGCTGAGCTGCATCTGCAGAGAGTTCAGGCCGGTTCCTCCCCCATGCCCAGCCCCAGCTGCAGTGCTGTGCCAAATCTCCCTTCTCCCCTCACCCTGGGGGTGGGGGGGCAGCAAAGGCCCAGTCTTACCAGAGAGAGACAGCAGGGACTGCTTCTCTATGAAAAGCAGCAAGGCCAAAGGGGAAGAGACTCAGAGGTCCTCTGCTTATATATGTTTTTTTTCCTCTAAGGCAGATAAACTTTTAATTGGTTTACCTTATATATCAGTACTTAAAACTACCTGATTATTGGCTCTCCCTCCCAGGAAGGAAGCTGTATTACTTCCTGCAGCATGGATCACTTCCGAGATTGACACCCCTTGGACCAACCCAGGAACCAGGATTTCTATTGTCTCACCTGACATCCTATTGCTTTGCATACTGAGCTTGTGGGTTTGTAGCCCTAGCATCAGTAATATTTTGAATTTGGTGCATTTCAAGACTCAACAAACACGTTTACTGTGACAGCTGCCATCAGCCATAACTGATGGTTTCAAATATTCTGAAGATGTTGTCTTGGTTTTTTTCATTTGTGGCTTTTTGGTGTAGTGTTTTGACTATGCTTTTTCTATGTAAGTTTGGGGTTGGGGTTTTTATTGTTTCAGTTTGGTAAAATCATAGAGAAAAAAACAGGCTGCAAGGGGGATGATATAACCAAGTTGTCAGGCCCAGGACAGATCCTTACAGGGGTCTACCTAACCTGTTGTACAGGACTGTCTGTGATGACAGCCTGTTCTTCTTTCCTATTGGAAACCTTTTGCTCATATCTGAGATGAGTTTTCCTTGCTGCAGCCCAATCCTGTTGAGTTTGATCCCATTAACAAGGCCTACTGGAGCAGGTGATTCCTTTCACCTTTACAAAAGCATTTCTCTGCTGTTAAACTTTTCTCTTTCCCCCATTTCCTTTAGGCTAAAACAACCCAATGGCTTCACTCTTAATAGACAGATTTAGTAAACTTACACCATCCAGGCCATTTTCAGGGTGGTTTTCAGTTCTTACACATCCATCTTTTGACGTATGTGAAAGGGGTTATTGTACACTAAGAGTAGCACTACCAGATGACATAGAATTTAAGGAACTTCTTCATGGGGTCATGTAAATTAAAATAAGATATCCCTGCATGACAATTTACTGTTTTGCAGCAGGAACTAACTAGAGAGCATTGAACAGTACTAGACATTTGCCAAAATATTTTGGGTTCATCTGTTTGTTTTGCCTTGAAGAATTTGGGCTATTCTGTACCCAGCCTCCCACAGAAGGTCTGTTCTGGCTAAAGGTCCTCTGGCTGTGCAAACACCCATTTTATGTTAAGGCCAGGAGGGTATTTGGATCTGCTCCTTCATGGATAGGAGCAAAGAGTGCTAAACAACTATAAGCTTTCAGGTTTGGGCTTTCCCTATACTTGTAAACAAAATACAAGTGAGTGACCCCCAAATTCATCCTTAGCATCTCATTTCATTGTGGAGTTTACAGGAAGACAACAGATTCTTCCCTGTGTTTGATCTTGTTTGTGCTATAAATGCTTCCTGGGAGTCTTGTTTTACTCTATTTTTTTTTCTGGGCTGTGTGTTTCTTATTTCTCCTCAGCAATGATTGTGTTCTTTTCCAACACAGCTAAACATGGAAACATTTCCGTGCATTTAGGGGATCCTGGGAATTTTCCTTTCAGATTTTCGAAAACAACTATCTGACAAGCTGTTTCTTGGCATGACACAGCATGTGTTAATCTATGTTGTTTCCAGGCTACTTTGTTCTTAGTTAATTTGTTAAATTCTTTGTGAGAACAGACATGTTTCCCACTGAGCAATCAGCACAGCTGCAGCCAGAGCCAGTGACCAAACAGAGCCCACTGTGCGCTCTGTGTTCAGAGCTGGGATGTGAAGTCAGGCTCAGGGCAGCGCCCTCAGCAGAAGACACAGCTGATCTGCGGTCATCTTGGCACCCAGGATTGGTGGTGATGCCAGTTATCCTGTGCTTTTAGTCTAGATGGACTAGATTTGCAGTGTAGACCCCAAAAGAATGAGTGAAACATGGCTGGTGAAAAGAGGTCAAACAGTCTTACTTAACAAAAAAAAAAAATTAGAGCAGGAGAAATTAAGTCATAGGTCTAGGTCTGACTTAACCCTGGCATTCACAAACATCTCCCCATAGAGTATCCCTTAGGGGGTGGTACTATCATAAGATCCCTCAAAAAATTAAGAATAAGAACCCCTAGAAGTCTCAGTTGATCTTTCTCAGTTCTGTTACCCTCCAAATTTTAATGCTTCTGTCACTGAAAATCAGGTTCCTTCAAAATACCCCAGGCTGCATATCAACCACTTGTGTAAATGTTGGGGGAAGCAAGAGGGATTAAGCCCTTTGTGTTTATCCCTGGGTTTATCGAAGGCTTTTCAAAGGCCATTGATATGAAAATGCCACTTGACAAAGAGCCTGTGGACACTTCACAATTTGTGCATCCCCTCACATTTCTGTGGAAGATTAGGAGGAACACAGCACTGCAAATTCCTTTACAAGCTGGGCATGTTGTCCACCTTGCTCCTGTGTCTCTTGTTAACCTAGTTTTGTACTCAGATGCCTGTTTATACATAAGAAATTAAAAATTGTTTCTTTTTTCCCTTAGAAGCCTGGTCCTCTTGCAAGAATCTGAAGAGTCTTTTTGTCTACCTGTTAGGGCTCTAGGTGTACAAGATAAAGAGAGCCCCTTTTACTGAAGTGCTAGATGATCACTGTCCAATGCACTGCTGGATTTTGGGAGAGCAACATTCCCTACAGTCCTGTTGGTTGCAGAAGTGGAATTCTCTGTGATTTGGAGCTAAACATGGGCAGTGCTCTTTCAGTGTCTCTATCAGTAAGATCCATAGCTAACAGAGTGCTGGAGAAACAGGCTGTCTGGACAAATATTATCATTTAAAGGGATATTTAGACATTCCACGTCAGAGTTTAATTTCAGCTTGTCAGCTGTTTTTCTACACCTTTTTTATGTTCAGGAAGACTGGTTGACCATGAGGTGACCTGCAGGATACCTTTTTTTTTTCCTTTAAACTTTATTACACCACTGCATGAGCATATTGCTTGCAGTTTTATAAAGCTGGTTCTTTCAACAGGAAAAGGTTAAGACAGGGAGTAAAGGGTGTGGGGCATGGAAGTAAATAATTGATTGAATCAATAAGGAAAGACAAGCAGAACACTTACAAATTTCAACAGCAACCATTTTAAGCCACTCTGTCTCAGGCCAGGTCCCCCATCTGGAAAAAAACCAGCCAAACTCTGCTATATTACGCCCCACTTGGCCTTGATGGGCATCCAACTCTTTTTTTGGAGTGGGACTGTCTCTCTGGAAGGTGGCATTCAAAGATCAGAATGACAAAGCTCATTTGTCATTTATTTCCCAGTGTGGCCGCAGGGAGCTTGATAGAGCTGAGAGATGGACAGGGTTTTTACACCTCTCCAAGGGTAACATGGTCTCCTTCACAGTCTGTGTCCCCTGAGAACCCACTGTATTTTTCTGAAGGATTTGGTGAGATTCAGTCACCCAGAGTAGTTCATGACTGTGGGGGAAGGGATAGAGCCTGCCTGACATACAGGTCCTGCAGCACGAAATCACTCACTCTCATTGCAGAATTTTGATCTCTAAAGCCTGCCCAGTGATGTAGCAACTCACAGTCGTGTTGTTTGGTCCAAACATTTCTGGCAGGCTATCTGCATCTTCTATGAGCTAAAAATTGAAAGCTGGTCTCCGTTAGTGGAGACAGCATTGAGTAAACAGCTGTCAGCCTGTGCCCCAGTCACAACTGCGTTCCTGAGAAAGCCAGCTACAAATAAGTGCATACTCATTTGATAATAAGCACAAGAATGCACTGAGATTACCTGGCCTTTCTTTTCTTTTGTTGTTTTTTTCCCTCTCTGTGGCTGGGGGGAGAACGGGGAGTTTGTTATAAAAAGGTCAAACACATAACTTTGCAGCTTTCAGCCATCTCTATTCTTTTCTTTTGCAATTCTTCTCTCTGATTAAACTTCCAGATAAGTCTAGGCACTGTTGCCCGGCCCTTCACATTTAATGATTTTATGCATCACTTGTGCTTGGCACTGCTCACAGCCCTGCCATCTCCACTGCAGCCTGTGATCTTCTCCTCTAAATGTTTGACATCCACCAGCATTTCGCTTTTGCTCTAAGATGCCTTTTTTCTTGTGAGGTCTAGAGAGGGAAAATGATGGTGGACAACCCTGAGATGAATTACCTAATACCCAAGGATTTTCTTTCTCAGGTCCCCTAATGGAAGGAAAATCTTGTCTCCCTATTTCCCTTTGTCTTATAAAAAAAGCAAACAAAAAGCCCCAAATCTACACTTTGTCCTAGATCCAGGTCCCTGTCCCACAGCTCAATCTGTTCAAATGATTCTATGAAAAATGAATATGCAGCCTTCCTGCAGAGGATATTATATGGGGAGCAACCTGGTTAGGCAAAAAAGAATTTTTCCTATTTTTTTTTTATGTTGTGGTTTTAAAATTTCTTTTTCCTCATTGTAAATCAGAGTATGTAGGTTTTGTCCTGTTATTTAGATGGGTTTATCAGCGAGATAGTGTAGAGAGCAGGCTGGGGTGAGGAAGGCAAAGAGAGAAGAGCTGTTTACCATGTCACCTGAGGAAGATGATCTGATAGCAAGATTTTGGTGTATGTGTTTCTCTTTAAAAAAAATAAAAAAAAGTTATGCATGTTTACCTCTTTGAACTCATCTCTGTTTATTTCAGTGGATGTAAAACAATGAATATATCAAAGTGTTTAGACAAACAAAGTCCAGGGTGTATTTTTCCACAGGTTTTAAGAGCAGTATTGTAACCCCTGGCATAGGAAGTTGTTAAGACCCTGATTGTTGATGGCTGTGTGTGCAAAATAATTCAACACTTCTGTGTTCTTTACTCTTCCCTTAATTTGGTGCTGTTGGTTGCTGTGGAAGACAGGGTACTGGCCCAAATGTGAATTCGGGTCTGATGCAGAACATCTGTTCCTATAATCTAACCAGGAGAAACTGTATTTTGTGTGTGCTCAGAGACAGAGAAACGTGGAATTCCTGTACAAAACTGCAATTCCAGTATCATTGCAGTGGGAATGATGGAATGCTTGTTTGCAGAAGTTGACCTGCAAGAGATTCAAATTTTAGTTAGCAACAAGGTAGCCCTTGAGAAAGAGTAGGAAGTCTGCACCGGGGTACCTGAAATAGGCTTGAGGTTTTTAATTGCAGGACATCTCCACTGTCTCTCACTCACACTAGTTGGATTCTAGGGTTCCAGGAGGAACCAGCCATGTGCTTTGAGTCAGCAATAGGGTGGGCACATCTGAATTTTGCACAACGGGACTATTACTGCTAAGGTCACAAAACTGCATGCTGGACAGGGAGGAATCTCCAATGTGCATAAATGCTTTCAAACTCATCCAGTTTCTGGGAATACTAATATAGAGAG
The DNA here is from genome assembly GCA_013400955.1 of Drymodes brunneopygia. Classification (NCBI taxonomy): domain Eukaryota; kingdom Metazoa; phylum Chordata; class Aves; order Passeriformes; family Petroicidae; genus Drymodes; species Drymodes brunneopygia. The sequence continues at coordinate 427,988 of VZTZ01033170.1, forward strand.
ACTGGGGACCTGAGATACCATTGGGGAAGGCTGTTAATGAGTCAAGACAAACAGTTTATTTTCTGGGTGATGAAATGTTAGTTTCTCTATCTAAAGAGATTGTATTTGAAAACCATTATCACCTTCATTACCTGCATACCAGGACTTGTCTTCGGGGTCCCATTGGGGTCTCTTAAGAGCCAGTGATAATCATGAATGTGCTTCAATATTTTAGGTAGGTGATGTCTATTAATGTAGCAAGAGCAGAATCTAAAATTTAGATCATGGGACATAAAAAAAAAAAAGGAGGAACCAGACCCTGAATTTTTAACAAGAGTGTTTAAAATATATGGAAATGTGTTTTATGGAAGAAAGGCCAGAGACTATACGGCTGAGGTCTTAAATAGCTGCTATGATTTTATGATTTGCACTGAAAGAGATTTCTACCACTTGGATATAGTTAACATTTACTAAATAATACTGGAATTAAGAGTGTGACTTTCAGAGGGCACCAGTTCATCAGCATTATGCACTCTGTCTTCTCTGTTGAGTTTGTAAGAGCAATTACTACAGTAGTTCATTGCCCTTTGTAATATAATCTCTTTCTGTCTCTGTGGGGATTGCGGCAGCTTACAAGTGTGGAAGTATCCCATTCATAGATGCTGGGAACTCCACTTGCTTTCTGGAGTTGACAATAGCAAAGAGTACAGAAATAGCTTCTTCAGGACCACCACCCATTTATTTTGTACTTCTTTTTTTCCTGTTTGTTCTGATCTCTTAAATGTGACTTTTATAAGGGCTGTAAACTCGGAGAGGGTTCTTTCCATCACCTGCCATTGAGGGGAGTTAAACTTCAGAACAAAAGTTGACTGAATGTTTCATTCAACAAAATTTGCACAGATTGAGTTGGTTGTTTTGTTTTTTTCTAGGATGTGGATTTTAGTCTAAGGACTTACCCAGTATAGTCTTTTTTGTAAAAAAGACCCCCAGCAAATGCAATCAAAAAACAACACAACAAAAAAAACCCCAGTTTTATTTATTGTGCAAGGACTACTGAGAGCCATCTGCTTTGGAGAGGCCAACTTCTAGGCCACAGATGGTATTTAAAAAGGTTTCAAAGAGTTTCCAAATCTTGCTGTGGCACCTTTCAGAAATACATGTGTGAGTCCTGCCAAAGCTTGGAGATTCATTTTTCTTTTTCCTCCCAGAGAGAGGGTCACTTTTTCTTGGAATAGATCCCATCTCCCAGACGTATATTGAAGGCATATTTAAACATTTAGCTTTGGGCTGTGGATCAGCCTTTTGTAGTTCCCCGTTGTGCTAGGATAATAGTCCATGTAGCTAGAATTGTGGAAAGTCCACATGCAGATTTTGCCCTTGTGAGTATAGATCAGATTATCAAATTCCAAAGGATTAAAGTTATTTTCTTTGGTCCTTGGCCAAGTAAGTTAATTAGGTGATTTTCTTGAGATCACGACCTGTCGCAGAACTACACTGCCCAGTTGTTAAATTTCCAGTCTGGTAAATGATTCCCTCCATTTTCATTTCCCATTGCCTTTTCATGAATGACATGATGTGTAAATCTCTTTTTTTCCCCCATCAAAGGAAAAAAAATAGTTTCATGTTTCCTAGTCACTGGGATCTATATAGCTATAAGGTTTGAAATCAATTTAGTGCAAACAGGATGGATACTTGGAGCAGGTTAGACTTTCTGACAAAAAGTAACATTTTGTGCAAAACTTACCTATCTACTGTATCATGCCTCTCTGTTTAACAGCAAGAGCTTCAAGCCTTGCCTTGGCTCAAGTTTAATGTCTGTTACTCCCTGAAGAGCTTTATACTAATAAATTGTAGTTCTGGTGCAGTGAAGATGGATTGAAAATGGGGTAAAATGTGGATTTGATGTATATGAGAAGGCAAAAACTGTGTTCTTTAATGTTGGAATTTTGAGCCTCACTCTAATGATTGCAGGTAACACTGTCAAAATTTGCTGATGAATAGTCACTAAAATCAGTGTAGTGTTTTCTACAGTGGACTTTGCAATGTTTGCAGGTAAGATTTTTAGTTTCTCAAGGTGTGAGTGTAGTCTCTGCTTTGAAGACATTTCCATCCCCTGATAACTCTATCACAATCAGTGTTATGCAGATGGCATTTTTCTTCTTTATGTTCAGTCATCTGAGCTCCAGTGTACTACTGTGAAGCATAGTAGAAGCTGGAATTAACCAATAAACAATTTCGAGCTAAAAACAGCACTCTTTAAAAGAAAACAAGTTTCTTCATTCACTGGGCTTTTATTTATTTTCGTTGACACAGAAGATAAAAAGCATCATGTTACACTTCTAAGAGCACACTCTTAACCCTCACTTAAGTGTGCTGCTGCTTAAATAAAGTACAATATGCTTGATTATGGGGCTCTGCATTGTGCTTCCTTTGACTGCTCTTGATGGTAGTTATATCAAATGCCTTGTAAAAAGCAATTTGTAGTGCTTTCTACTGGGGTGGCAAACAACCAGGCCAAGAAAAGGCACCTCTTTTTTACAGTCCAGGCAGTAGGAAATAAGTCTCCACTGATTTTTTTTTTTTCCTTTGAAGGTTATGGATACTTTAAGCAAGGTGTGAAATGCTTGCACTACTGAGGTGAAAAATTTTGCTAAAGCTGGAACTAAATTACTGTCTGGCTTTAGCAGAGGTGTAGTGCAACATGAACTCTCATGCTAAAAGCCTTGTGCAATCTGACCTTCTTTTTATTGCTTTTATACTGTTCGTCTTTGGCAAATGCAGAAACTTAAGCCCTAAAATTCAGTTTCTCATTCAATTCTCAGTGAAAATAAATTTTAAGTTAATCTTTCTGTTATGAGAAAAGGTGTAAAACCTGACTTGGTGGGGTTTGGTGGTTTTTTTCGGTTGAAACAAACAAAAAAAGTGTCAGCAACATGGGGTTTTTTTGCTTTAAACTTATGAATAATTGTGGGAATTATTTTGAATTATTTACCTGTGTGTAGCTCAGATGTATTTCTGGATTTCTGTTTGTGCATACAAAATGCACAATACTGTTTCCACTTGAGTAATTCTTGTTGCATCAGATATTGTATTGTGTGGCTGAAAACTTCTATTACTCTTGTCTTGAATTGCTCTGTAACCCTTTTGAATAAATACCAAAGTAGTTTTAGTGAAGAAAGACAAACCTGTCCTTGGAACCTGAATGAATCCTTCAGGCATTGGCAGTTTTCTTCAGCACTTGAAATCTGTAAGAGGGCTTCAGACCAATTAAGCAGATGCTTGTCTTAGTGGCTTCACCCCATCTCTTGATTCATAGGCATAAGCAGAGACTCAAATTTGGTTTTTACACTCTAGTTGTCTGGGTGGTCTTTCTTTAACAGAGCAAAGTCAATGAGGAACTTAATTTAGATTAAATCCCCTGAGAGCAATGTCCATCAACTGACTCGAAGCAAGGCTGATGCTGTCAGACCCAGAACCCTCAACAAGTGGTGAGTTAAAAGAATGGATTGTCCCATACAGGTGCGAGGTCTTGGTGGGCAGGGCTGTAACATGAGGTTAGAGACCACTGAAATGTCCTCCTAAGCAAAAGCTGTAACTGGAGAAGTGAAGAACAAATTAGATTTAACTGTTGAAGGGTTGATTTGGCTGTCTAAACAGATTCCCTTCCCTAGGATGACTGTTCTTACAGAGATACTATATTGCACATTTGCCTAAGTAACTTGTGTTTTTTCCAAGTTGACTTTTGTGGGTGAGATGTTTCAAATGAGCTTTTTTTTTTTTATTTTTAACTATTCATAATCAACACAGAGTTGATCCTTATACTTGAGTATAAGTAACCTGAAAAGCTGATATTTCTTCCACTAAAAATAAGTCTGTCCAAACAAAATCAGAGCTGATTATTTCACCCTCTGTGGTGCATAGTTGTGTGACGTTTACTCTCGGAGTTCCTTTGTGTCCTGACTCGTGCAAAGATGACATAGAATGAAATGAACAGAAAAGCTCTTCTTTTTCTTGCTTATAGTTCCCTGCTGAAGGAAGCTCTCGTAAGAAATAGGGCCTTTTCCCAGAGGTGGCAAGAATGGTGATTTTTCAATGTGCTCTGCAATGTAGAAGAAATTATACAGGGAAACAGAGGCTTTTTTCTTTAGTAGATCATGTGACAATATTTACTGGAGATGATAATGTTACCCAGGGGAAGCTGACAACAACTTGAACATGAAATGCAGCAACTGGGAGATCCCAGACGGTCACATTATGTTAATAACATGGAAACTTCATTCCTACTGTTCAAGAGAACTAAATTTTGAATTGAACTTGATCATCAGAAGGTTCCCTCTAACCTTGGCTGTTTTTAACCACACTGAAGTGCTGGCTAACACTGGTAATTTGATTGCCTCTTTAAATAGCCCCGTGCATGTATTTCAATATCAATGCAAGTTTTGCAACAGGGTTTATCAGTTATTAGTTGGAGTAATAGTTAATTTTGTGGACTGTGGTCCTTGTGGCCAGTGACAGGGTGAGCAGGTGAAAGATGCTCCTTGTCTCAGCAGCTCTTTCTCTCTGGTTTTGTCAATCACTCCAGTTTTCCTGTCCTACCTGCTTGGCTGCTCAGAGTTCCCAGCTCTGAATAACACACAGGTTGAGTTTAGTCCATGACAGTTTGTGTAATTCTTCAATGTGGAATTCTGTGGCTAAGTAATCCCTCTTAACACTTAGCTGAGGGAAACCTTGTTTCTCCTCTTCCTTTTTTTTTCTTTTAAATTTTTTTGCAGGGGAGCTAATGCCTAATGGATTGTCAATTCAATTAGGAAACTTGAGCCCATATGCCTTTGTGGTTAGATGCTGGATTATTATACTAAACCATTTTTCTTGTGATAACCTTATGAGTAGCACTAAAACTTTGAGCTGAGCAGATAATTTTGAGTAATCAAATAATAAATTGTTTTCTTCTGCAGAAAAAATCCTTTATTGTCTTCTAGCACTAGCAAATACAAAAAGTGGTCTGAGGGTTCAGTTTCAGAATTAGTGTTGTTTATTTCTATAGATATATAGAATAGGACAGACTCTGCAATGGTTTGGAATAAAAGAAAAAACTACAATGAAACAGAAAGAATCTATCTAAATTTGATTCCCTGTATCCTAAAAACACTTTTAAGAACCAAATTCAGCTTTCAAGATCTGTAAATCTTGCAGCATGTAAATTAGATCATATTCACAAGTCAAGTAACACTTAAACTTTTGTCATGGTTTTCGGTCTTGAGCCTCCCAAGGGTTGGAATTAACTACATCCACAGGCTGAATCAGGACCCTCTCTGCTTTTTTACACCCATGCATTGTAAAGACAAATTTACATTGCAAGTTTAACCAGAGGGAATTGAACCCAGCACTTGAGGAAGAAGAATCCACCACCCAATATTCATTAAAAACACATTTTGATAGATAACACTTTGCCTTTAGCAACTTCCATCCAAAAACTGTTATCTCTCTCACTACTGCTAGGGCAGCCTGGAGAAAACTCTGCTGTCTCTACTGCCTTTCACAGTGCCCACACAGCAAACAGCAACTGGAAATCAGCATCATAAAAACACATTCCTGCTGTTTCAGAATTTGCTTAGTGTTACTTATTTCTGCGGATTTATGGAGGTTAATGTACTAAAATCACATGAACAATATTGCATGACATTTTTAATTCAAGTGTAGCAAAAAATTAGAGGTGAGGTGACTTTTCTTGGTCATTTTGTCATTGACAAGGGAAAATAATTACCAGAAAAATATTATTTTCACTGACAGTACCGGGTAATTAGTTTCCCAGGGAGAAGACGTTGGTAGCAAGGCGCTTTACACAGGGATCCTTTGTCATTTTATGGATGCTCATCTATCAACTGTCAGGTTGTTTCAAAAGACCTCGGGTCATAATGTTTTCCCTCTGCACCTTTCCCATCATGGTGGCCCAAATTTGCCTGAATAGCCATGAGTCATCTTGTTTGCCTAGTCTGGGCATTCACAATGAGGCAGGAGGTGTTGCTGTGGCTGTGCAGTGTGGGGGTTTTGTCAGGGAGACCCTCCCGTGTGTTATCAGGGCTTTGGTGCAGAGGACACACTGGCAGGACACACACTTTCCTTCTCCTGGCAAGGTATGCTGAGCAAATTGAGTGGGACTTGAGTGGAAAAAGTTGGGGAAGTTTGAGTCTCATGTGGGAGAATGTCCTCCTTGGTTTGAGTATTAAAAATACACATATAAATACATATATAACATTGCCACAGTTTTATTAGTCTTTCCCACATCGTATTTTGGGTCATCATTGCTAAGACACAATTATTATCTGGCTGTGACATCAGAATTAATGCAAAGAAACACTAAAATGTTCTGACCTGGATCTCACAAAGGATGCAGGTACCTTGACATTGACAGATGTAAAAATGATCACCACTTCTTCCAGAGATGGCCTCACCCATACAGCAATAAAGAAAGGGGTTTTGGCTAAAACCTGAGCAAGTTTGATGTTGTGAAACAGCAGCTGAAGGTTTGCTGTACCTCCCCTGCTTTGACTTCCACTGGAAGCTGCTGCCTGGCAGAGTGTCGCTCACCTGTACCCCTGGTCCTGTGTCAGTATCTAAGTCCTTGAAGGCTTATATACCTTTCCTTATCTATCTTGGGAAATCTTTCTTCTCAGCACTTTTCTTTAGTGAGATTTAAACTAGTCCTTGATTCTTGTTGTGCCTGAAATGCCCCAACCTTCCTTTTGTTTTTCTTACTTTTTTCCTGATTTCTTGTGCATCAAAAAACCTTAATTCAGCAGAGGGCAGGCTGCAGTTCTCGGGAGAGTTGACAGTGTCTTGCACCAGAACTAGCTTGATTTTAGATATGTTTGTAAATACAGCTGTTGAAACATTCATGAGCATTTAATATTAAGGACAAAATAGTTGTCCTTAATGTTAAGAACAATAGTGTATATTGTCAAGGCAAGGTTTAACACACCTGCTCCACTTCTTCCTTTTTATTTGGACAACTCATTTGAGTTCATGATTTATTTATAAGGAACCTGCAATCTTGACTTAAAGAATTTCTGTGAGAATTCACTGACAATTGCAAAAAAAAAAAAGGGTGAAAATGTGACTTGCAAAATCTGTGTGGAGAAGGGAGAAAACCTAAACCAAACTGATTTGTCTTAAAAAGTGGTAATATTACTGCCTTTCTTTAGCAAAACAAGTAGTTTTATAGTTTGGATTGCTTGCCTATGCAACCCCTAATATATTTTCCAGTTCATTAAATGAATTGACTGTACAGAGATCCCAATATGACAAATGCTGATTTCTAAGACTTTTACTGGGTGTGACTAAATAAATGTTAAAAATTAAGGCTGGAGGCCTCTAGTTCGTCTCAATTTCTACTTGTGTTGCTCAGTGACGCTTAAGAGTAGCTGAAAATGCTCCCTTGATGGAGTCAGATTGCTTCTTTATTAATTCCATTCATAAATACACACTGGGTGTCCAGTGGAGCACTTAAAACCCTGATAATCAAAAGCTTATTGTGTGTTTGAGAAGCTTGAAAGGGAAACTGAAGTAAATACCAAGGGAGAGTAGAATAAAGTTAGAGTTTTTCTTTCTAAGTCAGCAGGAGGTCGTCTAAAGTATAATGTTATGCACAAGTTTTACCATCGGGGGTGTGAATATGTGTGCAATTACAGTAGTAAAATCAGCGAGCCATGCATAGCTAATGCAGCACTCTGCAGATGGCAGCACCCCAGAGCAGCATTAACAGTTATCTGATGGCCTCTGTGTGTGTGAGACATGGAGGACTTGCTTCAGCCCTGCATTTAGCTCTGTTCCACTCAAACAGCACAAGGCAAAATTCCTGTGAAAGCTGTTAAAGAATGGAGGCTATTTTTTTTTCCTCAGATGTGTTTTTCTCTAAAGCAAAAATGTTGAGTTTGAATGCTGAGGTTTTCTGGCAGGAATTTAGTTTGTTGCATTAGTAAGGTTCTCTTCTCAGTTAGTGAGTGTGAATGAAGAATGGAAAAGTGTTTGCACCATAGTGAGACTGGGTTCCTTGAATTAATCTGGTTATGTCTACACAAATTGCTCTCTTTCCCTTAGCTCTAGGACATAGTTATACAGAGATAAAAAGCAGAGGCTCTTTCTTCCAGAGCTGCCAATTGCCAATTCTCCATACCTTCTATAAAGCTTCTTCAGTTCTCATCAGCTGAGGACTTCCATAAACTCTCAGGCTACAGCTTTCAAAAAGCAATTTTCGTTTTGGATTCATATCGCCTCCGCCTAACTGTAAATATACTTGTACCTGGGTAAGGGGTGTGCCTTGAGGCTCAGGACCTGCACAGGGCTTGGATCTCTTTCTGGGTCTTCTCTTCAATCTCAGACCTGGCAAGCAATGAGAAAGTAGCTCTGAGCTGGTAGACATTGTGGTGCACTGAGACTGTGGCATAGAAGGGTGCATCCTGTGAAGAAAATGATCTGTTTCTTCAGCACCTCCTGTTATTTTATGGAACCACTTCCATGATGGCATGGCAGCAGAGGATCTCACATGAGGAGTCATGAGAAGTACTGAGAACTGGAAATAAATACTTCTCAGAGATAAACAATAACATTGATCTTGGCTGAGCATAACACAGAATTTCTCCCAAGACCCCCCTGTCAGGTCCTTTGAAACCCCAAGGCCTAAGCAAGTCCATTTTGGGGCAGAATTGCATAGTCACTTTTCTTTGCAGAAACACAAAACTATACTTTGCTTTTTTTTTCTTTTTTCTTTTTTCTTTTTTTTTTTATCCTCTACTAATAACCATGAATGATGGCAATGTGAGTGCCTTCTATTCTACTCTCCTCATCAAAACCACAAAGAAATAGAAAGATCTGAAGCTTCCAGGCCACTGCAGTAAAAATAATGAGGTTGATTTTTCAGGACTGCATGCTGGAGAATAAAGCAAGGAGGATGCTACTCGGTACATCCATAGTAGACGGACTGAGAAGTTGTCTTTGCCACCCTTAAATGATTTGGTAAGAGGAAAAATGGAACACTACCACTATGCAGAATTAAACTAAGTTATAGATGAGTGAGTAGACAGTAGGGTAGCAAAATCAGTGGTTTAGCCACCAAATCTTACTGTAGATAGATTTTCCTCAGTCTGTTCTGCAGCTGGCATTTGTAACAGCAAAGGACTTTTTTTCACGTGTGTTATTGATGAAGGTACGTGATTTCACTCTGCCTACTGAATGCAGAGGAAGAACTCTCAGAAACTGCTCCTGATCACAAGGAGGAAAAGTGGGTGCAACAACTATCTCCACTTGGGCAAAATTCTGCTTCCATCTGTTCTCACTGTAGTGCAGTGTTGGAATAACCTTTATGTTTCTGAGAATTTTGTGGCGTGTCTTCTCCTAGGCTAGCACCAAACAGAAGAAGTAGGGCTTTTACACTGCTGGTGTCTGGCAGAAAGAACGAAGGGACAACTAGCAGGATGGGGGGAAAAGCTTGTCTTTTGATGCTGATCTAGAAGGGGTCAACAAAAAATAAGGTAAACAAAACCAGTGGGATTCCAGTGTGGATGAGCAGACCTAGCAAAAGAGAGACTTAAAGTTTTGGGTTCTGCCTGGTGCTTCCTCCACCAAGAAGAATGTACACTGCCAGAGCCTTGCTCTGATGTGGGGGTCTGGTGCAACCACTGGTCCTGGCAAAAGTGGCCTTGACTACAGAGCACTCAGTGCATCTGGAGCCACCATTCATTCCAGCACCAAGGGGAGGTGACCATGGCCTCTGACTGGTGCACCAAAGCAGGAAGGTGTGCATGGGGATGTGTGCTGGCAAACAGGTGCCTTTAACTACACACATCCTTTCTACTACTAATTTTCATTTGTGTGTGTCAAGGGTTGAGTTTTTTTTCACATGTCTGTCAGTTTTAAAGCAATCCTCCATAATCTCCAGCATCTGCAGACAAGTGCATAGGAGCTGAACTGTTCATCATGTCAGGCTGGGGTTTCTGTTTGCATGACAGAACTTCTTCATGACATATGAGTTTTTAAATAAAAAAGAGGGTGAGGCAGCAAATCACTTGGGCTCAGACAACGGAAGAGGGAAAAAAAAAATCCCACCTAAACAATAGATGTTTAAGTAGAAAGTGTTCCAGCTCCTTCTGACAAAGAGCCTCCAGAGGATTACAATGCAGTCAATGTTGCTTTAATTAAATTTAATGCTGTGTGAAATGCACTCTGAGAAACTTTGATGAATGACTGGGGCAATTCATGTGGCTCACTAAAGGGCATCCAGCTCTTGCAGGGGTGTCAAACCACGATGAATTGGTTAGTACAGGCATGTTTATAGACTGCCTAAGGAACCTTGTATCTGTGTGGTAATGTCAGAGATAATGTTATGATTCTCTGGACCTTGGGGGGCTTTGGTGACATGGTTAATGAGATAGCCCAGGGAGTGTCCCAGTAGGTTACTTGCAGACCTCCCACATCAAAAGGAGCAGCTTTGCCCCTTCAGAGCCTGCCGTCCTCTAGATCTCTCAGCTGGCCCTTGCTTTCTGTAGGGCCACTTTTTTTTTTTTCCTACCCTCCTCCCCCTTCTCTTTTGCTTCTTAGTCAACATTAACTTTGGCTGCTGAAATTCAAAAGTTGTTAGTTTTTAATTTGGTTTCTCTTTGACCCACCTACACAATGGCTTTCAGAGGTTTTTTATAGGAACAACAACCTCCAGTTACCCTCCTCCCAAAGCCTCAAAATGATGACAACAACAACAAAGCTTAAGCCAAAGAGGAAAATAAGGGAGGAAAAAACCATAACTTTCCCTCTTTCTGTTCCTTCTTTCTCCATCACAAAAAAAGAGGAATGTTTCTCCCATGCAGAGTTTGGTCACAGAGCAATGGGCTATGATAGTACAACCGGGTCTTTTATCTGCTACACCCAAAAATGTGAAGGGGAAAAAAAACCCAACCAAAAAACAGTGGATCAATTGATAAATGTAAGTCTGTTATTCATGTTTGATTTAAAGGGTTGATTATAGGCCTGTGGAAAAGGTTGTTTAACAATTTCTCTTTGTAAGGAGAAAAACCTCACTGTATGTTTGGTTTAAACTGAGGTTAGATGGCAAGTAAACATTCTTGTAATAATACAGTGATCTTTGCAAAATTCCTGGTCCAGGAAGTAGATGTGTTCAGTATGTTACATCATTGAAGGAGGCAAACATCAAAGTTAATGCAAGACTACCTCAAATGATCCTTATGAAATATAAAAAACCTGAAGGTTTATTATACTTCTGAATTTTTAGAGGAAAGAAAAGGGTCAGGGCTGATGATGCATCATGGATTTAATGAACTTCATATCCCACAGATCTAATGATAGATTCAAGTGTTCTGCTTTGGATGACTATATGGTTAAGGCTTGTGACCATGGGCAGAGAAATGAGTACTAATGAGAAACCAAGATGGTATCTTCTGAAATGCCTTAAAGCAGCATGCTAATTGATCTGGCCTGTGGATGTTCATAAATTCTGGTAGTTTTAAGATATATGTCATGAACTTTGAACATTCATCTCATACTGTGTTTGAATTTAAGCATTTTTTCACGTCAAACAGTACTGAAGAAATGCTAAACATGAATGCATGTATGTCAGTTTTTGAATATAGTCACACAGACACACTTTGGTTGAGTCAAATATTCACTATGATTTTCTTTCAAATCCCTTTGCAAACCTTCTCTATCCCTCAAAGTTTAAAAAGAACTCAAACAACAAAACACCTCAAACAAACAAACAAATCCTGTCTAGCTGAGTCATCTCTGGCCGCCTCATTGTGAAACAGCCAGAAACAGTCACCTGCTTTCTGCAAACTTTATTTGTGTTGGACAATTCTGCTGGTGGTGGCAAGAGTGGGGGAGAAGGGTGGTAGTGGTGATTTGTGTGGTTAATGGTGATTGTGACAGGTATTAGGTCTCTTGGTGTTTTGCAAAGGTCCTAATCACTCTTTTGTGGGTTCACTAAATGTTTAGCTGTTCTTTAAATGCTACTGGAACCATGTCAAGAGGTGAGATCAAGAGCCCAGAGGCCTATAGTGTAGTGGCTATGGCTGATCTTGTTTATTTTAAGCACTTGAAGTGGAACATTTCTTTCCAAAGGTTGGGACTTCTTCTACTTTTTCTAAAAGAAGTATCTGTGCTGTTCATCAGCAAACCAGCACCACCCTTCTGGTGGCACACTGTGTCAAGCTGTCCATCCTCAGCCTTTTGCTCTCTTCCTTCTGCAGGCAGGACTCTTGTCTCCTGGTAGGGGGATGGCAGTGGCTTCCTGGGTGCCATTGTCAACTTTGCAGGGGGTAAAAATATAGCAAAATCATTTTCATTGAAAAATTATTTGCAGAGACTGCAAGTTATTTTTGTTGAGAAAGTAAAAACAAATAGATAAATAAATTTCCTACAAAGCTACATTTGCCGGAGCGCACAGGACAGATCCTAGGTGATTAGAGTGAAGGGTTTTTTATGGTTGTTATAAAAGCTGATGTGGCCTTGAAAGGGCTGCATCAGTTCTCCTCTTGTTGCAGCACTGGGAGATGCTGCTCACCCATGCCTGGAATGCTGGAATGGCCTCTTGGTCCTGCTACTGCAAGGGAAGGTGGGAAATGGGCAGAGCCAAGTCAGACCCTTCCTTCCCTCTATCTCTCTGTTATCTGAATCAACTATCCAGGTAGAAGCACTTAAAGGGCATTTATTTAATAAGTTACTTGCTGCTGGCCAATATTGCTATAATGAAGTTGTAACTAGATCAGAGAGGAAGCAAATGCCAGGTTTGGTTTGGTAAGTTGTCTTGCAGGGAAGAGGGGGAAAAAAGGCAGAATAAGCTGAGTGGCTTCCAAGACCCTAATCTATTTTTAAATAGGTCTCTCTGAAACTGTAGCAGCAACAACAATCTTTGCTGTAGTTAATGGGCTGTCAGTGTATCCTTTATTTGAATGACTGTTTTCTGAATCAGAAGTTAAAGACATCGTGTTGTTGTCACTGAGGCAATGGCAGTAAGTCTAACAAAGGACCTTGAAGCCACTCTGAGCAGCAGCCTCTGATAGCTTCAAAGTAACAGCAAGGTCGAGGAAAAGGCAAAGACACCTAACAGTGTCCCAGTCTCACCAGTGTGGCCATGCAGAGTGTTTTTGTCAGCCAAGCTGGCAGCGTGAATCCCTTCCCAGTGCATCACGCACAGCCCTGGAGCAGATTCATTTCTTTATTGCCTCTAAAGGTTGGAATGGTGCAATAATTCATAAATCTGGCTCTAGGAGAGAGTTGTTACAGCTTGAGGAGCCAGGGCTATACGTGATCCTGATGGCAGGCTGGTGGGAAATGCTGAGTGCTGCACCAGTATGAGATGTGGTCAGTGGAGGACTCAGAGGGAAGAAGTAGGACAGCTCCCTCCTGGGGCAGTCAGCATCTAGAGCTCTCATGATCTCCTGTGGATATTCCATGCCTTGGTGCTCAAAGGAGTGCAGGATGGCTTTTGTCTCTTTGACAACTGTGGAGAGTGAAAGTGGATTGAAATAGGGAGGTGATGTGACATTCCAGGAAAGCTGTTGTGCTATGCTGGGCTACCAAGCTGATTGGGAGCTTGGAATCAGCTCACCCTCTTGATATATTCTGTCCTTCTCCAGGGATCCTTACAAAGAAGACTGTTGAGGTCTGGGAGGAGTTAACTGGGTGAGATGAGGTTGGACTGCATGATGCTCAGCTGGTAAGTGCCTGTGTGGCAGTGGAGACAGGCAGTCAGAGAGAAATTAAAGAGTGTTGAGGGGGAAATACAGAGCAGATGTAATGTACCCGTTAAGCAGTGTTAAAGGAGCACAATGTCTATTTTTCTAGAGGCAATAGTACCTCAAATGGGGTTCTAGCCTATTCCTGCTGGGCCTGGGGGTCAGCCCCTACCAAGAGATGTTTTAACCTCACCACGTGGGTTGCAGTGGCTGGGTCTGGCAAGGTGGGCTGGAGCTAAAGTTCCTTCTTTCAGTTGAGCCCTCCTTGCTTTGACGTGTTATAATTGGACATTTAACATGATTTTAACATAGAGTTTTTTTTGTATTCAGTCTCTTTGCATGGTTTAAAATTAATTTCCAGGCTGTGATCTAATAGCAGTAATTGCCTCAGAAGTGCATACAGTACAGGGTATGTTTATTTTTGTTTCAGCCAAGGTAAATGATTACAGGTCTTGGCTTCACTTCAGGGCTCAACTCTGTTGGGAGAGCCAAAAAAAACATCTACCTTTGCAATCTGGCAAGCAGGTCCTAAATACCTTACGTGAATGTTTGATTTAATGATATGAAGGGCAGCGAGAGCAGGACAGCACAGCCCTTTGAATCTTGAGGTTGCAGTGGGCTGCAATTTACTCCTTAAGTCTGCTGTGGAGGGACCCAGCTTTGTCACACAGTGACTATGACTCCCAAGTATCAAATGCTAACTTGCTCACCAGTTATCCTGCGTTTCTGCAGTGTCATCTGAGCAACACTGGCAGCAGCATGAAAGGCACAAGTAACAAAATACCTGTGAGATTTGCTTGTGTGTAGGTTTCAGTAGCTATAGGAATAACACAGTCTGTTACATGCAAAAATTAGCTTGCATAACAGCTTGCTTAGAGCTCATGACAAGCATAGCTGTTTCTTCTTTAAGTATTTCCTGGCATCTGATGAGAGAGGGTGGATAAACAGGGAGAACAATCTGCTTTATTCCTGTTGAGCAGTGTGAGGTGATAAAGCCCACCCTGCTTACTCTGGCCATACAATGGGTTAACTGAGAACTTTGTGTGGTTTTTCTGTCAAGGTACAGAGGATTTAGTTTCATTTTTCTGTTTAAAGAATTGCAACATAAAAAATAGAGTCCTTAATTATGTCTCTAAAGAACAGAAGAGAAGTTCTCATCCTTCCCTCAGTTTAGCTTCTTTGTGATGTGTACCAAAATATGGCTGGATATTTTGGGGAAACACGTGGAAAACACATAAAGGAGTTTGGTGCATCCTAGGTCTAATCTGTAGAAAGGAAATGTGCCCTAAGAATATCTGACAGCATTGGGGGATCTCTTTGTAAGCACAACTAATGTGATGTGCAGATTCCACACGTCCTTTTCTACCTTGTAACTCTTGGGAAAAACAAGAAGTTGTAGAATAAACTGGAGAGTGCCCCTCCTAACAGGTACCTGAGCAAAGAAGTGAGATGGTGATAGTTATCTTGGAGCTGCCATGAATTTCTGCAGGGATCATGACCTTTGACAGTCTGGATTCAAGAAACCTACAAACGCTCAAAACCACTGACAAGAGAAACTTATGCTTTAAAATGTTGATGCTTAGTTTCTAGGAAGGAGAGATGTTGTTCTGGCTGCTTTGATTTTTAACTCCTTAAGCTTCATCAGCTGAAATGGAGTTGCCCTGAGTTAATACTGTGTTGAGGTTTAGAGGTTTGGGAAACCAGGCAGAAACACCAATTGTGTAGTGGTTTGAGTTCACCAATTCAAGTTTTTGGTTAAACACTAACACTCTTAATAAAATTACTCAATTTCACTATGAGAGAAGGATTAGAAGTAGGCAAAGCAGGTTCAGACTTTAAGGAATATAAAGAGAATTTATTAACAGACTTAAAAGAGGAATAATAAAAATCAGGAACCAGAATAAACCTTTTAGAACACCCTTCTTCCCCTGCCCCCCCGATTTCTTTCCCACTGACCATACAAAAAGACACCACTTTGACTTTTAGTTAGTTTACCATCTCTGGAGTAGTCTTTTGTCAGTTCATATAGGGAGAGAAGTTTTCTCTTGCTTTACTATGTTGATTTCCCCCATAAGAAATACAGTTCTTATGGGTTTTTTTCAGCCTCACAACAAGCAGCCGCCCAGAAGGAAAAGATCTGCTTGTTCTGGAAAATCCCTCCCACTTTAGTAGCTTTCTCAGGACCACTGCAACGGGTTATGATGGTCACTGAGGTGCTCTTTTGAGGATGAACAGTTCTATTACAGCAGCAACTAAATCCCCTTTTCTCATTATTGGCAACGTAAGTCTTCTTCTCTGTTCCCGGGGCAAGGAATCTTTTACACAGGAGCCTTAGTCCACTGGCTGTAGCTAGAACATTATATCCCCCCCTTTTCACTCTTTTAGACCATTGCTTATATATTACAGGGTATATTATGACCAAGTTTATCAACATGTCTTTACAAGAGAAGTTTCAGCCTCAAAGTTGGGGCACTCCTCATCTCCTCCTTCTCTGGATATAGGCTTTGTTTCATTCATTAACTTGGAGTCTTTGTGTTGTACCTTTTGCAGGTGTCTTCTCTCTTTCTGTGCAGGGGAAAATGGATGTTTTCAAGTTCCATCCTGGCATTGAAAAGGTTAACGTGTCTCTCAGTTAGGTGATGGTCACATGGCCTCTGCCTGCACTGTTTGAGTGTAGCATGTTCAGCGTTTGAGCTGAGGGAGAGGAGCTCGTCTGTGCCGTTCTCCATCCAAGCCATGTCTGAGCTGCAGGGGGCCAGCCCAGCCTGGCCAGGCAGGGCCAGCAGGGGCTGAGCTTGGCCTGGGGCAACAGAGCAAAGCTTTCTCGACTAGGCTGGAGCTGAGCAGAGCCCACCTGGCTTTCCTCATCAGCTGCTGTGATGAACTGATGACCAGCCCAGGCCCCCCCCACCCCCTCCTCCCTACTGGAAATGAGAAGATCAAACTCTGCCCTCCTTGAATAGAGAATGCTATTTTAATGGTTTTGTATTTTCTGGCTTTCTCACTTGACTTCACAATCTAATTTGTCTGCTACCAGAGATCCTCTCAGTCACATCTATGTTAAGAATTTAAAAGCAATGTATATTTAAATGCTAAACAATATAGGTGAGTGTGTGCTCCTATGAAAAAGTACGTTTGGGGGCATGTACACATATATGTGTAGTTTTACGAAGTAAGAGAAGATGAAACGATACAATGGTGATGAGTGAGGTCATGTATTATATTTTCAAGAATTTTCAATGGTTTCATGAGTGATGAAACTCTAAGAAGCAATGTTAGAACATACAGAATTACTGCGGGTCACAGCCTTTCCAGATTATGTTGCTGGAGCCTTAGATATAAATAATTTCAAATACTGCTAGCTGTAGTTATATAGTAATGATGGATGCTTATGGAAAATGCTCGAAACCACCTACAGGTACACAACTGAAATCCCTGCTTGATTTGAGCTGTAACAGGAAGGTTATAAAAATGGACCTTTTCATGCTTTTGTGAGATCAGAAGCAATACCTTTGAAATTATAGAACAGAAAGTCTGTTACACCTTGTGCAGTGCTTATAAAACAGGACCTATTTTTTAAGCTTTCCAGGAAGGAGTAGTGGAAGCTCTGAGAGCTTCAGAAAGAGGGAGCTGGATCTTCATGCCTTTCATTTCATCTCAGTGGCAACACTCCATGAGGTTCACAAACCTTGCACAGGTTTCTCCCAAGTATTTTGAAACCATGGAACATGAGAAGCTGTTGCTCTCCTCTGGAAAGAATTGCTGTATTTGCTTCATTGCTGTTAACTGCTGCAGTAAACAGCAGCTGGTACAAAACCAAAACTAAAACCAAGTGTTAGTGGGTCTGTAAAGGTGTCTCAAAATTACTTCAATCCTGATTAAAACAAAAAAATCTAAAAACTTGCACAAACATACATGTTAGCTGTACTGTGCTTTTCCTTGGAAAAAAGTAGAGCAACACAGCCTGAGGGTGGTTAGCGCTGATGGGAGAGCAGTAACTTCTCTTAGATGTGACGTTTTGTTGCTTTTAACTTGAACTAGGATGAACAGGCAAGCCTTTGAAGGCTCAGGTGTTCCTCCAGCATGCAATCAGAGCAGCAAACTTTGCATGAGAAGAATAGTTGCTCACAACTTAATTACCTTGATCAATGAAATGATTTAGAGTTAGGAGGGATGTGTGCAGCAAAGGTCAGAATCTGGGAAGAACTCAAGGCTGGTTTAATGTGCTCATTTCCCCAACTCTTCCTTCCCAATGGCTTCCACAGAGATCATTAAAGTCAGAGAATGCTGGGATCTTCAAAACATTGCAGACATCTGTAAACTTCTTTATCTAGAAAAAAAATTACGTGTTTTTTCTTTATATCCACCAGTAGCTGAGCCAAGCTTGTTTCAAGTGAGGAAGACTTGTAATATCAAAGATTTACTTAATTTTTATTGCTGTGCATAAAACATCTGACAGTGTTTGCCGAGAAAACCAAAATGCCTCTCTTTGTTTGTACAAGCCAAAGGAAAAGTACAGTGTATCCATCTGCGAATGAACATCAAAGCCCTTTTGCAAAATCAGGGCTGGTGACATGTATTTGGAGAACCAGTATGAGAGCCGCCTGCATCAGAGTCGTGGGGGTCTCTGCACTTACCCAGCATAATCCTGATTGGAGCCATGTCTTCTCTTTTTTCTCTTTATTATCACTTCGTGGTGAACATTTGTTGATGAGTGGGATTAACAGCACATTTTCAGTGACATTTAGCTCTTTTAACAAACTCTCTTCAGTCAAAGGTTGCTGGTCTGAAAAAAAAAAGAGAAAAGTCATTAAGCAAACAAATCTTTGCCAAGAGTTGATGCTAAACATGCCATCACTCTGTGTGAGTTATTCACTGTATATGAAATTTATGCCACAAGACTCTGACCTTGATGCTGATTAACCAGAAATCCCTTCTTCGCTTGTCACTATTAACAGCTTTAGGTGCCTCATGTGGCCCCTCTCTTTCTTTTTCTTTTCTTTTTTTTTTTAAGCATCCATTAAGGAAGGCTTTTCCCAATTTGTCATTTCTTTCATAGTGCTGCTCATTGGCACAACCTCTAGAGGCACAAGGAATTGGGGTGTTCCTTTATCCTGGTGATGCATCTCAGGGGAGACTTTTACTGTCTCAGGCAATTCAGTCCATAATCCAAAAAGCCTGAAATGGGAAATGGGCTTTTTCCCTGCCTGTATTCCTTTTTTCCAGGCCTGTCAGTCACAGTAAGGCCACTTTGTGACTTTCTGGGCAGGGCAGGACAGAGTTTCTGCACTAAATCTTGTGAGGCAGAGAGAGAGAATGTTATGGCTGTTCTCTACTTGTTCAAGGCTCAAAAAGGGCCTCTCTGTACACGTTGGAGATGGGGATCAGTAGATTGCCCTTAGGTCACTCAGCTTTGAGTAGACCCCAAATATGGAAGATGGTTTAAAACCACCTCCAGCTCAGTATAAACAAGGGATCAGAGCAAGAACTGAACCTTTCTGGTGCCTGCTGCTAAGCATGAAACCGTTCAGGGAACTGAAACACTGCAAGTATTCACTTTTGCTGGCAATTTCTGGAAGGGGTGAGGGGGAGAGATCAAGGGATGAGAAGCATACCAAAATAAATGCTGGTTGTGTTTTTTTGTATTCTTTTTGGGTGACATCACATAGTGATAAGTTGAATAGACTGGAAGGATTAAAAACTGGCCTTGCTGTAAAGCTGGCTAGGAATGGATTGCATTGGAAACCTCCTTCTGTGAAGAAAGCCTGGCTGCCACAGACTTTGTGGTCACTGGCCTGGATTCATTTGGTGCTTTGTGATTTTGCTGCATGACACTCATCTCTGGCAGCCTCTTGGCACACTTTTGTGGTGGAATATGATATTTATCACCTCAGCTGTATGAGATTTTACCCAGCCTGAAAGGCTTTCAGGATCACTGACAGTCCATATCTCCCTCTCTTTTTACTGGTTATACCAGTTGAGTGCATCATTTGTGGTTTGCTGTTCCTTCCATAGCTTGTAAGCAATCCTGGAAAGCCAAACATTGCAAAATGGCACAGTGTCATTAAGATAACTTACATAATCTTAGTTCTGCTTCTTCATGCAAAGATGAAATATATATGACTGTGTTATGAGTGGTTGCTGCCACACTCCCAAGGCCAGGTTAGTTCTTTGTCACATCTGGATCCTACATAGGGATGGATGGTGCAAAGCAACCACTCTTTCTTTGTACCTCAGTTGCTAAATACCCTGGAAAGGCAATTGTAGAGCCATTAATTTCTTCAGGGCATTACTAGGATGCTATTGACAGTGGTATCCCTATGTTATGTGTAACATTGTTAGAGATGGGAGATGTATTAGACATGGCAAATTCTTGTCTTTCTAGAGAGCATTAATGCTGGGCTGGAGGTGGGGGAGCATTGGGGTAGGGAAAGTGAGTGGATACAGCTGAAAACCATTGTCCAGTTCTTGTTTACAGCACAAACATACACATTTATGTTTTGGGCAAGCATAGGCAAGACAACATCCTTAGCAGGAAATGTGAACAGCTATTATAGCTACATCCACAGGAGAGCTCAGCAAGCCAAATCAAAATTATGAGATCATGAGAGAAATACACAAACAAAAACGCTGAAATACTCTTTGTGACTTAAAAACTGATTGTCCTTAAAGCTTTGGGGTATTTCACAGTCTATATGTTCGCCAAATGCTTTTCTTTCAGTAGAAGTGAAATTTTTTCATGAAACTACCTGTGACAAACTTCTGATCAGCTTTGATCCAGGCAGATACAATTAGTTGATTTTGGAATAAATTACTGTGTATGCTAATTTGCTAAAAGTTTTCAGATTAGTCTCCTAGCAATGTTTTTTCAGTTTGGGCACTGCTTTATTTCAGGCTTTGTTTTTCATTGCCTTGTCACACAGGATCTAGTCTGTACAGTCTATTATTACTTCTTTCTTTAGCTTTGAAAAGCTCCATTTATCCAATTTTTTATGATTTCCTGTGTTACATGTGATGTCATGTTGTTATTTGTAGTAGCATGATATCCAATAATCATACTAATTTGACAGGTACTATTTAAAGGGGGAGAGAGAAGTTGCTTCACTGCAGTGGCTGCACCTGATACCAGCTGATCATCTCAGCTATCTCCTGCTTTCTGTGGTTAAACAGGAGTGCAGCATTTCTGCTGATGTTTTCCTGCATGTCCACAGGTCAAATGTAAGAGCAACTGTTGTTTTCTCCATAGTGCTCTGGGCATTGCAGAGCATGACCTGCTACTCCATTAAGAAATCTGCAAAATCTGAGCTGATTGTCTCCTCACATTGAGCAGTTTCTTGGTTGGTTTTTAAGAAACCAGTCAGTTGTTTCTCTTTTTTTTCGTGTGTGTTCTCTACCTCTTGAGAGATCCCAGATTCTTCTTGTTTTCCTTTGTCATATAACACGTGTTAATCTTTAAACTGAACTGGAAACCCTGAGTTCAGCACATCTTGCCTGGAGATTGATGGTATGGGCTTTTGATTGATTGATGGTTCAGGCTGCAATGCCATGGCATGGCAGCACGTACTCAGTAATAGATTATTTGGTACCTTCCCCTAGGTCATCTTTGTGTGTTTTTTCCCCACATACTATTTGATTTCTTTGTTAACTATAGAGGAAAAATGGGCTGATAGAACCACCAGCCTTTTCTGCAAGCCACTTATGTGTCTCACAGCTTTCACCATGCACCTGGAAAAAGCAGTTGTCAATACCACAATATCACAGGCTGCCAATGTGCTGAATGCCTCTTATAATCACTGTCACTACCAAGATTCCTGTTTGGACATTGCCAAAAGACAGATTTGGTCACAGACAGCTCCTCCTGATGACCTTGCCATTGACACTGAGATTTTAACATAATTTGAGGCTCTGGTAGCAATAGGATGTCACAGTTCTCTGTTAAATGGCCAAGTAAGACATTATCTGTTCATCTAGTCAAACACATGCTTAAAGAAAAATGATGCAACCAAACTGAATTACTAAAGTTTGGGATTTATTTAACATGTTAGATACCTGTCTTTCAGTTTCTGCTTTGTGAACAAAGACAATATGAGAAAAATATTGACCAAATTATTTTAACGTAATATAAAGCTGAGGAACTAAATGTACATGAACAAGCTGAGGCAATTGTAGAAATCCTTGTAGCTTTCTATTTGGATGTTTTGCTAGGGAGTTGAGATGATCTCTGCAGCCCCTGGATATTTGCTAGCATGTGTTGTTGAAGTATTAGGGAGAGGCTCTAATACATATAACATATAGATATATGATATAACTATACAAACACAGCCAGGAAATATCAGAGATGAGTATTTTGCTATTAATTCCTGACATAATCACCATTATTCAAATGTTTTCCTCTTTCTCAAGGGAAGGGGGATGGAGGTTTGAAGTTCAGTCACAAACTCCTGCTGGCAGCAATAGGATGGTGCATGTGTTACTAGAGAAGATGTGGTGATTTCTCAGGCTTTCTTTCCATGAGCTACAAGAGAATAAGCCATGCTCTATCTAATTCAGAATTAGCAGCACTGCTGATATGCTTGATGTTTCTGACACCCTGCTGGGGCCTGGTGTAACTGGCTTTTTTGGTGTGTGCGGGTGAAGAGGCTGCACAGAACACAGCCTGTGTGGCATCGGCTCCCCTGTTGATTTAGTTTCATTTTCTGTTTTTCTGACTTGCTCAACTGCCTGTAACGGCATTAAAGTATTCTTCTGATCTTTGTTTCCATGTGTTCACTAAACGCAGTTCTAGAAATCCTTTGTGCCAAAGGAACATTCAGAGTGAGAGGCAGCTCTCAGATTTGTTTCAGGAATCATTGGCTAATTGCATACTTGACTGAGCCTTGTTTGTAATAACCTCTACCGAGAGGGCCTTTGCTGGGAACTTAATGCAGAAACTCTGATCAGGCAAATCCATTCAGGAGAAGTACATGAGTCCTACCTTGGACAGCAAGTACAGACAAGCACCTATTGTTCCATCCATACTGTGCTGTCAGAGTCAGAATGTTTCCTGGTCAGAATTGACAGCAACAACTCAGGACATAATGCAAAAGTGTTGTGAGGGAAGCACAGACACTGGCAACCAGAGGAGTACGTAGTTGTGCTTCCCTCAGGAACTGAAGAACTAAACTGCTGGAAAGTGGTATACCTGGAACATGGAGGTCCCTGCAGGAACAGTCTCAATTTCAGATGGATACATCCTCTGGCCTCCTACTCATTCACAGTTAAACTCTGTGTCCATGCCAAGGTCTTGCCTACCAAACTAAAATAATCTCTTTACATCCACACCTTGTCACATTGTCCTCTTCCATCTGCCGAAACATGCTTGCTAAAATAGCCTTTCATTTCCACAGTGGGGATCAGGATAACTGATCTTCCCACTCCACTCCCTCTTCTGACTTTGTGGGCCCTTCCAAAACTTTATCATCATCTTCCAAATCAGAAACAATCTCACTGCTTCAACTGCTTTCACTTAATTCCTGTTCTCATTTCCTTCCCATTCTTATTGCTTGCTGTTTTCAATCTGCATGCACATTTATGTGGCTCTAGCTGAATATGAGTGAATATTAGTTATTTTATGCATGAGAAGGAGGGAAGAAGGGGAAAAGATGATCTGGAATAAGATCTTAAAGAATTGGATTTTTCTATAGTACTGTTTCTGAAGAAGAGTTAGAGCTCACCCAAGTTAGAGCACAGTAAAGAAAAAAATCAGTACTAGTGACAAGCAACAAAAGTGTGTTTGCTCCCCACAGAGTGCCAAAAACTGCATCAATGAAGTCTTCTTAGAGAGGACTTCCAAAGAGAGCAGTTTTGGGGGAGAAGAAATCAACCTAATTACATTTCATCAGGCTGGATTGGGTAGTGATGATTGGCCACATATACTGACTCTGCTGTCCTATGGAAGTGCTGACTGTTTCTTAATTCAAGCTACAGTTGTGGATATTGCAAGCCTCCAGGTGTTTGGGGTTGAGTGCGCTTATTAAATGATGTTGTCTTGGGCATCCAGTGTGTAGCTGCTGACCAGGTGTTTGCAGACTTTTTTGAGAGGATGATTCAGTCCCTTCCTGCACCTCCTCCTTGTCCCATTCTCCTGTGTGGAAAAGTTTGTGAGAGTTTTATGGATAGAAATGGTCATCAAACCATTCATTTATCTCCAGAAGGGGCATTGTATATGCCAGCCACCAATAACAAAGTAAGAATATTAAGTATTGGCCCTTTCTATAACAAAAAAACCAAATTCTTCTCCAAGTCATCAGAAGCTCTTGAAGCTAGAAATGCATGTGATGGTATCATATACTGAACACAAAGTTAAGATGAATGGCTTACAGTGCAGGCAGAGTTTTTTAAGCATGGGATTGACAAGAGTCATGTAGAAAGCAATCAGCTTAATGCTCAGAAGAGTGGCTTTCCATGGTCTGCTGTCTTCTTCCACTGTGTAAGAAGGGAGCATGGGGTAGACTGCTTGGTTATTTCCTTTCACTTACAGAAATCATGAACATTTACTGTCTCTCAGTCCAAAGCCAGACAGCCCTTTGGTCGTTTGAGTTCTCCATGTTTGGCTCAATGCTTTGCTAGAAGTCAGTCTTTTACCAAGCTGAGTGTGGTTGATTTTTATTGGAAAGGAATTGCAGGACAAGGCTGATAGAGGGTTTCTCCTTCCCATCTTAGTTCTTTTTGCCTTTTTTTCCCTCTAGTATATGTGTTTGGAGAAAAATATTGAGTAGCAAACAATGAACAGCATCTCTGACAGATACTGCTACTTCCCAGCACTCTGAAAGGCAGGAAGAGCTTTGGATTTTATAGACAGAAAGACAAGAATGAATTTGTCTTATGCTTTGAACCATGTCAGGGGCTAATAATTCTTCCAGCGCCAGAAGACCAACAACCATAGCCTGAAGTTATTTTTTGGCCCTCATTTCTAACTATTGGTGAGCCAGCTCAGACATGGCAGCTGCTTGGTTTTAACCTTGTGAGATCCACCTTCCTTTGGTCCCCAACCAACCCATACTGCCTATGTGAAAAGAAAAATCTAGCAGTCTACAGAAGCTGTCATATACAAGCTAGAGGGCTGCTTTTTTTTTTAAACCTCACTGCAAATTGCCTCAGATTTCCTGAGGGAAGAGAATCAGGAAGGGCAGTTCCACTTCTGTCATCACTGTTTTACTCACAAATCCTCTGGCTTGACAGCATCTCAGAAGAAAATTGCCTCTACTTGCCATGCAAGTTGCAAAATGTACATAAAATCATCTTGGTAAATCTTGGTAACACAGCTGGAAGAAAATTTCCAGCCTCCAGTGAGTATTCACCTTTGAAATGCTTTTGCTTTTATGTTCTATTCAGGGAAACTCTCTAAGAAAGAAAGTGTCTAATTGTCACTTAAAAACTCCTTTGGACCTGTGACTATACTGGAACTCAATGCCATACTGCATTTGAGGATTCAGTTTTTCTATTAACCCTGTAAATGTTGTGACTCTACTCCATTATTTGTGCATTGTTGATACATAGCACTGCACCTCCAAAAACACCTCAGCTGAAATTATGTCTTTCAGAGTCAGTAGTGTGTATTCCTTGCCTGTTTAGCAGTTTCTGCAGCACTTGAACCAAATTCTTTCAAATCAGTAGTGTTGTGCTGAATTTGGTGCAGAATTTCAGCTACTCTATTTAGCAGGGATGCAGTTACTTGATCTCAGCTCTTTCACTGGCAACACATCTCCCACTTTCTTCATAAACTGAATTAAATTATCACTTCTTTACCCTGTCTTCACAAGCAAATTTAGACATCTCTCTTTTCATCTTGCATTTTAAGTAGAAAAAGCGATAGTAGCAATCAATTCAGCATTTTTGTGGTGTAAGAGATGGCCTAATGAATTAATAGAATTTGCAGCTGCAAAGGTCTTTTGGTTAAGTTTTTCTAGCATGCTTTTACAAACTACTCTTAAGCCCCACGAGGTCTTCTGAATTCAGCCTGGTATTATTTGTCTTAGACTGACAAATGAAGTACATAAAGGCTGTGAGACCTGTTGAAAGTCGGATAAGGCAGGGTTAGTGTAAGGAATAGGGCATTGATGTACTTGCTAAGCTTTCCTCACACTGCTACCAAAGCACATATCCCGTGCACTGGGTGTTTCTGCTGACAGGGAATGGTTACACGAAGTGCCAGGTTCAAACCAGAAGAGATTCTTCAGCTAATGAAAAGCTAGTTAAACTTTTGCTCTTGTTACTGTGAATATAACATAGATTTCGTTCCTTCTTTCCATTGAGAAAATTTGCGCATCTGAGTCCATACATTATTTCACCTTGATGGCAGAGTAACTGTCCTGGAGATTGCTTGATCTTCCTTTCCACCTGCAGCATAAACTGCTGTATTCACTTCATCAAGCCTAAGTGTTAACTACTTCCCATTAACTCGAATGTTCCCAGGTTCAGGATCAAGAGAACCTGCCTAAACAAAGCATCTGTCTGAGTTCCTCTCAAGTTAATGTTCCGTACAGTGTGCTTCTGAAAGAATGACAAGGAGAGAAGGGAAAGCCTTGGCACTTCTGTCTCTTCCGCTGTTTAGAGGGAAGGGGAAAGAAAAAAAAAAAAAAGAGGCTTTTTATGAGCCATCTCCTTACACTTCTGCAAGTTTCTGTCTTTATGATCTCTGATACTCTGAAGGGCGGGAGAAGAGATCTGTAGTTACATCACAGAGTTAACAGTCAGAAATTTGCAAGCCTGAGGTGCTTGACCCCAGCACATTGAATCTACCAAATGCAAGGCAGAACTGGAAAGTGTGTGGTGGCTCTTGTCCAAAAGAACAATGATAATGACATATGGGCGATACAAGATTTTGGGTGTCCATTTCACAGCATATACAGGAGGCAAAAAAATTATCCGGATGACCTCTCTGTCTGGGAAGAGGGATAAGTGAAGCTAAATGCAGAGACATGTTTCAGTCACAAATGAATATCACATCTTCTCAAAGAGCTCACATTTTACTGACCACAGGATGTTTGAACCAGAGGGATGGATCAGTTCATGCACACATCATGCCCCCATCCCATTAGAGCTGTTTTTCTAGAAACAGGAATGGTCTGTAGTTTTCCTTATGCAGCTCTGCTATGGAGGGCAACCTTGTTCCACTCTTGGTTTTGGGTGTACTTAAGGATATGTCATGTGCCAGGGTGGAATTTGAGCTTGAAAGTCATAACCATGCACCACAAACAGGCACTGCAGAAGAGTTAAAATAATTGAAAGAAGTAAGCACAGATGTGAGAGCATCCCTTAATAGTCTCTTATCCTTTGCTCAGGAGAGAGATTTTATGATCCCCCTCTTGTTTGCTTGTTGACTAACTTCCAGTAAATATTCTTTAGCCACCTATCTGGCATCTTTTCAGAATTCCTGCATCCACGTTGTTCTTTGCCCAGGAGTTCCTCATGTTTCCAGCTTCCTGTGTGTAGAGCCATCTCTTTCTGTCTGGTTTGAATTTGACTTGTACCTTCTGAGTATCAGGAGAAACTGTTGGTTCCTATATGCCTGCTCCAAACTACTTTCTCATGTTTGTCAGCCTTCTTGTATGCCTCAGTCATCTCTTTTCTAGACTAAAAAGTTCCAAACTGTTCAGTCCTTCATTGCAAATTTGCTTTTAAGACTCCACAGATGTAATTCTTTCAGTCAAAATCTTAACCTCGTACACCGGCATGAAAACCATTACAGAAAAAAAAAAGGAAAAAAAATCCCAATTGGAGGAATCTCTGCTCTGGAGCCATGATATGGGGAGCACATGCAAGTGCAGGTGATTGTGGAAGAGTTTCTAGAGAGACCATTAGTGCTATTTTCTGAAATGTAAGAGCAACACACAGAAAGACTTTTTTTCTCTTCCCTCCGGGGATTTCTAGGAGCCTCAATAATTTTAAAGGATTGATTCCTAAAACAAAAAGTCTTTTTTAGAATGAGGATGGTGAAATTCTGGAGCAGGTAGCCCACAGAGGTGGGTGCCCCAGCCCTGGAAACATTCTTGGTCAGGCTGAACAGGGCTCTGAGCAACTTGATCCAGTTGAAGCTCCTTGCAGGGCGTTCAACTTAAATGACCTTTGAAGGTCTCTTCCAACCCAAATTGTACTATGAAAAAGCAGTACTAGAATAGAATAGGTTGTCATTAAACATAGTCTCATTACACAATCATTAAACATAATTTTCAGTATAATTGTATTTTTTCACTTTTCACCAGGTCCTCTAGCACACACACTCTCTCTGATAAGGGCACTGTACTTCAGTGTCTTCCACAAATACACTCCCTCCTATGTAGCCATAGGGCATCTTGATAAAAAAAACACAGCCCTCCAGTGTTATGGAGTTATTTCCTTGTCTCTCTGAGCTTTCCTATTGCTGCAGTTCCCTTCTCATGTCACCTGGTGGCTGCTGAGCCTTGCTGCAGCTCAGAAGGTGTCACTTGCTCCTGGGAGCAAGCAGAGATCTCCGAAGCAGTCCCAGGAGATTTAAGATAAGGATTTATGGTCTTTTTTTTTTTTTTTAATTTTCTTAATTCCTAGTGATGTAATCTGACACCATAATAATTCTGAGAGCAAAACAGGCAGTGCTTTTCCACGGAAAAGGAGAAAAAACTGGCATAAATATTCTCATTTTGAGTTAACTTCTGCTATTTACACATAATTCCTCTTCCTAGTTTAAAGTGAGAATGAGGCCTTTGTTGTGGGGAAATACTTGATTCTTCATTAACCTCCTCCTCTGCACAGCTGCATCAATAAGTAAATTGGCTGGGTCCAGAAAGAGCAAGGTAATTATTTTCAACAGTGTTCATCCTGATCTTCACCCAAGCTGGGGCAGTTCAAAGCAGAATACTGAGCAAAAATTACTCTGCAGCAAGCCTAGTGTCAGTAATTTCTCAGTTTCTTTCCAAAGGGTCAAGAGGGAACACTATCCTGTATGCATAAATGAGGGAACCATTTTCATCCTGTGACAAAGAGGGATTTTGTTTGCCCATGCAGTTTGAATTGGCTGGAAAAGTGCGAGTAAGCATTATTATTATTAATCTTCAAGCTTGTAGAGTGATGGTTTTGCTTTGTGTTTAGTTTTTGGTGTGTTGTTTCATTGTTTGAGTTTTTTTTATAATTCCAGTAAATTCTTCCACAGGATCCTGATTTCTTTTTGGCCCAGCATGGTTGTTGGAGGCGGGTGTTGTGGTGATAGATCTTGTTGAATAAGGACAGGTGGTTTTCACCCTTGTCTGTCGTCAGCCTGGTTTACAATAAGAGGTGTGAAAAAGGCACACTTTTCCCACAGGGCAAACACACGTGAGGGTGAGGGCTTGTGTTTAAAGGGCACATAATTAATAGCTGTAAAGAGCCTGCTCCTCTAAACATAGCAAGGTGGTGATTTTCACTTGAACAAGTACTACCAGGAGAGAATGTTTTACAAAAGAGAAAAAAAGAAAATATTTGCTCAGGAATTTAAGGTCAAGAGTCCTGTTCAGAGACAGTAAGGTACGTCCTCTTACCTCTTTCTTTCAGGGATTTCTGTCCATCTGTTTTAGAGGGTCTTTGGAGGGATCACTGAGATGTCTTATCTGGGGGTCTGGAGGGTGGGAGTGGGAGTGTGCAAGCACACAGCTGCTCTTGGTAAAAGTTCATCAGAGTCACGGCTGGCACAAGAAGGGATCTTGTTCTGTTTTCTTGAGACAAAAGACCCTGCAGAAGTAGTAGCCAGGACATGACCTTGTAGGCCTGGGGGTTACAGGGAAGGCCAGCTGGCCACTAGATCCAGTGGAGGCCATGGAAGCCCCTCTCCATGGATAGAGTGATTCTGGGGGGCCCATGAGACCCCTGGAAAGAGAGCTTCCAACACTGAGCACATAGAACGCGTACTGCTCTTTCTGCAGGCTGCCTCTGACCAGCAAAGAGCACAGAGGGAAGAAGGGCTGCTTCTTTTGAAGCATGGCTTGTTGACAAAAGGGTGCAAGGGAGTAGGAATAACAGCTCAAACACTTTTTTAATGACCCCCCCCACCTTGAAACTCTGTGGGAGGGCCATGCTCTCCCAGCACACGGTTTTCCTCCTGACAGTCTTATTTTAGTGTTGCATTTCCCTTGCTCATGTGACAGTGTCTCCTTCCTAGTTGTCTTTCAAGACCTTGTCAGATTTGAGGACTTGCTGTCAGTCCAGTGCTCTCCAGTACTTTCCAGTACTGCAAACTGGGAGCAGCTCTCCTGTGTTTACTTGTGAGTGAGCTGTGGTATGGGAGAGCACTTTTCTTTCTGCTCCACTACAGCAGAGCACTTCCCAAAAGTCTGCTGGGGCTGAGAGATGCCCCTGCCAGTGCTTCTCCTTGGTCCTGACTGGTCTCCAGTGCTGAGCCCAGTCAGGGTTTGGGTTTCTCTTCAGCCAGCTTAGTGCAGCACTGGGGAGAGGAGGGGAAGAAGTGGGCTGCAGCAGGATGAGAAGGCTGCCAGGGCTTTAAGGGCCAGCTCAGCTGGGACAGGTCTGCAGGACAGGCTTATGATACCTCTGGGTTTGGGTGCTCTGCCTGCCTCTGCCCAGACCTCTTGTAACCTGCCTTCTAAGTCCTCCTTTTACACTGCTCAATTTCACTTATGACACTTGGCTTTCACACAGCTCTCAGAGCAGCTAAGGCTTGTTCTGTGAGGGTGAGGAAGGTGTTCCTCTTCCCTCAATCTTTATTTTATCTCTCTGTAAATTTCTAAGGAGCATATATACTACCTTGCACCCCAACCCGTTTGTTCCTTCCCAAAATTACACTTCATTTTCTGCACTGCACATGTAGAGACAGCCAACTTCTCTGCCTGAGGTTGTGAAATGGTTGGAATGGAGAAAAAGAGAGGCAAGACCTTAGCTGAGATGTGCATGTAGGGAGGGAGGAGGTGTGGGGGGACAGGGGGTATTCATGGAGCCCCATATGGAGGGACCAGCAGCCTGTGTGGCACAAAAGCATTTTAAACTCCCAACAGGGGAGTGAGCTCTGTGGATTGAAGGCTTCAAAGAGAGAGCCTGCCAGCTACAAAAAGCAAATCTTTAAATTACAGGGAGAGCAATGAGAAAAAGTCTGAGCTGCTTGCTCGCAGGGAGAGAGCCGGCTTCACTCAGCCTTGGTGGAAAACTGTGTAATCCCATTGGCTTCGGGGATGTTGCAAGGCCTTACACCATGGAAGAATTTAGCCTGCTGGATCCAACTGCCTTATTCAGACTGAATAATTCTTTTGTCCCTTCTCTACATCCCGATTGCCGCAATAGGCACCAAGATGTGTGTTGGTTTTGGTTCCAGTGAGGCAGGTTTCAGCGGGCTTGTGTGAGGGACCCTTGTTAAAACTGCACTGCTGAGCTGAAGGGAAGCTCTCTTCAGCTTTCCAAAAAATTCTCTTTTTGGGCAGACTTCAAGCTTGGAAAATGTCAGCCTGAGAGGTGAAACTTAAGGAAAATTACCAGCAATGGAGTACAAGGAGACATAATGGAAATCCTTTACCATTGATAGCAGCCTGCCAGCTCTGTTACACAGCTTAAAGGAAGTTCTCTTTAACAAAAATAATTATAAAATATACTTTGAAAATAATTGAAGGAACTTATTGCTCCAGAATATCAGGGAAAACCCTGCCTTGAGAAATGTTCTTTAGTTAAATACACACCAGCCCTAGTCCCTGTGTCTGTATAACTAGGAGCATTTTTTGGCTTTAGAAGAATTTTTTAACATTTGTATTTGCACCACTGCTCACCTAGAAGATTCTTGACTGAGTGAGGGGGCACTTGAAATTATTCTGGCCCCATCTTGCACCCTGTGCCATCCTGGCACAGAAGCTGATGGCACATGGGCCATCCTTGCAACTTCTACAGTGGTTTCCATGTGGTTCTGTTTCTCCAGCTGACCCTTAAACAGTGTCTCCTGAGCCTCTGATGTGAAACAGAGAGTGAGAAAAATACACAGGTGTTAGAAAGTCTAGTGTCTCTGTAGGGACCAAGATCTGTCTTTTCTCTGGAGTTTTGTTCCAGTGTGGCTTCTTATGTTTCTTTATGTTCCAGTATGGTTTTTCTTCTTCCAGAAAAGCATTACTTGATTGTGGGATTTTTACCTTCAGTGCAGGCTCATGATTTCAAATACCTTCCTCAGACTCCAACACATAGTTCTTCAGAAATGTAATGGGCAGGTAGGCATGGGAAAGAATTTGATTATACTTGAAAAGAAAGATAAAATAGATCTGATGGTAAAGCTATCCAGCATGTTTTAGGTTTCTCTCTGTAGTTTAGGTAGAAAGGATTGTTCTTTTGCCAGTGTAAATACATAAATTTTAAAAGAGATGTCAAGGACTGCTTAACATACAGACAAAAAAAAGTTTCACACATCTGCCCTCATAATAGCCCTATGTGTTTGTATTCTACTTATTTATGCATTCGCATTTGGTTTATTTATGAGATCTTTGCCCAGAAATGTTCCCCTATTAACTCTATATGGCTCTATATGGTAATTAATATATCACTGTGATATTCCATCTGTTATTATTTCTCCAGCATTTGCACCTATGAACCCCAACCAAGATCAGAGCCCCATTTGGATCAAAGGATCAAAGCCTCTTTTGTACTAGGGACTCCACATATGCACAGAGAGTAGCTGAGGCTTTTAGTCTAAACACAGAAACTGGGCAAGTGTCAGTGAAGGGATGGGTGCTGGCCCTTAGCACTGACCAGCCCGTGGAGCAGGGCTGAGGAAAATGTGGTAGTTGTGGAAGTCAGGCCCAGGTCTCCTGCAGTTCCTTCACCATCCAGCCTCTCCTCAGTGCAGTGGTGCCTCCAAAATGAGAGGCATGATATGACGGTGATTTCCTTGATGGATTTGGGCTGGAATCAATCACATGCCCAAGGCCACAGAACGGGATGCAGCAATTGCACCCAAGGCTGTCATCTTTTTGCTCATAAAGATGGAATGACAAAGCAACTTGTTAAGCAGGCTTAACCAGAAGGACACCCTAACTTGAGCCACGTTCCTGTGAGATTTTGTGCACCAGCACATGCCTGCTAGGAGCTGCCAGAGCTGAAGTCCAACATCTCCTCTGTAGCAGACTGGCAGACATGGGAGGTGGCTACAGCAGTGATGGCACGAAAGATGCTTAAAAGCCCAGCTGTGGTTATGGTAGGAAGCTGCAATCAAGGTTCATGTCCAGAGGTGCAAGGAGGAGGGGAGAAAGGAAGGAGTAGTGTCAGTGTGGTTGAGGTTTATGAATCCGAAGCTAAATGAAACATAAATAACCTGAAATAGTGTGGAAGTAGAAGGAACATTTTAATTCAACTTTTCAGATTGTGAGCAAGTGATTCTGGCAGGCCAGGATATGGTGGTGGTGTTATTGCTCTGTAGTCTGAAAATACAAAGAAGACTATCTTTTGTTGGAATTCTAATGCATTAGTAATTACAAAAGATGCTTCTCCAAACTGCTGTCCAATAGAAGCAGCCTCCACAAGCAGTGTGGCATTCATGCTGTCAGGCACTCATTATTTCTCTTCAGTGGTGGCAGGAAGGCACCAGCTTAACTGTAAATATTGACACCAAGCTGAAAAATCTTCTGTTGGAGGGGAAAAAAAGTAAGAACAGATGGTTGAAAGTTTTCTGATGGTGAAAACAGAGATGATGACACTTTGGACATCCAGAAAATGTTAAAGGAAACATGAAATGGAATATCCAGTTTCAATAGCTCTGGTGGGAATGAAATCTTTCCACCTGAAATTATATTAAAATATTTCCTTTCTGATCTTCTTCCATAGAGAAGGAGACTTTTTTTGTGTGTGTGGTTGGGGATGGTGGGAAATAATAATTTTCAATATTTCAAGTATGAAAATTAAAATATGTTTATTACTCTGAAATGTCCCAGTACTGTCCAATGGCAACAGTACTCTAAGGAGTTCCTCATGTTTCCACTCTGCTGCTTGGTCTGCATCTTTTCATCTAAACCTCAGAGCCATCTTTCTACAGAAGAGGAATGATCAAAAGTGCCATTCTGTGCTCTGAAACATAATTTGTTTAGATTATCTGCTAATTGCAAAGAACCCTGTGAAACCCAGGCATGTTGATATTGGGTTGTGTTTTCAGGGGAACAATTTCCCAAAACCAGGGTGAAGGACATCTTTCAGAAATAGAACAGGAATCACAATTTCATGAGGTTTTCCTGTGAATCACATGAATAATCTAAAACAAAAAAAACCCCAGAGCTGGGTTTAAGCAGTTACCTCAGAGACCATTCATCTGCCTTGTTTAGTCTCAAAGAACACCAAATATATCTTATTTCCAAAAGAAACATCCAAAGGAATAATCTTCCAGCATGCCTCCATGTATTTGTGTTGCTGGTAGTTTTTTGGCCACAGATGCACCCCACGCTGTGCAGGGCTCCAGCCCCAGGGTTGCACACTCCTGGTACTGTGGGTACAGAGGCAAATTTGCTTCTCTTGCATCATGGCCTGGCTTTTGGAAAGTCAACACCAGTGGCTTTCCAAGGTTGTCTTTAATTCTTACTTTCCTTCTTTTTCTTTTGGTGAGTCTACATGTGGCTGTAAATCTGGTGCCCAGGCATTCTACTTGCAGGGCAATTTAAGGGTGTAATATGATTGCAGTGTGCCAGGTCTGGGAATGCAATGTTTGTTTCAAGTTACCTTAAAAGACATTTTTTGTTGGGCTCTTCTTTTTTAGAGGATTTTCACATAAACTACAAGCGTGTTCAGAGAAAATGTTCTAATTTAATAAAGGGTTTTTAAAAATCTCATTATGAAAACAGGAAAAAAGGCACTTTTGTTGATAGATGTATAAACATTTAGAGTAATTCTTCAGATTTCTAGCCGGGGATTTCTCATGCTCATGTGTAAATAAACCACAAAGCCACAAATAAGCACTTGCCACTTTTGAATGGCTTTTTGAAAGCTAAATGCAGGGGCACAGTTGAACTTCAGAAAGAGTACTTACAAGTACGGATTTGCAAGGATGTACTGACATTAAGGCTTGCTAAAGCATGGCTGTAACTTTAGCCAAAATAGTTATAAAGGACTCCTGTGCTGATGCCTCAAACATATCACCTTATTACTGCCTATATCCTGGAGTTTGAGAACTGCCATCCAAGGAAAATTGCCGGACTTAGAGCACATGACTGGTAACGAGAAACATTCCACTTGAATATTCAATCAGTTTTGCCTTAATTTGTGGTGGCTCAGTCAAAGGCTGGATTGAAGAGCTCATTTTAGAAAGTGGTTTCTTCCTCAACATCTCCAGCTCTGCCAGGGTAAAGGATGGATGCTGCCTCAGAGCAGCATTGTGGCAAGGTTAGGGGGAGCACTGCAGCTTTGTCTCTTCTATACTGGTGGGGCCAGGGAAAAGGCAGGGTCTTAGGAAACACAGTGGTTTTACATATCTGTTGGTATGATAAGTTAGTAAAGGGCCAGGATTTACGTTTTGATTGGCCAAGGCCTCATGGGCATCCCTCCAAAAAGGCCATACAGCTATGAGGGTGCCTGTGTTTTGCTTTATGGGGAGGGGCAGAAGAAGGAGACAGCAAAAATAATTTTGCCAAAATGGTTCTCGTCTTGCAAAAAGAACTTGGACATAATTTTTCTTAAAATCTGTGCAAATATTCAGCATAAATATTGTGTTCAAACTTTCCTGGCTGTTTCAGCAGGCAAGATATAAACATCTTCATAACTACGAAGAACGGTCTTTCAGTCCAGATGTAACTTTATTTCTTTATCTCTGTGATTAAGCATGTTTTACTGAACTTTATTTTATTGCAGCTTCCCAGAAATGCATGTTTTAATACACCAGACAAGAATAAGTAATGAGCTCATATACAGAAAAAAATCTGGTTTATAGTTATTGAATATACATGCTCTGTGTTTGCTATGAGTTTAATATGTATGTCATGCGTTCTACTAAACAATTCAAGCATAAATGGAGAAGTTGGGTAATAATGGAAAGAATCTAAAGCTTTTGAATGCAAAAGGGCTTGGCAGAAATGTAGGTAGGAAGTAAGAGCTTTGATTATGCTGTTTATACTTGTTTTTAATAGCAAGCTCCCCAGCAGCCATTGTGAAGAAAGGGCATTTTTGAAGACCAGTACAGGTAATATCAATTAGCTGGTACACCTGACACAAGAAAAGATACTTATTTTATTGAAAGCTGGAAACAGAAAAACTGCAGATTTTGTGACTTATACACAGAGATAGAGCAGAATCCTGCAGTGCAGGTCTAGCTCCAAAACGTAACTTTGAAAATATCAGTGTGAATCATCCAGCAGTTTTGTATCAAAGGTGCTCATCTACAAGCAATCCAATGGTTTTCCTAACTGCCAGCAGTGCACAGTCTCCCTGGAAGGAAGCTGAAAGTCAAACTACGCTGCTTTTGGCTCACACTTCAACAACAATAAGGATTGGACCATTGGAAGCTACATCATGATCTGTTAACCTGTCCATGGACTTCAGAGGGTATTTCTTCAGCCTCGTTATGTTTAAGAGCTTGGCCCTTTTTAGGAGTTGTTGTGTTAGCGTGGATGCACATAATCACAGAGTGATTATATGAAGGTGCTTTATTAGAGCGCTGGAACCCTGGGGTAACACCCCAATCAAGAGTTCAACATAATTCCAGAATCAAAACATTTTTATACATAACTGTCATATGATCATTTGTTAATCACTAACTTGCCATTATGCTGTTGTATTATTGTTTTTACCGTGCACAAGTTTCAATTCCCCTTTGTTTTCATTCCACCATAAGTTTCAGCTCCTTTGTTTTTACTCAAGCATAAGTTTCAGCTCCCCACTTTTGGCACTCCCTCCCAAATAATTATATTTACTAATGATTACATCTAGAACATGCTGCTTAGGCCTACTATGCTACCCTGATTTTAAACACTTTGTCCCAATGTTATCAGTTGTTAGTGTTGTTGTTTGATTTGTTTCATCTTTGGGCCTGTAGGTATCCTTTAGAGCTTGGACAAATCCAGCTCTCTTCTCTGGCATGACTAAAGGTAGAAGAAACAGCAGTCTCTGATTTTCCTTTCCAAGGAACAAAAATTGGCCCCAGATGAAGCAGAGTAGATAAGCAGATTGTCATCAGCATTGGAACCCAACAGTGCCATGGGGTTCCCAAAAATGCATAATCCCCCCTAAAGGGCTATCTGGAATATCTTGTTTCATCCAAATTGTATAGTCCAAAATAAAACATTTCATTGATAAATACTTAGAAAAGGGCTTGCAACCAGGCCTTGTTTGGGCGTTTTCTGTCCTTCATACAATGCATTGTGGATGAATTGGACAGGCTTTTGCACGCTTGGATTCAGGCATGGCCGTGCTGCAGTGGTAAAGCCCAAAGGCCTTGTCACTGTTGCAGTAACAAGTGACAAGTATTGGCTGATAGGAGAGCAGAGAGAAATCTGCAAATGCACGGGGCAAATAGTTCCCCTCAGACTGTATAAGGATAATTCCTTACACATTAGCTGTGCAGCTGCAGGAAAGCTCTGATGCCAGGTGAGGGGCTGGCATAGTTCAGTTTTCTGCACTCTCGCCCTCTTGATTAAACACAGGCATTTGCCCATGTTCCCTAAATTACTCGGGATCACTTACAGTTGTAAAAATATGCTGTTACAAAAGCTTTGTTGTTCACCTTTAGGGATGAACATGTTCAGCCCTGACAATGTTATCTAGAGAGAACAGCAGCCCAAATCATCTCAAACATGCTTGCAATAGAGCACAGCTTCAGGCGAGGCTCACTGACACCAGCCCTGCGAAAGAAATGAATGCTAAAGTGACCATTACAATGACCAATATGAGGCAGATGACATAATTTTGCTTGAACAACCAAATTTAAACAACAGAAAATTGCACTGCCTGTCCCTTTTTTTCTAGTTCTCTGGAGGTGTTCTTTCTGTGGCAGTGAATTATTCCCAGGCTTTAGCATAAAACAGCGTGCATCCCTGAAAGCTGCAGCGCTGTCTGTCCAGACACAGAAACATTGCCGTCTCGTGGCAGTCTCCTGGCACCACTGCAGCTGCTGGAGTACAAATAGCCTTGCCAGAGGTCACAGGCAGGTGTCACAGGCATTTAGTGGTAGGCAGGGTACACAGTGGAAACTTCCTCAAATTTCACAGATGAAGATAGAGAGTTGGCTTTGTGCAAAAAAAAAAAATAAGAAAATTAATCACATGAGACAGGTGCCCAGTCAGATGATGACAGAGTAACTGAACTGCTGCCAAGTGAAAGGCAGCCCTGGATTCCCTTGATGGGTTTCTGTGCTTTCATGAGCCTCATAGCAGCCCTGAATTCAGTCACTTTGCTGAAGCAGTTCAGCATCTACATCAACAGTCAGGAGGGTTTACAGCTCAGGAAGGCAGATGAGCTGGGATGGCTTTCTCAGAATGGGAGCTCTCTTCTTTTCCAAGCTAAACTTGCTGTACTACCTCCAGCACACTGTTACACACACGCAGTAAAGTGTTACAGTCATTTTGCAGTAAATACCAGATGAAGATATCCTAAATAATGTGAATATTTTCTTTTTCCTTTTTTGTCCCCACCAACATTGAGTCAGGGAGGTTTTCTGCCATGGATTGCTTTAGCACTCATCACTTAAAAGTAATCATTATCTCTGTGTATAATTTACCGTCATTCAGAATATTTTAGCACATACTGTACAGTTTGCTTTTAGAAACAAATCAGCATCTGTCTTAATTTTTGACATATGAATTCTTTCCTGGGATTACAGTCTTTAACATTAGTCCAACGAGAGTCAGCTTTCCCAGTTTGTAGCTATTAAACACCAGTTTGGAAGACCTGCATGGATGCAAGTCTGACTTGTACAGCTGGCAGTCTATACTGGGCCTTACACAGACCCTATCGAAATAACTTGGTGGATTTCCACTGACCTGTGATGAAGAATCTCTTTATCCTATGCCAAATGTGTTAACCTCCTGTCCTGTAGTATCTTCCAGAGTTTGTATGAATATCCCGTATATTGCTGTCTGCCCAGAGTTTTTGTAAGGAACAAATCCTTTCCAGACCACCAGTTCTAGGAGGGGTATGGATTTACTAGCACAGTGCCTCAAATCGTGTCTGGTTTTTAATAAAGTTTACAGAGGCTTTCCTGTGCCTCCTTCTACAAATGGAGATGTCCATAGAAAAAGACAGGTGGCCATAGAATCTCACTATATACAGCACATATTTGCTATTAAAGCACTTCCATATAAATTTTACTGATTTATTTTACAAAATGCAAACTTGAGTACAGCTTTGAGCAATTATCGATGTTATTTCAGCAAATTTTCTTCCCTCACACGCCCTTTTCCACCCCAAGGAAAATTCAGTGACTAAACTCATTCCCAGTGCATCCTACCATTTTTAAATTGGAACAAGGGCAGACTTTGGAGTTTCACTGGCTGGATTTCGGGGCATTTCAAGGATTAATGGATAACTTTCCTAAAGACCTAGAACATGTTTCACTAGTGGGTGCCTGAAAGATAAGCATCTCTGATTTTAATAAACTTCTGAGCATACAAAAGCCATCACTACCAAAGCCAGTGGCAGCTCAGGGGTTGTGAAGCTCTGCTGTGTCATTTCTGCTATAGAAGCTGTGTTCTCTAGCACTGGCCCAGACAGGCTCTAGAGAATGAATTTGATATCATGCATGTCAGTGGACATGTGCCTTGGGTAGCTGTGTGGGAGATACCAGGGCTGGAAGTTTACACCAATTATGCCCATTGTTCTCACTGGGATGGAGTGGAAACTAGCCCAGCCAAAACCTGGATCACCTTACCAAGGTGGAGTCAGTTCAGAGAAAAGACAGTCACAAGCAAAGCCTAGGCAATAGGTGACCAGGGAGTTGACCAGGGAGTTTGAGGTGCATGCAGAGATTCAAGCCCAGAGGTAACATGATAGTCTGATGTACTGCTCATTACATGAGAAAATTACATGAGGGGAAAATTCCTGTTCTTTGTTACCTCCTCTGTTGTCACTAGAGCCCTGCTGGGGCCAGAATTTTTGCTGCCTTGTGAGACCAAGGCCTGTGATATGCAAAATACCACTCTGATGTGTTTAATATCAGTGGCTTTAGTAAGTAGTATGTGATGGTCGCACCAGCTCAGTGAAAATCCTGAGGAGGCAAAAAGAACTGAGGGCAAACACAGCTGTGATAATACTGATTTTATAAGGGATTGCTGTGGCTACTGGCCCCAGTATGGATTTGCAAAGCTAGGTAGTGTCGTAATTTGATGCCTTTCTCACCTTATTCACTCAAACGTATATAGTTTTATTTTATGTACCCACACCTTATAACCCTTGACTTCACATGTCTGTGGCTGTAAAATACAAGTCTGTCATTTTCTCAGATTTCCAATCTTTTCCTCTCTGATTGTAATAGGCTTTTTTCCCCTCCTCATTTAAATGCACTCAGTTTTCCTTAATGACATGGTGCAGTTGCCAGAATGGTTTGTGTTGAGTAGCAGGGGCCTGTTGTCTTTCTGTTGCAGAAAAACATTTGCTTCTTGTGGCTCATAATTGCTGATTTTTTCTTAATCAGCTTTTGTTTTCCTAGCTCCTCCCCCTGTTGTATCTGTAAACCCTCTCTATGATCTTGACATAAACTGCAGCTCACTGAACTGCCCTTCATGTTTGTTTTTTATATTTCATCTGTTTGGACATCCCTAAAACAGTGGAGTGCCTTTGAGGCCGTGATAAGGTGCCAATCAGTTTAGTAAGTCATTCTTCTATAGGAGTGACAAGCTTCATCTGCTCTTGGACCCTGACTTATTACAGCCAAGAAGAAGTATGGAGAAAGGTATTCACTTGCTTTTTATTTCTGCTAAATTCCAAGTCAGCTGGTGTCTAGTTTCACTGCCCAAAAACCACTTATCAGTCTCTTTTTGTCTGGGCACATGGGGTGAGAAGGGAGATTTGCTCTTTGGGAGCTGGAGCATTGGCATCTACAACTTGTGGTAGCTCCAGTACCCAAGTTCAGGCTCAGGTGTGGTTTTTAGTTGGTCACAAGACCTGCCAGAAATCAGACAGTTGCTGGGGACTGAGGCTTCATACACCTACAGTGGCAAGACACATCTGTTTAGAGTGGTATGTTGGTCTTACCTGTTGTGGATTGCAGGACAAATGTTCCCAGCCACACTGGGTAAGGCTGGGGATTCATCAAAGAGGTGAAAAGTTTGGCAAGGTTTTTGACTGGAAAATGTTCTTTTGGTATCTAAGTACTGCTGTGTGTTACAGCAAATCAGTACATGTTGAATTCTCTGGTTTTTTTTTTTTTTTTTAGGTTGATTGAGGGCTTCCTTATCATCTCTCCATATTTGCCTGGATGTATGCATATATGCCTGTTACTTGTCTGTCTCCCTAACTGATTCCTTAATCTCAAGTAATTGAATTGACTTGATTTTACTTGATGTCAATTAAGTAAAACACAGAGGTAGAAAACCAAGGTGAACTAACACTGACAGCCCTATTTTATAACTGGACTTTCTTCTCTTCCAATATTTTATGTAATAGTGTTTAAAAGCATAAAAGGCTTAAAAGAAAAAGAAAAGAGAGAGGTCTGTCTTTTGCTGCCAATGAAAAAGAAGTGCAAATGATATAATAATGGATATCTATTACTGCAAATCAACTGATTCCTTCTGTTAATGAAAATAACTATTTGATAGAGCAGACTGAATACTGCACAAGGTTTAACAAATTAACAAATATTCAGAGTCATCTGAATCACCTACTTATCATGGCTTCCCTGTGAACAAACATGTAACCTTTCATGATCTGTTTCTACCAAAGTGCTAGCAAAAGGGTTTATAGGCAGGAACACTCACATGCAGCTCCCAGGAATACTCATTAAAATCGTATTTAGTATTTATTTCATGGTTTGCGTGGCCAGCCCAGTTCTGACTCTGCTTCAGAGAAGCACTTGTGGTTTTGCCTAGTTTTAAGTCTACCTTTTCAAGTCACATCAACTTTAGTTCCATGTCAAGAAAACGAAAGCTTTGCCACTCTTTTTGATGACAGTAGATATGAGTGTATCATCAGTGCAATCCAGAGTAATTTCCATCCCTATTCTATCAGTTTCTGAATGTAAATAAAATGCTGTGTGCCACGGAGATATCAACAGGGGATGTTTAGCCCATCAGTGCTCCAAGCTTGCCAGACAACAGCTCTGGGCAGGAAAAAAGGCATGTTTCTCAGGAGCAGAGGATACCTTGTTCCTGCTCTGGTGCATCATTTGGAGGGTGGACTCTGGCAGGGAAATCTTTGCCAGCAGTGATTGCACAGCACAGCTTTACAAAGGTCAGGAAGGGTCAGAGATAAGGACACAGGCTGGTCTCAGCCAATGCAGATACTCCACTATCCAGTACACAGCCCACTCTCCTCTCTAGGCTTTTTCCACCACCACCACCCTCTGAGTACTGATGTTGGTCAGGCTCTTAGTGCTTTTTTGATTCCAGTAAGTTCACTTTGCAATGACAGACAGAGGATCCTTCTGCTGGAGGACTCAGCCTGAGATTTTCTGCCTGGGCTGGGGCAGCAGGCACTGAGGCAATGTTTGGGCTGCTGGGATGAGGGCAAATGCTAGTGCTGAACAGCAAGGCTGGTGAATTGGTGAGCCTGTAAAGAGATCTGGGATGTTGCTAGGAAGTGTGTTGTTAATGCTATTAAATATTACTTAGGCCTACAGCAAGCTGCACCTTCAACAGTTTAAACTGTAATTGCTAGCTGATGCAGAAGTAAGGCTGTGAATGTATGTAAATCCTGTTGAAAGCTAATATCATTTTGATTTCTCAGGCAGATTAGCAGCCTCTGCAATTAACAGTGTGGGCAGCTGATGATGTTAGTGGAGAATCTATCATACAGTGCTGTAGGATGTGTTCAAATTTGAACACAGTAGATGTTCCCCTTATTCCAGCCTTAGAATAAGCAGATAACACAGAGCCCATGCTGTGTCCCTTTGGAGGAGGATGGCTGAGAGCCACACGAATGTGTGACTGGCTTCCAGTAACCTTGACTCTTTCTCCCTTTTCTCATTGCATTCATGGTTTATGATTCCAGCCGAGAAACCAATGCCTCATCCATTTTTTGCCTGCCCTGCTCTTTTCCTGTGACACATCAATTTTTGGAGGCAAGGAAAGAGGGAGAAGGAGAAACCTTCCACCATTGTCTAAAGCAGTTATCCCCAGCTCATGACACCTGAAGTACTTTCATAAGCACATATTTTCATGGACTTTTCTGTAGGTGCATGCTACTCTGTTTATGTATCTATTTAGAGCAAGATTTAGAGACACACACACATGCATAAAGCCCAGTTGCCATCTTTCCAACCATCCACGAAGTTTTATTTTTGCAGCTAGCACTTGTAGAGCGTGTAAATTGGGTGCTAGGATCCATGCAGGATGAAAGAGCAGTGGAAATGCACTGCAACTACCTAAAACATGACTATTCTGGTTTGGTGGGTTTTTTTAATGCATTTGGAAATGAAGATGGAAATGCAAATAATTATAAGAAGGGCTTCTACACGTATACAGAAAAAGAAGGCTAAAGAATTGGGATTGTAAATAAATCTCAGGTTCATGACCACCTGAGGAACCTGAACATACAGAAGTCTGTGGGATCCAATGAGATGCTTCCCAGAGTTCTGAAGGAATTCACAGATATAGTTGTGAAAGCACTCTCCATGATATTTGAAACTTGTGGCAGTCAGGTGAAGCCTCAGGTGACTGCAAACAGGGAAACACTGCACCCGTCTTTAAATAGGGAAGAAAGGATGACCCCTGGAACTACAGACCTGTCAGCCTCCCCTCTGTACTTGGAGAGATCATGGAGCAGACCCTCCCAGAAGCTCTGCTAAGGCACAGGGAGGTGATCCAGGAGAGCCAGCACAGCTTCACCAAGGGAAAGTCCTGCCTGACCAACCCAGAAGCCTTCTATGATGGGGTGAGTCCATCAGTGGACAAGGGAAGGGTTACAGATGTCATTTATCTGGACTTCTGTAAAGCCTTTGACACGGTCCCTCACAACATCCTTTTCTCCAAACTGGAGAGAGATGGATTCAATGGGTGAGCTGTTAGGTGGATTAGGAATTGGTTGGATGGTCACATCCAGAGGGTCGTGGTCAATGGTTCAGAGTCTCAGAGGACATCAGTGACAAGTGCTGTCTCTCAGGGGTCTGTACTGGGACCAGTGTTATTTAAATCTTCATTAATGACACAGACAGAGGAATCGAGGGCACCCTCAGCACATTTGCAGATGACACCCAGCTCAGTGGTGCTGCTGACACTCCTGAAGGACAGAATGCAGCCAGAGGGACCTGGACAGCTCAAGAAGTGACCCATGGGAATCTCAAGAGGTGTAACAAGACTAAGTAACAAGACCAAGGCCAGGTTTTACATGTGGGTTGGGGCAACCCCTGGTCTCAATCCAGCCTGGGGATGAACAGATTGAGGACAGCCCTGCCCAGAAGGACTTGGGGGTGCTGGTGGGTGAGAGGTGGGACATGCCCCAGCCATGTGCACTCTCAGCCTAGGAAGCCAAACGTGTCCTGGGCTGCATCCAGAGCCCTGTGGGCAGCAGGGGAGGGAGGGGGTTCTGCTCTGCTCTAGTGAGAGCCCACCTGCAGTGCTGCATCAGCTCTGGGGCTCCAG
Source organism: Drymodes brunneopygia (assembly GCA_013400955.1). Taxonomy (NCBI): domain Eukaryota; kingdom Metazoa; phylum Chordata; class Aves; order Passeriformes; family Petroicidae; genus Drymodes; species Drymodes brunneopygia. The sequence goes on from VZTZ01033170.1 coordinate 472,377, forward strand.
CACCAGGAGGTCATGGACCTGTTAGAGTGAGTCCAAGATGATAAGAGGGTTGGAGCACCTCTCCTATGAGGAAAGGTTGATAGAATTGAGATTGTTCAGCCTGGAGGAGAGAAGGTTTTGGGCTGACCTAATTGCAGCCTTGCAGTAACTTATGGAAGCCACAAGAAAGATGGATAAAGACTATTTACAAGAGCATGTAGAGACAGAACAGAGAGGAATGGCTTCAAACTGAAAGAAGATAAGTTTAGATCAGATGTTAGGAAGAAAAACTTCCCTGTGAGCAGGATGAGGCACTGGCACAGGTTGCCCAGAGAAGTCTCGGCTGCCACATCCCTGGGAGTGTTCAAGGCCAGGTTGGATGGGACTTTGAGCAACCTGACCTAGTGGAAGGTGTCCCTGCCCATGGCAGGGGGGGGTGGACCTAGATAATCTTTAAGGTCCTTTCCAAACCAACCCATTCTATGAATGTCCCACCTCTCTGTTGTTTAGAAGTTCTAAGATTTGGCTTTTTACTCTGTCCTTCAAGAAATGAGCAATCATTTTGCACTTTTCTATGTGTCAGCATGTACAGTTTCTACCTAAGAATCTCATATATGACTGTGGCACATCCCATCACAGCCCTCTTGTTTTGAAATTTTTCATGCAGAATTTTAAAAGAGAAATGCTTTGATAAGGATTTTCCCCAGAAATTTGGAATCATTGGGAAAAATACATTTCTAAGTGGTGCTCTAAGTAAGTAAATTTCTTTGCTTCTACAAACCTGAGAACACCTCAGACTTTGTGTATAGTCTGTGATGGGTTCTGGGCTTAAATTATTGTTAGAAATTATTACTCTGTTCTGCTATGAGCTATTTGGCAGTGAGAGTTTTTCTGCATTTGTACAGTAACTCTTATGCTGGGCACTAGGCAATGAAAAGAAAAATTAATAGTAAACATACTAGAGTTCTCAAAAAGTCTCTGAGAATTATCAGTTACAACACTGTAATTTTAGGTGGAGCCATCCCTGCAGGCAGGTGAGCAGGGGTGTGGGGAGGCTATTAATTTATTACAGATTCCTCCAGGTATTCACACACATTCACTCCACACTTTCAGAGCCATTCAGCACTCTTTGGATAACTTTTTTTGTTGCAGTGAACACTCTTCACTTGCACCATGTCCAGATCAGCTCTGATCTTATTTTTCTGTCATTTAAATGACTTTTTTTCTTGAGAGGAGGGTGAGACTGTTAATAGCATTGCTATCTGTATGATTCCTGAGGCTGTGCTGCGTCACCTCAAGCTTCCCTTCCTGCTACTTCCCTTCTTCCCAGAACTTCAGGCAGCACGCTTCCATTGACAGAGCTGGAGTGGTGTGGGCAGGGCTTCCATGGTCGTTTGCCAGGAGAACAGATAACATTCTTCTCTCAGTGAAGCCAGCAAGATCTTTGCCACTGTTTTTAGCTGAGACTTTGCTCTATTTCTGCATGGTGCTGAGGAAAAGGACAAGTGGCTTGAACACACTGATGACTTGACAGAGGAGAAAAAACCCTTTTTCTGCAATTTCTGCCAATGTGAAATTGTTTCCTCTATGATCCACTACTGCTCTTTATCAAGCCTTGAGCACTAAATATGTGATTTGCAGGTAGAAGTCTCTGCCTCCAGTGGCATTTTTATTTGATGGGGTGTTTTTTCCCCCACTAGCTGAGAAAGGCAGTTTTCAAAATATCTTGTGGAAATAAACAGGTGAATGATCACTGCTTTGAAAATCCCAAGAAAGTTTTAAATCCACAAATAAGATTGTGTACACAGGAGTTTCCAAAGTGCAAGGCTGTGGCAGCAGCTCCCAGATGACATAGCAGCTTAGATGTGTGTGGCCCCTACCCGGACAGGACAAAGTGTGAGAAGAAGAATCAAGCTCTGGAGATGCATCTGTGGAAAGGAGAGTCTCTTTTCTTTCATGGTATAAAGACAGTTTCAGGCTCACTGTGGGGGATATTGCTTCCCCATTGTTATACAGTTTTTTAAAGGCCTTATCTCTTTCCAAGTACACACACACTTCAGAAATGTTAATCTCACTTTTGTGCTTAACTGTTTCAGGAAAGTGGGAGGAATTGTTCCCTAACATTTTTAAGTTACTAAGAGGTATTTACCAAGAAATGTGATGTACTTCTTTCTCTGCAGCTGAGAGCGTTAGCCAAAAGTGAAGGAAAGTGGGAGGGCTTTATTGTGAAAGTCCTTTAAGGTTCCTGTGCTTCTTGGCTATTCTCTTTAAAGCCTTTTTAATAGCAAGCCCACTCAAGCAGTCTGACAGCTCACATCAGTTTGTACGTGGCTGCAAAACAAATGTGCAGGGGTGGCAGGGGAAGGACTTCGCTTGTTGGATCTGGCTGTGCCTAGGCTGGGAGCCCTCCAGGCAGCTACCTCCTTGGAAAGGGATTTACCTGGAACAGCCTTATGTGAGCTAACAGGGATTCTCTGAGACTGGAAGGCTGCTTCAGGACTCCTTCCTTCTTCTCTGGGAGCTGCTCAGCAAAGCCGCCATGTAAACTTCTGTGGACTGAGTTGCTTTATTGGTGGTTTGTGTTACAAAACTTTGCTCCATGTTTGCCTAGCTCAAATGTGGTCGACTCAAATGCAAAGGAACTTCTAGATGGGGGCAGCTGCTGCTGCTATTTTTGTAGTTTTGGTTTGTTTATGCTCAACTTCTAAAGCAAACCTTCTCTCCAAGAACAAAGAAGCTCAGCAAACCCCAGCGACTCAAGTCTCTCCAGCGTGTCTCCGGAGGGACCAGAGGTGCAATTTAGCTCAGCAGATGTTATCTGCCCAGATCCCACATGTGCAATGACAAACCACCCGGGTGTGTTGCAGAGAGGAGGCACAGGCTGCCGTGTGTAGGTCTGTCACGTGTGGGAGCTGCACAACAGGCTGTGTTAGAACAAACAGCCCAGCAGAGCAGGCAGCCCTGATTTGCACCGGTGCTCCTGAGCAGTGGCATCTGCCTCAGTCTGCTTCCTTGTGCTCCTGGGAGGCTGCTGTCATGGGCACCTTCACTCGTGGTCAGAAGGAGGGATGTGACCTTTGCTCATGAGTTGCAGAAAAAAGCTACTGCATCTCTCCTTCCTTCCTCATTCTTGAAGGCAAGTACTCACTTCACTAAGGCAATGATACAGTCTCTGGCTGCCTTAGAGGTTTTAAACCACTTGGTGCCCTGAATTAGGCTAGGAAGATAACCATATGTTTTTTCCTGGATGCTTCTTCAAATTGACTCTTCAGGATTGAATACCAACATTATGGTACTGGTATCTGGCAGTGAAAGGACTTTGTCATTCCCTGTGAGTGCACAAAGCCTCATGTCTGAGAATGGAAAGAAAATGTGTGTTGTCTGAAAGGGTTCTGCAACTGTTCTGAAGAGAAGGATGAGCCTAAGCTACATGCATATTGCCAGCCTGCGAGTTTTTCTTCATGTTTTAAGTTCAAGGAATATTGGGAGACAGAATAGAAGCATTTCAGCACTTCTCAAAGATGTGAATTAAATAGCAGAAGCCTGATGAAAGACAAAAAATTATCAATGTAGGGTGGTGCAAAGAGGTGGTGCAGGGGCAGTACCTTCTTTGGCCAGCACAGCCCCAACCAAGGCAGGACTTAGGGCATCCCCAGCTCCAGGCAGGACATGGGGAGGGCTTTAAAGTTAAGAGGAGTGATTGGACTGTCCTTTTGTTGGTCTGTGCTGGAGGTCTTTTGCCAGGCCTGGACAGTGTCCATGTAAGAGCAGGGCTGATGTGACCTTGTTACTACAAGTAAAACCTGGAGTTTTGTAAAAGAGCACCATTGCTGCTACCAAGTCACAAATCTTCCACACACAGTGACACCTGGAAAAACACTGGGTCAGTAAAGAATCAGTGGCATCAGCAGCCTCAGAGGTGGCACCTATGCTTTTTAATTAATTTCTTTGTAGGTGACTCAGACCATGACATGTCCTGGTTGTTTTGTGGTGGTGTTGTAGATGATGATGATGATCTTTTAATGAGCTAATACATTCATTGCTCACTACTCCAACATGTAAGGCAATTACTTCTCTTCATTCAGAAACTACAAGAGGTTCTTTTACAGGACAGATTGGCAAACATCCCTTAGCCAAGGATCCAAGGGCATCGTCCTCTTTCAGTTGCACAGCTTCTCATTAATATTTGAAAAGGTTTACTGCAAAATTTAGGGTTGGAGTGTAGTATTTTATGCAGTTATTACAAAATTCATAGATTTCAGGATTTTTCAGGCCTGAAGGGACTATTATGCACACCTTCTCTGACCTCTTCTATAATGCAGGCTACATTTGTTTAAAGTTTCAATTTGTTTTCCTGAGCAAACTTGTATTTATTATATGTAGTTTGGTATAGAAGAGTAGCTAGTGAAAAGGTTGAAATCCATAAATATTATATCAGACCACCTGGTGCTCTGAAGCTTGATTCTGAATGATGGCTGCTCAAAATGAAGAGCAGCTTGAAACACAGGGAGATATAATGATGTGACTATTGCAAACAGCAGATGAGTTGGCTCTATGTCAGAGAAAGTTGTTTCTGGAAGCCCGATTTCAGTTCAAGTATTGTTATTTTCCACTGGCAAAAAACTGCTCTTTCAGTCAGCACAACCTTTATTTTGAAAAAAAAGGAAGGGGGAGGAATGTTTCTGTAGGAGATCACATTATATCTGAAAAACTCAATCATGAAAAGACATGTCAAACTGACAAAGGGAATGCCCCTTACCAAAGGACAAAATTTACACCTAAAGGTGTTTATGCAGAAAATAGCCTGATGCACTCATAACTCTAGACACTAGCAAGCAATGGTTTCATCTGCATTGCAGCAACGTGTATTTTGTATTTACTGACATTCCATTGTGTGATTGAAGATGTGTTGAGTGGCTCAAGAGAGATGTTTCTGTCTTAGCATCTCTGTTTTAAACAAAGATGAAAAGGAAGGGCCACAGGAGTCTCAGGCTGAGCAGCAGTTTCTGTGACACTTAGCCTGGGCTTTGATGATCTTGCTTTCACTCAGCCTCTTGCTCACACTGGAAGCCTGCGGCAGAGCTTCGCAGCTCGGCACAGGCCCACCATGTAAAAACTACAGGTTCTGTCTTGATGATTAACGTTAGCTGTTTGAAATATTCCAAATGCTGCCCTCTGATCTGATAAAATGAATAAATACATTGAGTGTGAATGATGGGAGCTAGGGGGAAGAACTCAGAGGGGATGAGGACAGGAGTTTTTGACAGACTCGGTTTCCTGAGAACAAAACTTATTTCAGTGGCATGGGGGTTGGGGGGATATTATTTTTATTTATTTATTTTTGTTCTCCAGATGTTGCTATGCTGGAGGCTTGCCCCTGATTTGGAGACTATGTTTTACTGCCTGAGATGGGAGAGAGGAGATTCTCACATTAAACAGCAGCATAAATGCTCTGAGAGCATGGGAGGAATTCTGCTCATGGTACATTGATAAATGGGTTAACAAGGGGAGGTACTTCAGGTTCTCACAGGTACCTGCTCTATCCAGCAGTAGAGCTCAGCAAATCATGTGGTTCTAGCTGCCAGCTTTTCTCAAATCTTGCCCTGCACATTTAGCATTCTTTAAATTTTGCTAAGCTACATTTGGTCTCTGCACACCCTGTTTATTCCAGTGAGGACAAGGTAAATAAAGACAGGAGTATCAGTGGTATGAACACATAACTGTTTGTGTGCAAAGACAGTGCTGCTTCTGTAGAAACAGGTTAGATCCCAGAAAATGAGTGAGCCATTCTGCATCCGTCCACATCTGATAAATATAAGAAGTATAAAAAAAGCAAGCCATGCATTAATAAGGGAAATAAAGTTAATTGCATTGCTGTGATGTGCAAAGGTGTTCTCCTACACAAAGTTGGTTATTTTAATTTGATTCGTCATTTCCCTGTTTTGATAATGTTGTAACTCACTTTTCGGACAATACAGGTCTTTTGCTACTCCTGCTGTTAAAACACCCACTATTAGGTTCTTTTTCTATTGATGTTTTAGGAGATGTTGTAAGCATCATGTAATCATGTTTTAATAATTATTTCTGATTATATTGGCTGCTGTCATCTGGCTTTAAAGTCCTACTCTTTTTCATGCCACTTAATATACTTAATAATCTCTCTCTTAAAATTTCTTTCCTAATTGTGACACAAGTATCATATTAGATCTATATCTTGTCATTACCTTTGTTGTTTTTAATTTTATATTGAAGAAAAGAGAAACTGATGGCTCTGTGGAAGAAATTTGGTGCCACGAGGACTTTTTTAAGCAAAATACAATTAATACAATGGCCAAACTGTGGGAGAAAATTGAAGAGAAACTAGGAGCCACTCATAACAGTGTTCTACCATTTTCTGCAGTTTGCTTGTTAGACAGATGTTATGTGAGTGTGAAAGGATGGTGAGAACTCTAAGTTCATTTTCTTCTATGAAGTCCTCTGAGCATCCATTCTGGATGTAATGAAAGATTGAGTCATGGGATCGGAGCTGTGCATTGAGTCATGAGAAATTCAAGGATTCAGTCCTGAGCATCTTGAACAACTGGATTTCTGTTTATTGGTTTCTTTCTTTCCCCAAGGAAGGTTTGGTAATGGTGACCTACAGACAGGGAAGACAGGGAGATATAATGATGTGACTATTGCAAAGAGCAAATGAATTGGCTCTGTGTCAGGGAAAGTTGTGTTTTGTCACAGTGGTCAATGGTTTAAATAGTATGGTCCCAGGCAGGGCAGTTGTGTGTGGGCTGGACCAAGCACAGTGCTCCTTTTCTCCTTCTGAGGATGTGTGTGTGTGTAGAGGAAGAGTTCTTCAGAGAAGGACTGCATTGCATGACCGTATGGTTGGATGGTTTCTGACATCTGCCACAGAGCTATTTTACACCTGAGGTGGCCGTTTGGGCCTTGCTTGTGGGCAGTGCACACGAAAAATTAGGCTTTTCCAAGGCAAAGTTCATCTGGCCTATTTTCAATGTCCTATAATAAACATAGAAATTCCAGTACGGAATAGAAATACAACCTACTGTGATTAGCTCTTCTTTGTACATCAAACCTTTAATCATCTAAAATTTGGATGAGAGAATCCAACCTGATCTGTCATGACAGAACTCCAGTTTCTTAAAGAGCTGCTGGGAGATCTTCAGGTATATAAAATAATAATCTGATTCTCTAATTTTGAAACAGATTAATCCATGCTTTTGTCTGTTCAGAAATACAGATTGTGCTTTGAATCAGTAGTTGTTTAAGGCGAGTAGGAGTTTGTGTCAGGTTCAATAGCAGCAGCATTTGTAGCACTTTTTAGCAGTGCCATAACTCAAATTGAACAGTGAAGGAGAAGAGCACATAACAACTGGCAGAAAAAAAAAGATTGGATGCCCACTGTTAGGAAGAAAGTGTATCTGTTCTTATGCTCTGTCTTTTCCTTTTGAAACTGTTCTTTGCTCTCCAGGGAAGAGATTTTCACACCCATCTATGAAGAGAGCCTCTAATCAGGCACAGCTCTGGTGTAATGGCCTGAGTCTTGGTGACATTCAGTCTGTGGATGTGCTCAGTGCTTTTATTTATGTTTTTAAATTATTCTCCTGTCCACAGTGGGAAGTAGTAGAGACTTAGGAACTGAGCAGAGCCCACCCATGGGTTACTCCCCAAGAGTGGGAGTAGCTTGCCATCACTTCCAGGTGCAAACTTCCAGACCAGTGTAGGTGGGATTGAATGGTAGGCTGGTGTCAGTCATCCAGGGACTCACAGTCTCCATGTCCAGCATTACAGGGACATACCTGTGTTCTCCTTATTCACTAAAAGGTAGTTTTCAGACAGTAAAAATAACTCATGATCACCTTTAGGAGCCTCAGAAGGATATGGAGCCAGTATGACTCATTACTAAATTAGTCGGAGCCTTGATGGTCATTCTTAATATCATTCTCATTATATTTTATGTCAAGTAGCTGGACACATGTAAAGGAATAAGAGTTCTCTCTCTCTGGAATGACTTGCTTCCAGACCTGGAAACAACACAATGTGAAAGAACAGCACTTAGCTAAATTACATTATTATGAGCTTTATCAAATACCTATCAATATATCCAGAACTATGTCCTCCACATTCAATGACCTGTCTCTTGGTGCTTTGCCCTGGTCAGAGCTGCACAGAGTTTTCTGTAAAGTCCTTGCATAAAGACACTCCAGAGTGTGAGTACAAAAAACAGTGAAGGAGCTCAAGGTTGTCTCCCAGACCTGTTCAATTTTGCAGTATGGATGCCTTGAAAGAAGGTTTTGGGGAGCAGTTTTCCATGAATATGGATCAGATGCAGTAAGGTTTGGTACATAGTAGAAAGAATCAAAGAATCATGAATCATACGGTTTGGATTGGAAGGGACCTTAAAAATCCTCTAGTTCCAACCTCTCTGTCAGGGGCAAGGACATTTCCCACTACTCAAAGCCCCATCCAACCTGGCCCTGAACACTCCCAGGGACAGGGAATCTAAAACTTCTCTGGACAACTTGTGCCAGTGTCTCACCACCTTCACAGTAAAGAATTTCTAACATGTCATCAAAATTTGTCCTCTGTCAATTTTAAGCCATTTCCCCTTGTCCTGTCACCACAGGCCTTTGTAAGGAGTCCCTCTCCATCACTCCTTCAGGTACTGGAAGGTGCTGTAAGGTCTCTACTATAGGTGATCCACCATTTGTGAAACAGGGGCGAAGGACACAAAAGAAAGGACAGTGTCTCCATGCTTTCCTGCTTCAAACTCTGAATTTGCCTTAGCAGAAAAACATGGAATGTGAGATGAACTTGCCCCCTCCTCAGCCCAGCAGCTGCCTGCACTGGATTTGGTGCATTAGCAATACCCAGGCAGCACTTGTCAGATCTCTAGGATTCTTCTTTTCCTTCATTTTCAAATCACTGAAGATCAGACAGCTGTTTGTGTCTTGCTTTAATTTTTTTCCTTCTGGTCTTTTCTCCTTCCAGACCTTAGCCACTGGTCAATCTATTAATTTGTAACTGTTTTTCTGATGGAGTAGCGTGCAATGATAATTTGTTACTGTGAAACCTGTAATGAGTTTTAATTATGGCTCCTAATGCCACACACTGTCATTTAAATCTCAATGGCTGTCACTTCCTCGTTCTCTTCCAGAGAAAATACAGCCCTTTCCCCCTTCAAACATCTGCATTAGTGCACAGTTTATGCTTGCCTCGGTGGGGCTAAGTGAGTCACAAAACGCCAGCTCCTCAAATTATTAGCTTTTCTGACTTAAGCCTGGTGGAAAAGATAGCCAGCATAATCTGTTACTTTCAGGGGACCCACTGGACACAAGTGAAACATTGCAGACTCAGACGCATCGTTGCAGATAAGCTGATGTGGTTTTGTTTGTTTGGTGAAGTCCAGCCTTGTGACTCCTGCTGTATTTTTCAGAAAGGAAAACATAATCATCCAAGCAATTATTTCTATGGGTACTTTTCCTGAGCAGTGGGATGGTCTGCTGCACTGAAGCTGTTGGGGTTCTTCCTTCTCATTTTAACAGCATTCAATTTCTAGCAGTTTTTACCATCTTATGATCATGGAACATACAGGAGGAGTAGAGGCTTCTGGTCAAATCCCAGCAGCTGTACGGTAAATAATTGCAGTAAACTTCTCACTCAAGTCACGTGCTATGCCTGAAATGGAATACATTTGATTTTATATTTCAAGAGCTGGGGGCACAGTGTCTGCAGTGCACAGGCCAGCCAGATCTGGAGGTGGACACATGGTTTCCCTTGATAAGAAGCCTGATGGCAAGGTGTGAGGACAGGCAGGAGGACCAAGCTAGGAAGCCTCACAGTCCTGGAGCAAGCTCACCAGGTGTCACAGGGCAGTAGCAGTGGAGTTTATGCAGGTACAGCAGAGAGAAACATTGAGAGTCTTCAGCTTTCCATTAGAAGCCAGCACAGGAGGAAGCGTTGTTGTGGAGTGCTGACTTTTACACTGGTTACTGCAGTGTCAGTTGGGACTGTTGTGCTTTTGTGATGTTGATAACTCTTGGGAAGTAACTCAGGAACTTCTCCATTGGGAAATGTAACTCTGCCAGCTTGAGCTCCCATAGCATCTCTTAGCTTGTCACCAGCCATAGATTTGTAAGCTCGTGCATGAACCAGACAGAAAGGAGCAAAACCACAATGTCTGGCATAGCTGTATGTGGGCAGTCATCTCTGCTGCAAGAATGTCCCCAAAGGAAGAGACAGAGGAAACTGTGCTAGCAGAAGATACTCCAGTGTTCGCTTAGTGTTGTGTGCTGAAACCAGATAATATCATTCTCCATTCATTCTGTTCTTTTTTCCCTAAAACTCAGGCTGAAACCTAAAACATCATCTCCTTAGTAACTCTGGTTAAACAGAATAATGACCCGGCACATATCTAAATGGAAGCTGAGATTTTCAGAGCAGCCAGAGGAGACTGAGTGTTCACTTCTGAACAGGAGGGATTTGCAGTTAATTCCTAAAGTTTTCCAGGTCTGATTCTCTGTGCTTTACCTCATGGGCTTATTTATGTTGCATAGTGGAGATAATGTCTACACAAATATTAAAAATATGTGGAAGTCTGTATTGTTTTTTGATTTTGTTTCCAGTTGTTTCTACATCTTGACAGATTTCCTCCTTCTTAAATTCCTCTGCTATCATTAGCCAGCATCATCAGTCAGGGAACAGTGTCAGGGCAGCAGTTTGTACAAGCAGCTGTCTGCTGTCAGACTTTTTACTGTCCTTATTACAGAAGAATGAAACCTTTTCCTTCTCTGAGCTATCCAAGACATTGGGTGTGTGCTTGTGTGTGTGTGTATGTGTTATGGAGCAAAGTGACAGAGACATTCTCCTCATTTCAGAGCTTAGAAAGATGTTAAATATAGCAGGACCTCATCAGATTGTATTCTCATTGCTTTCCAGTGCAACCTCAGGGGTGCTTTCTGATATTAAGTATTGCCTCTCACTCTCAATGAGCTGTTTGTGCTTTGGTTTGATTGCAAGTGTTTCTGCTTTTATTAACAGGAATGAGGAAGGAGTGATGTATTGTGAGTAACTATTTTACTATGCTGTGAGAAACTATTTTCTTAAAATCTGGAGTGTCTTCTGGCTTTGACAGTATGCAGTCTGCTTTTATAGGGAAGTGGATGCTGGCTGTAGGAGCTGACAGGGATATCAGTTGACTCTTCTGTAGCCAGCAACTTCAATCCTTTCCTTCTTCAGCTGCATTTTCCCTGGCAGTAGAAAGCTGAGGGAATCTTCTGACAGCAGTTCCTTCCTGCCAGCACAAGAGTGTGTTTCCCTCCTGAGCTGCCCTGACCTTGTCTGCTTAGTACTCAAGCCAGGGAGGGAGCTGATATGAAATGTGGTGAGACTCAAGGCCACGTTCTGCCTCACCCAACGTGGAAAGCAGGTGGCTCTTCCCTACCAGCAAAACAGAGTGTGAAAGGGTTAGCTAATTCCTGAAATCCTGCTGATGTGGTGGGTACAGAGGTGTGGGTCTGGCAGTGGGAAAGTCTTACAGATGTAACTCATTAATTTAGAAGGTTTTGACCCCCTGTGATTCCCCTGTGCTCTGTATGTAGAATTAACTGGAAAACTCAGTGTGGTACAAGTGAAGTACCTGGCTTAGTAGCAGCAGAGTCATTTGAAGGGCTCAGGGATAAAGGGATGTGCTTAGCTCTGGAGGTGGGAATGCTCAGGTGGTGGCTGTGGTGGGCTGGGGATGTAGAGCTGCCCTTGCAGAGCCCATTGCACAGATAGCTGGAGAGCCACAGCGCTGCACCCTGCCAGCACAGCTCACTCCTTAGGCTCAAGCAGTTCAGTCTCGCAGCAGGGGAGAGCTCTGTGTTTTCAAGGGGAGGAGGGGATAGTTCAATTGGCAGCTGGAAATGATGCCATAGGTTAGCTTCTGTGATCTAAGATGCCCCAGCAGAGTTTACTACAACATCTGCTTTGCTTGTCTTGCAGATACCTACATATTCATGCAGAGCTTTCTGATCTCTCCAGAGATGACTAGTGAGCTGTAAACCTCCTGCTTTAGCTGACGGGGGATGGAACATCTTTTCTCTATTGTATTTTCACCTCCAAAGAATTTTTCAAGCTTACAGGAAAAGACAGGTCTTTTAGAGGGTACCCCTCTTCTCACCTGTTTCCTGATAAATGCAAAGAGGAATAGGAAATTTCCAAAAATAAGTATGTACTAAGAACCGGTCTACCTGGGGAATAATACATCTCTGTACAGTCCCCATGAGCTAATGGCACGTGAGGGAATGTGAGGGAGTGACGTACAGTCCTGGCAGGATGTGGGTGGCCCTGCAGTGAAAAAAGGTTCCCGACACATCCAGCAAGGAGTGTGGAATGTGCTCCTGGCCGAACCCAGGCCCTTTTCTGCAATGCCAAATGAAGGGAAATGTAATGACGCTATGTTAGAACAGCCAGAGAAGTGGATCCCGTGGGACTGCCAGCTTCCCAGGGCATGGATTTAGCACAGCTCCTCAGACCTGCCCAGAAGGCTCCTGGAGTTTGTGACTTACTAGCTGCAGGTTGCAAAAAGCCTGAGATTGAGGTGTGCTGCACAACATGCTGCAGAGATTATCTGGCAGAGCAGAAGAAAATGAAGGAAACTCTTTAAAGTGGTCAGTGCACAACCCTTGTCTGGGGGGAGGATATTGCTCAAATTTTATTGATATTCTGAGTACACCAACAGGACAAACATCTGGGCTATTATTCAGTTAAATCCATCTAAAATATAAGTTGGATTTTTGATGTTGAAGGCTGCACATTTTTATTCCAGTCCTCAAGCGAAATTACAATAGTACATGGCAAGTCTCTCCCGTTGGGCGCATCGCAGATTTGCCCTGCACCTGGGAAAAGACATTTTTTTCCTGTTTTCTTCCTCTCTCATCCTTTCTTCCAACCGGTGGCTCAAAAGAATCATCTGCATTCAGCACCTCATTTGTTATTTGATCCCTGATTTCCATCCTATTGGTTGTGTTACTGTGGTGAGCACGTGCTGGTCTTATTTGGTCCTTGACTTCCTTAAATTGCAATTTACACCATGAATGGATCTGTGTTAAAGCATACGATCCCAGAAAAAATGCCTGTAGTTGTGACACACATGCTGCTGAGAGGACTTTTTTCCTTTCTGTGTTCTCTGCCACCCTGCTTCTCTAAAGAGAGTTCAACATGTTTTCAAACCAGTGTTCAGCTGGTTGCTGCCTCAGCTCTGAGGCCTCCCAGGTACAGCAATCATTCTGAGGTTTGGCATTTGTGTTCTGGCAAAAGAAAGCAGAGTGGTTTTTTAAAAGGTTCTGAGCACTTGATAAAAAAGGAGGGGACAGTCTTCAGTTATAATGATAGGGCAGGATAGAAATTGGTGGTCTTCTCTTTCTCACTGCTCTTTTCCACACAAACTGGTGCACATACTGCTTTACATTAGCATGTAGACACTCCAATATGCAGCAGATGCAGAGGAACAAACTTTTGCTTGAAAAGGCTGCATTTAAGGTGGTCCAAAAATTGTGAACAGATATAAACAGATTGTTTACTGAAATACATGGTTTTCAGATTCCTTTCAGTGGATTGAAAGGGTTGGGGGTTTTTTAATTCATGTTTAGAGTAACTGAAGAAATCATTCCTTCATTTTGTTCTCCCTTTTTTAATATTTCAATAAGTAGAGATTTCAGTGGAGCATTTTTATAGAAGTTAGAGTGTTAAATGGAGATGTCAGTCTTAAACTTTTCACAACATTGTCACTCCTTCTTGATCAGTTCACTTTCACTTATTGGGACTTGTTTTTGTTTCAGTGCTGCATGCGATGCATTTAGTGCTTGAGAAGCTCTGGCAGAAAAACAACCTTTCTTCCATAGGAGTCTCTTTAGAGAAAAGCAATTTTAAGTGCTCAAATTGAAGGATTCACTCTGCCATTTTGTAGCGAACTTCTGGCCACCATCACTCAGGGCAAAGCACGTACCAGGCAGGCAGGCAACAAGCAGAGGTGCTAAGCACCACACACCAGCAGTACAAGCAGGTGAGCAAACCACTTGATCCAGGCCTGTCAGTGAAATAATGACAAGCCAGGAGTTTGTATCACCCTGCTTGTAGCCCAGGCCCAGGGCCCATGTTGCAGCTTTTTTTTGTTTCTATCAATGCCATATGTGGCGATCATCTCAGCCTCCTCCTTGGCTTCTGCCTGTTCTTTGCTGCTAAAGGAGTGGGACTTGAGACTATCAAGAGGATAGGTGGGTACTCAGAGAAGAGAGCCATGAGGGGGGAAATAGGCATTTCTCCCGTAGAGATGGGAACTGCTGGGTGCCATATGGGGATGCCACCACATACAGCCTGTAAGCCCTGCTGGACAGCTGGCACGGGACCTGCACCGCCACACTCGGGCCTCCCTGTGACCCTTTGCCCTGCAGGGAAGTTCACTCTGGGGAAGAGCTTTGCAAAACTGAGCACTGGTCTAAGCACCACATTCAGGTCTTGGTCTGCTTCCAGTTGACATCAAAGACCTGACTCACACCAGTTTCCACAGTGCTGGATGGAGGCCTGGAGAAGTCAACAGATCTGGGGCTGCCCCACTTTGAAACTACAACAGCAAATAAAGAGGGAATGTAGAGGAGCAAGCACCCAGAGCTGTGTTTGCAAGGACTAATATTTAACACTGAGAACATAAATACTCTTTAACTGTTTAACATAAATGATTGTGGTCATAAAACTGGAATGGCACAGGGGCTTCATGCATCTTCGAAATGTTTTGACATAACAGCCTAAACGAGGATTTAATAAAGTTCTTGTGCCCTAAAAAGTACTCATAATTTTTGCTTAATTTCTACATGTTTTCTCCCCCTTTAATTGTACTTCGACAAAGCAGAGGGACTAATCTCAGATAAAAGTAAAAACACCAAGATTAAAGTGCACTGCTGTTTATTTTTAAGGGCAGTGGGTTAATATGAGCACTCTATTGTTGATGTCAGCATCACAAGCCAAAGATAAACACCACTTTTCTGCACTTACATCACATTTTCAAGGCATTATTCTTCATTAACAAATATTTTCTTCTGCAATGGAAAAGAATGACTTTGTCATAAGTTTTTGGCTACCAATCATAACCATTTTGTGCCTGTTCTTTAAAATATTTCTTTTTATCATGACCTTTCCTTTTAAGTGTAATTTTTGTTTTCATTCCCTTAAGTTCTGATTCTTTTTTACAATGAAACTATTCCTTTATTTTTACAAAATAATTTTATTTTTTAAATGCATGTATTTTGTCTTATTGTCCCTTTCTTACCATTACCTTAAGATATTAGAAACTTGCTTTTGCTATTATATGATTTGCTATTATAAATCTTCCAAATGTCCTATCAGTAACAGCTGATAATGTATATTTACAGAATTGTTCCCTGCTTCTTTTTTCCTTCTCTTGCTCAATTTGTAGTTGGACACTTTAGTTGTTTTATGAGTAAAGTCCTGTAGTAATTTGCTTCAGAAAGACTGGGTGATAATATCTACCTAAGGAGTTACAAAGACACTAATCATTGTAATCTTTCCTCTTGTCAATCTTTCAGAGTGTTCCTTTAAGAAATTTATCACCTGTGTTCAGGTAATTGTGTCCTCCCATAAAAATTTCAGCATGCAATTAATGAATAACACGCCTTTCTAAAAGAAATAGAGAGGTTTCAAAGCCATGGAGAAACTTATTTGCTTTTCATTTGAAAGGGCTTTCTGCAGACCACCAAGAAGCACATCCTACAGCTGACAGATGTTACATGCTTCTGATGCTGTTGTGTAGAAAGCCAGGCAATAAAAAGCTGTGCCATGTGAAATAACATAGACAGCTTGTAATTTAAAATATTTTCTTGCTGTCAACTTACTTTGACCTGTAACTCTTGCAGGACAGTCTCGGAAATGTATCTGTCCCTTGCTTATCTATGTTAAAATCATATCTCTTGCATCTTACTCATCTGGAGTGGCATGTGCAGGTTATAGCTAATATCCTTCTTCTGTTGCTCATATTGCTCTTCAGATGAGGATGGGTCAGAAAAAAGTTTTCTTTTCTTGTGCGTAGGAAGTAAATTAATTAATAAAGCTTACTGACAAAAATCCCATTACGCAGATCTAAACTGAATCTCAGGTACTGTTTTCCTATGTGGAAACAGAAATACTTTGTTGTTTTTTCCAGTTCAGAGCACAAAGAAAATCTTGGAAACCTTCTGAAACATTTTTCTTTCTTCTTGTGGCTCTAACTCACGGAAGAACCTGCTCAAAAATGCTACAGTGGTTAAAAAAAGGCTAGAAGCAAGATTACATGATTTGAAGCACTAACTGCATTTTACCAGCTCTGCTTCCATGCCACATTATAGTCACTGATGTTCAAGAAATAATTTCATCAACTAATTTTGAACCATTAGAAAAACTCATCATGTAATCACAAGACAAAGAAAGCCAAATTATTAGAAGAGATTATTTAATCTGTAATAATTGTCATCATATAAGTAACATCTAGTATATTCTTCTGGGCACAAATATGGTCACAGCAAAAAAAGCTGAGGACAGCTGACTGCTGTATCCCACTGAAATAACGAAACATGAATGATTCCTGGTTAGTGGGATAAGAGGTATTAAGAAGACCAACATATAGTCCAAAAATAATTTCCTCTGGCTACTTCAGAAATATTTAGCCACTCGTGTTTTATTTTTATGAAGGCCACATAGGAAATAAAAACATTAGAAATCAACTTGCTGTAATTAAGTGGGCTAAAACACGTGCTGTTATACAATCTGGTTTATATACTCCTGCAACCATCTTTCAACATGCAAATCCTGTATTTGCATGAATATATACAGTTTGCAGATTAGTGTACAGAAAGAGACTATTGTGATGCCTCGAGCCTTCAGCCGGAAATGCTTGTTTGGATCGAGTATTTGTACTTGTCAGTCTATTTGTATGTCCATATCTCCACCCATCCCTCAGCTGTTAAATTTTCTGAGCAAAAGTTCATGCTTCCTCAAATTTTTCTATCCACCCACTTAACTTTGAACATCTCCCTCTCCCTGGGAAAAACTGATATGAGTTCTTTGATCTTCCAAATTCTTCTTGTAAGACAGCAGACATCCGATTTGACCTGTGCATGTCTGCATTTTCATGAGAATAACTTTCCTTCTTCCTACGTATATTTGGGGAGAAAAACAGAAGAGTGGCTCAGCAATGTTCTCCTATTGCACATATGCCATAGTAGCAAAGGTTCAAAATATATTTGATTGCAACTTCTATAAGCTGGTACCTGAAACACTCTCAAGATTTCTTGTCAGAAAGTACTTCCGGCCTTAGAACACTTCAATGGCTAGTTTGTACTGGTTTGTCTGTTTTCATTTGTGTTACCATGAAAGGTAAGGGAAAGATGTTTCAGCCTAAAGCAGACTGGGACAGTAGGCTTCAAAACAAAGTAAAGGGAATTCTTGCCTCGTTTACGCTTATTGAGAAATCTGATATAGTAGGTGTATATTCTAAACTTATCAGATTACAATAAAATTAAATTGAGTAGCTCATCTTCAACAGCAATCTTGCATTTATAACAAACAAAGCTTAAACTTGAGCAAAGTCATACTGCTTTTCTCTGGCCTAATTCTCAGTTATCCAAACAGCAATACTACAGATGATGAATTCCAAGTTAAATAAATTGTTGTACCGATGAGCTTGGTAGCTCATCTGTAGTTTCAAGTTTGTGAGATCATTTATGGTCAGCTGCTTAATAAGCAAAGTTTTCATCAGAATTGTAGTCTAGTTAGTTTTTGTGGTTTGTGTCAAGATGAAGTTTGGAGGAGAGAAATCCACAGAAATTAAAAGTGGAACGATAAAATTTATTCTCAGTAAAAAAACCTACCCATTTAAAGGAGCCTGTGTGCTTTCTGATGCCTTCAGATAAAGAAACTTTTTATATAGTGAAATATAATTTTACTGTTATTTTTTTCCAGACTAAATATATTAACCAGGTGTTTCACCAACCAGTAAAAAAAAAGTTACATGATCACACATGCTCTGAATTTTTGTGAGAATGTATAAACCATGTCATGAAATCATCTACTTAACTGCAAAGGGAGGGAAAGTCATCATGAATATGCTTTTAAATGTTTGTTCAAAAGTCTAGATGGTCTTCACAGAACCTTAAAATGTTTTCTTTTCATCTGCAGTGTGGGAACCTGTTGAGTACAAGTGAGAACTTTGTCTGTTCCTGACTCATTCCTCTACGTACTTTGAGTTTAAATATCCACTTGGCATTAAGGTGTCTACATGCTTTGAAGGATTTAGTGAAGCATTCCTAGCCAGTATAAAATTTGTTTTGAAATGTGTAGGAGACCAAAATCAGGTTGATTCACAGGTTTGGTTCAAGTAGGTGGAAACCTATAAGACAGCACAGGTTGTTGAAGGTCCATCATTTGGTCTCCTGTGCAGCACCAGTGTAAGGGACAGATCCAGTCACCCACTTCAGTCAGCAGAAAAACTTCCCTCTGCTGTGATGGACACAGGACTGACCCCAGTGGGGCTGATGTCCTCAGCAAAGGACAGCATTTGCAAGGTGCACAGACTAGCAGAAAGCAGCGGGTGCCACATCAGGAATGCAGACCTGTGGTGTGGAACAGGAAAGGTTGGACTTTGCAATCGGCTTTTCCGGTGCCTGAGCAAGAGCTTGTACCCTCTGCATTGGATCATTCGCTGGGATGGGTAAGGGGGGGGAGAAAATTGACCTGGGTGATGGATCTGTGGACTGCTGGTGTGTACACTCATGTGCTGGAACCATGTGAGTGTTAACACATGGTCACCCTATCAAAGGTCTGTATATGAAACTCAGCTGCTGGAGTGACAGAAGATTTTGTGCTGTTAGCGCACACTTCATTAAAATACCAGCTGAAATCCAACTCTGAAATCCCACAGTTTGTGTTAGTTGATAAAACTCAATTGCCTCCAATTACTGTTAGTATGGCTTTAAAATAATATTTTGTTGTAGTAAAGGTCCCCTTGTGATGAGGAATAGCTGGTGTTCACAACTTGAAATTTGGGAGAAAGTGTAAATATGTGGTGGGGTGGGGAATATGATCAAGACTGCCTTTACCACTGTACTCTACATCTTCTAGCAACAGGGCTGAAAAAACCAAATCCAGAATGCAGTACTGCACAATGGAGAGATTAAATGTTTTTGCTTCCAGTATTTAAATGAGCTTTTAATTAAAAAAAGGAAGGACTTGCAAGTCCTGCTAGAATCTAGGAGACAGTTTCACAGTTTGGAGAGGAGAACCTGTCTCTGCTTTATATCGTGTGAGTAGTCCTTAATCCTGCAAAGCACGTGTACGAAGATAAGCCTTTTTCACGCTTTATTCCTTAGGTCTCGTTCATGTGCTCAACACTCAGCTCTTGGTCAGGAGTTTTGCAGGAGTAGGACCTTGTTGGTTGTACTGAAATGTCTGCTCTGGAACATGGCTGTAGGCTCTTCTTTTGCCTGTGTGCAGATATGCTCTCAGTTAAAATGAGCTCAGTGTGCTTCAAAGCACAGGCATGGTGAAGATGGGCACAGTTGGTTGGGGCTCTTTTCCAGAGCTGCTTGGCTGTTCAGCAGGCAACCTTGTGCATGGGATTGACCTTTCAACAGGGATATACAACCTTTTTGCCCTTCGGTTTCTAGAGGAGCAAAAGCATGTCGGCTCCTCTGTGCAGAATGTGCAATCCTGATTTTATTCTAAGAAAGGAAAAGAAACGTGATCAGGTTCCGCAAATTTGTATTTCTAAGCTACATAGTAGTATTCTTACAATTATTCATATAAGGTGTTCACAAAAAATGACATCAATGCATTTGTATATTGCTTTAGCCACAGGCTTCTATTCATGACAAACCATTTTAAAAACATCATTGGATCTCTTATGAAAGTTTAATAAGACTCCTTATTGACAAAGTAGGAAATCTTTTTGGAAGATTTTCTTTTAGATCAAAACTCTTCAGACTTCTTGCTGAGAAGTGTAAGTGACCCCTACAGTCCTAGCTGATCTCCACTAGTTGTGGATGCAATTGTAGAGCAAAAGGGAAAAATCCAGTGATGGAGAGAAGGAGGCACTAAGTGAGTGCTTAGGCATTAATAATTTAATTTTTATTCTGTTGATTCTGGTCAGAGCTCTAGACTTGAGGCGGGCCAGGACTGCATGCCAGAGCATGAAAGTGCCAGCAACCATCAGAATTATTTGCTACTAAATAATGGCTCTATTGTGGAGCCTGCTGGATTCAGGAAGAGTGCTGAACTACCTTTTGCCTTTTGGGCTTCCACAAGGCACTTTCTCTTGGGCCACAATGCCTGGGTAAGGTGTGATGAGCTGAGGAGACAGCAGGCTGAGTCAGGCACCAACGTGCTACCCAGGAGGAGGTGCCAAGGTGTGTGATACCTTTATGCCCCTCCGTTTCCTGAGGGCCACTTGGATTTTCATCCTCTCCTTCTTAAACTTGCACTCAATTCAAATGGCACAGGTAGTGGGTTCTTGGCTCACTCTCCCCACCAAACACCAGCAGAAGTCCTTTAACTGTTTGCAAAAACTAAAATTTTGCTCTCTGCTTGTAAGTCAGCCATGGGAACCAGGTTGGTGTATATTTTTGTCTGATTTAATACAGAGATCTGAATCAAGGGCATGAATAAGAAGGGAAAGTGCTATGCATCAGATGTGTGGGAAATGCTAAATAGTCTCAGGTGCTCATGAGTTTGTTAGAGTTGTCTCCCAGATACTGAGATTTTTCTGATGCTGTCGTGCTGGAAACATTACAGACACAGCCTTTGTTGCAGTATCTGAATGTTTCCCCCTGCTGAAACCAGACGTGCACAGCAACAAAAAACAAGAGGAACTTTTCACACCCCAAAATAGATCTAATTTGGGTTCAGTCAGAGTTTGGGGCAAAGGTTCATGATCTTTCTCATTTTAATCAAAGGAGTTGGCTCATGCCCTCAAAACTTTCATTGTCAGAGTAGGATCAGCAGAATTCACTTACAGGTCCATTAAGCAAACAAAACCACATTCCCTGCTGTCACCTCAGTTCATGCTTTGGCAATTTTTAGAAGCTCTTTTTCAAAAATAACTTTCTCTGGGTTCCAGGACCACTATTACTGCAGCCTCAGTGGTTATACGTGTTTATATAAACACAAAACACAACCTAGTCAAGTTCATACGTCCGTCTTTTGCCACCACAATCCTTATTCTGAAACAAAACAAAACAAAAAAAGACATAAAACTGCATTTTGATATGCTTTAAAATCAGTATTGAAACCCTTCCAGAATGTGAAAGTTATTCTGGCATCTCGCTGAAGGTTAACTTTAGCATTCTGGAAGGATTTCAATAGTAATGAAAAGGACAGTAAAGAGAGTAGAGCTATTTCAGAAGCATTCCTGAAGGATAATGCTGGCATGCTAGAGCGATTTCAACAGTAGGCTAGAGGGCAGCAAAATTATTTCTAAAGTATTCCTGAAGGAGAACTTTAATAATCTAGTAGTATTTAAAATAGTTCTGCTGTGGTGGTAAAACTATATAGCAAATGTCCCTGACAGGTAATTTCATTCTTTGAAATAACAAGTCAAAGCCTCAAATGCATGAAAGCTGCTGCTCAGAAACTACATCTGTAAGAAACAGAGAGGCAGAGCACTTGCTCTGGAGGCTGGCAAGTGTTACTGACAGAAGTCCAGGGGCTGAAAGGTGACATTCAGCCCTGTGCAGAGGTCCTTTCTGAGAAGGTGGGCATGTAGCTTAGGGTCACCTTCACTGCCTCCCTGTGGGTCAGTGAACTTTCTGCTCAGGTATCAGGTTCTCATTCTTATTCCACCTAAAGATCTGCCAATCTGGAACCTTCACAGTCTCAAAGGAAAGTGAGTGGGAGATCTCACCCAATGGATTTTTTCGAAGGTCTGGATGATACCTTTTGACCCAGCTGGCAATACCACAAGAGCAGGTTTTCATGTAAAATCTCACTTCGTAGTCCAGCTGACTCAGAGAAACACACAGACATGTGAAAATTAAACTCAGACACAATTTAGCCAACCAAATATGCAACCCAGCATTAAACGTGTTTGGGTTGGAACAAATTTCAGCCAGCCCTTCTAGCTCCTTCTATGTTGTATCCTAACTGGTATGCTGGATTAAGATATAGTATATATTAGAGGTAACCATGAGCCAGTCCATGAGGAGCAATTAACTTGTGCCCCCAACTTTCCCACCATTCCATTTGTTCTCTGTTGAGAGAAATAAAGGCATAAGGCATTTTAAGCCCTGTCTCATTCCACACAAGGAATGGTCTCATCCACAAGCAAGGCATGATTTGCAATGGGAAGATTATCTTTGTTTTTGATTCTTTCCTGAGAACAACAGGCACACCTGAAAAACAATGACGCATTTCAGTCATACTTGGAAAAGTTACTGCATTTTGCTATCTTCACCTCATTTATGTGCTTCTGCCACCATGGTGCCAATAGTACTGCCATAGCCTTTAGCACAGGCTGCTGTTTGCCAGAGATGACCAGGTTCATCTAGTCTATTCCCTTTTTGAGATTATACTAGATTCCTTCATTTGAAACAGCCTTCCCAAAACAAAAATGAAAGCACACTGTCAGTAAATTTTTGCTTTAAACTCATCTATATGGGCACATCTAGAAAACAGAAATTAGTACAATTTTCTTGAAACATAATTTTATGAACTTACTGAGAGCCAAATTACGATTTTGCAAACGGATATTTGGTAAAGATCTGGGTGCTTTTGCAGCTGGCGTATGATTTTGCAGAAAGTGTGTTCAGAGTCTGGAGCAGGCGGTGCTGGTAAAGATAGAAAGTATCCCAAGGGAAAACTCAGACATGTTGTCCACAAATATTTAAATGGGTATAGTCAAGACTGTCTTTAACCAAGCTTCTGAGAAAACCTGTAGAGACCACTGGTTGTTCACAGGAACTGTATGATGAATCATTCTGATAGATTAATATTCTCCTAGAAAAATCATAATCTCTTTGAGAACTGGAGGGTGGGGGTACAAAATGGAGTAATCTGACTCATTTGTTTAACATGAAATACTCTCCTGGATCTTGCAATAACAACTATCAAATGTGGAGCTGCTGCCAGTGTAAAATGGGTTTCGTAATATTCCCCAGAAATGCTCTCTTGCCCTAAAGACAATGCCCTGAAACTCCCAGGTTCCCACTTGTGCTTTGCTTCTCTATTACATGATCAGAACTGTGCTGTATTCTTTGAAGGTGCAGTGGTTTACATCACTAGCCCTGGCCATGGGAGTGCTTTCTTTTTTTCTTTCTCTTGTAAGGATTATTGCTGTCCACTGGAGTTTCTCCCAGTGGCTCTTCACACTTATGAAGTAGGTGTTCCCAGGTTCCGATAAAGTCATCATTTGCATAGCCTGACAAGGAAAGATTAGATTTATCAGCGTTTTCTGTAAGTGGATGTCCTTCAAGGACAGCCCCCAGAAAGCAGAGGTGAATGCAGCAAAGGGAGCGGCATTAATCATCTTCACCATCGGAAATAAGGAAGAATAAATAAATAAACAGCTTAGCATCATGATCAGGTATCAGGGGGTGACTCCAGGTCGCACAGACATTAAATGCAATCCCCAGCACGTCAGGACCAATGCTAAGGCTGCCTCCGTTACGGCGCCTTTGTGCGAGCTCTGCTGGAAGCGATATAATCATGTTATCAATAATAACAGGGTGTGTATTGTGCCAGCACAACCAGCTGGTCCTGGCTGTGAACCTTGCTGTAACTACAAGTGTTAGGGCTCCCACGTTTGGGTTTGGAGCTAGCCACGGGCAATGCTGGCACAGGGACATCCGTGGGGTGTCTCTCTCATCCTCCGGGAGGCTCATAGCGAGTGGAAGGAGTGCTGGCATCAGTAACAGGAGGAATATCGTCAGGGGGGGCTTGATGAGGGCTATTACAAGTTAACTAATTACTAGAAGACAAGATAGTGCCTCCCACTAAGGAGGATGAGGTGCTGGGACACGGGGCTGAGGGCACGAGGGAAGATGTCATGATTAGCTGATGATGCATGGGATGGACAAACTAGCACCCCAAAAACCAGATTATCACAGCTGAGCTCCCCACAAAATTCTACAACCTGTAAAGCTGAGCCTTCGTCCCCCAGTTAGCAGGGCTGCTGTTGTTTTGTGGGTGTGGAAACACATACATGACTCTGGCAAAGATCCTTCTGGACACTGAGATTTAGCAATTTCTGAACTCAGAGTTTGTAGCTGTTGCTTTCCAAAAAAAAAAAAAAAGAAATCAACCAAAATATTTCAAAAACCTGTTAAAGTGTGTAACTTTGCACACCAGAGTAGCTTCAATTTAATAATACTGAAAGTGTGATTGCACATATATTGCCAGAGTAGAAGCATCCTGCAATTTTTTATAGTGACTGAAAATTATGATTTTTTAAATATTTGGAAGAGTGAATATCTTTCAGGTGAAACCATCCTTTTCTAATTATTGGGAAAAGGCTTTTAAATCATTTTAGGCAAAATCCTTATCAAGATACTCAGTTCACTGAAATCAGCCTCTGATTTAAAAATGATGAAAAGTACAGAAATTATCTGAAATTCAAAAAAAAAAGTAAATTTCTGTCCTTACATAGGAAAACAACTTCAAATGAACAAAGTTATCAATGTAATAGTTCCCAATTTTGTCTTTATTCTGATATGTACTGGGACAATAATTTCACTGCTTCTTCAAGGACATTTTATGTATTTAGCACTATGAAAGCATCCTGAAGCCTTTCTGGTACAGCTTGCTACTAGCATCTCTTTGCTCTTTTTGGCATCTTGTTTAAATAGTCAGAATTTTAAAAAGCAATTTAACTTTATAAAAAGCTAATTTGATTTATTTGTGTTATTTTTATTTATTAACCAATTTGCTTCTGGGTTGATTTTCTTAAGTGCTAAGCTTCATAATGGAAATGCTGACACAACTTTAAGTATAGGAGCAAATGCTATTCTAATAATTCAGCTGAATAAATACCAGCCAGCATTTAGTTATTTTCCCAGGAACTGAATAAACAGCCACTTCCTTTATAGTGTCTCTTTGTAAAGAAGAAGTTCTACAGCCTGCTAATCATCAGTATGAAATTTTCTATTAAAAAACCTCCAACCTTTCTTTTGTTTATTCTGCTAGATCTTTGTGCTTCTATATGAATCATGTTAAACCCCCCCCCACACACAAAAAATACACTGAGTTGGCATTGAGCCACAATTTTGACCTATTTCAAAAAGCACTGGTTTTGACTTCTGTCACTTTTATGGATGAGAAAAAGAGAGTGAGCTCAGCTGAATAATTCAGGTGCTGATCTATGTTTCAAATGTCCAGAACTATTCTTGAATAAATTAATGCTGCACCATGTGGTTTAATGAGTTAAAATTGTTCACAGCAGATGATAACCTGCTCCTAACATGATGGGGTGCAGCTCTCTGTACGATTTCATCTGATATAACAACCTACTGCAATGCTGCAGGTGTCCCATAATGTCACAACAGGGCCAGGTTTGTAGGAATGATTTCACTCTGCAAGTCTCTATTATGCTAGAGAAGTGTAAAAATTAATTTTGCATTGAAAAAAAAATAGGAACAGTTTGAGTTTGGGGATTTTTCTTTTTTTTTTTTTTGCAAGATGGAAAGGGGTTGTTTTTCCTGAAAGTTCTGCAAGTGAAAGGGCTGTTCCTCTTAGAAAGGTCCAACTCTGAATTGTTTAGAAGAGCTAATAAACCCTGGACATATCCTTACCCACAGATTACTGACAGGTGCTTTTAGCTCAGTTCTGCTTGGAAAGAGAGAGAATGATCAAGAAAAAGAGTATGAAAAAGAGTTAGTTTTATAAATCTTCACTGATGCAAAGCTTAAGCCTCAAACAGCAGGATCTGCCCAAGCTGCGTTAACGCTAGTGCAGCAGGCAATCCCCCTGCCAGTGGCTCTGGATTGCCTGTCAGCAGCTGAGAGAGGCAGGCTCTGTGTAGCCAAACCTGCCCAAAACCGTGGTGTAAAAGCAGGCACGAGGCTGGGTCCCTCGGCGGTGGGAATATCCATCCGGCTCTGCTGTGTGCCCCTGCTCTCAAAAGTTGAATTATTCAGATCACACAGCTCGTGTTTTGCATGCCAGGCCTTCCCTGTTTCCATTTCACTAATAGCTACCCCACTGGGTGGATGGTGTGACAGCTCCTGAGTTTATACATCCTTAAACTGTACTAATTACTGGCTTTTAAATAACTAAGGGTTTTTATGGCATCTTCATTAGGGTAATAGTAAGTGGGTGGATACGGGCGTCAATCAAATGAAATGGTAGATGAATTGCGTGTGGTATTCCAGCTAATTTGTCCTGTTAATTTCCTGGTGATGTTTGCAGCTGTTGAAGAAGACACCCTCCTTTGTGGGAATGAAACCAGCTGGGTGTCTGACCCCTTCCCATTGCGGGTGCTTGTAGTTTAAACAGCATTTCCAGCTTGTTTCCAAAGAGTTTTGATCTGATTAGGTCGGCTCTGAGTTATAATAAGGGAAAATCATGCCAAGCAGTCAAGCCCTGTTTTGGTGTGCTTCCAGTAGCTTTTTAAGTGGTTTAAATGACCAGCTTGGAAACTTAAAATAATAGAAGAAAAAATGTAAACAGCTGAAAATGGGACAAAAGATGTGCCACTCTGACCCTGACCACCCTGACCACTATGTATTTTACTGCTTTTCTCTCTTGATGACAACTCTATAAAGTAAGAAAGGGGCAGCCCTTGGGAAAGGCTGGGATGGTCTGGTCAGGGCTCTGACAGGCTCCTGCAAAAAGAGTTTGTGAAAGCCCTGTAGCAAGAGGAGAAGAAGAGAAATGATCTCTGGGAATGGACACGAACTCAAGATAAAAATAGTGAACTGGAAGAATTTATTTATTCAGCTGAGCAGTGGTAACATTAGTTGAAGGCTGGGTTCTCTGGAGCAGCCTGTGTCACATAAGGAGCATTGCCCAGGTGACAGAGCAAAGGCATTAGGAAGCATTGACTTGGCTTGGAGGTTTTGTTTGATTTGAAGTGTGTATTTTATTGCCATGGATATTCATGCAAGCACTCTCCTAAAACAAGTGGAAAAAGTATGAACTTAAAAACTTGCTGAAGCCAGCAGGACTGTTGCTGTCTAAAAGCAGTAACAAAAAGCACCACATCTAGATTATGACATTCTGTACTTCAAAGCCTGTGAGTTTATTGTACAGGTCAGCAGCACCCATGTCCCTGTGTCTCTGCCCTCCTGGGAATCCTCCAGGATGCACACTGCAGGACCTCTGCTTGCTGTGGAGCCCCAGACTGGTAAAATTCCCAGCTCCAATGACTCTACCAACCAACCTTCACACACTTCAAACTGATGGGGTGAAGAGTAAGGAGTAAATCCTGCTAGCAAAAAGAGATCCGTTTTGTTTTTTTTAAATTGTGTATGTGTTATTGAGGTTTGCTGTCATGCTCACATCAGTTGTGGCCATGATTTGTACTTCTAACAGACCTGGTTGTATCTGCAAGTTAAGTAAATAGAGCACAAAGGTAATTAATTGTGATCCTTCTCAGCTTTCCCATGACGTAGAGACCATAGGAGGTTTGTTGATAATGCTGAGAGAACTCCAAGAAGGGTGTCTTACCATGTTTTATTGCAATGTCAGTAATGTTATAAACTCCTTTTTTATGGACTGTGTTTTAAAGCTATATTTCTCTCAGGAATGTGTCATTTTGATTACTCTTGAGAAGAAGTCTTATAATGCCACCAGACAAGCCTTTTCTGATTAAAATGGAAAATTTGGGTTTGAAAACTTTAAACAGGTTGGGCTCTCGGATGGGTTTTTTTGCCTTCCTTTTTAACACTGCATGAAGGGAATGGGGAAAGGCTTCTCCATGCACCCGTATAATTTAACCCATAACAGATACCATCTTTATAGGTACTTCAACTTTTGAAAGCTGGCAACAGAAGTATTGAAATTTAATTCCTTTTTTTTTTTTTTTTTTGTCCACACTAGCTCTTTAAATGTTAAGGTAGTTTTGACAAAAATAAGGATTTTAAGAGAGAGAGAGGAAAAAAAGAGAAATAGAAATTGGGTGTGCAGGGCAGGAAGAGACCAAGGACTGCCTTTATTCTTTCAAGTAAACAAAAGCAAATGCCCAGGAATAATTTTCAGATATTAAGGGGGAAAAAAAGAAAAGGTGAAGACCCCCTGGGCAAATGTAGGATTTTAAAATTGTTGAGGCACTGGATATTCACTTTCTAGAAGGATATGTTATGGGTACATAACATAAATGTTCATCCTTAGCTGTCTAGGGCATTAATATTTCTTGAAGATACCAAGAGATGTCTGCTGGAAATGGGAAATGCAAGAAATTCCTTCAAATTCATGGGTAGGATTCCTTTACATTTGTCCCAAGTGGCCAAGGCATCCCATGAAATTTATTAAGTGAAAACCTTTTAGTCTGAGGATTCACAAGCAGTGACCAGCTACTTTTGAGCAGAAAGACAGCATTCAATTCCAAAAGCACAGCCAGGGGCCAAATGGCCTAAATGCTGTCATTGGATTGGAGCAGGGATGTGAGCCCAGCTCCCCATGCCTTGGAGACTCCAAGTACAGCACGGCCTCTCCTTAGGGCACCCAGCAGGTTTCACAACAAAGGCAGGAGATATCTTGGTGCTCTGCCAACAAGACAGGGAAATTTAGGTGGGCCAAAGGTAATTTTCCAATCCACTTTTGAAGTGAAAGACTACTGTCTTCATTTTTGATTTAAACAGTCTCTTCAAGGCAGAGGTGAGAAAACCCAGGGTGTGAGCGTAATTCCGTTCCAGCTTTCTATTGCAGTCGCCTCCACTCTCTGGGTACAGCTTTGATATGATAATGGTGTTATTTCTTGTAACATGGGGCTACTATGGGACCCATTAGTCATAAAAACCTTACCCTTGGAAAATGTAAAAGTCAACATCAACCATCACTAATAATGTATTTCACCTACTGTTATTGTAAGTATGTGAACACAGTCAGAATCTGCTCAGTGCCTGCTCTTGTTGTGCTTTGGAAATATCCTTTTGCACAGTCTCTTCCTCTGCTAACTACAGGCTCCATTGGACATATTTATTTCACATTTTCAAATATTTTTCTGCTTATAAAATGTAGCAAATAATCCAGTGGTTTGGTATAAGGGTTTTTTTTCCCTAGGAGGAAATAAAATTCTGGTATGGATCTGAGGGGACATACTCTCTCCACATTTCATCTCAGCCCACCCCACCATTTTTTTCTGTGAATTTTAAAAAACTCCTCATGCTTCAAAGTGCAGCTCTGTTAAATGGAGCACATTCTTTTCAGAGGCTTTTTTGTATTTAACATATTAGCAGGAGAGTAGTCTCAAGCCCATATCAGTGTTTTTTGTGATGTGTAGCTTTGAATGTGTTTTTGTGATGTGTCAGCTTTTGAAAAACTCAGTTCTCCCCTCATCATCAAGGTTGTCTGATTCAATTGCAGATGATTCTTTGCCTTCTTCCCCACCTGCAAACCAGCTCATTAAACCAATTTCAGCACTACACTAAGTAATCAGGTAACTCAGCAGTGAGAGCCCTTGTGCTTCTTTATGGATTGCTTATTGACTTTCAAAGAGATTGAAGGGAAAAATAAAAGAATACCGTGTTATACCTTTGAGACTATCCAGAAGTAGAGTCTGGAAAGACAAAAAAAAAATCCCAACCTTGTTCAGCCCTCTTAGCAGAAGTTCTCAAAATGTGGATGAGCATCATCTGCAGGTTTTGCCTGTATTTGTAAGCCCAGGAGGGATATAGCAGCTAGCTTTTACTCATGGCAAGGAGAGAGACAGAAGTCTAGGTCTGGCCACCATTAGTGTGGTTGTGGGGAGACAAAATCCAGGGATCTTGGTGTCCTGTTGCCCATGCTTATCTTATATTTTCTTTTAGCTACTGCAGTAACCACTGTGGCTAGGGTTGGCCAAACATTTTCACCATGCTGTTATTGTGATTAAGTATTGCAAGAAATCATCAGCCAGTGAGTTTCCTCACTAAATTCAATGAATATGAAAATATTCTTCAGCTCCCTCATGCTGCATCACAGCAAGAGAAAAATTTATCTTTCAATCACACGTCCCTTTGTTACAGGTCGTTTAGCTTTGGTTTCCTATGTATAGCCATATATTTTTAAATCCTCTAGATTGAAATAGTTGTGGGTGGATTGATTGTGAACTGATTTATGATCCGTATTGCACCAGAGAAGTAATTTTATGCATATAACTTCTTTTACAATTACCTCCACAATGATTTCAAAGGATTTCACTGCTTGTGGGAGGCCGTCAATAAGTGGCACTTGCATATTCATCCATTTCAATCTGAGATTTTTAAAGACCTAAGGGAATAGAACAGAGCCACTGGAAATTAATATTTTCAGCAAGTTCCCTTTTGCAATGTTTTTTAGGGATAACCATGCTTCAGTGAAAGCTTTTTTAAAATGGAAGTATTCCTAAATTCACAAATGCTGAAAGTAAAAGATTTCCACCAAAATGTAGCAATTCTTTTCAGTATCCTTTGTAATTCAGTTGAATGTAAATCTTGCACCTGGGCTTTTGTAGGTATTTCTTTTCTATTAAATATGCACTATTCCCAAGTGAACGAAACTACTCAGAAATGAGTTTGTCCTTTGACTACAAGATCAGCTTTCCCAATTTCTTGGATTATTTAACAGAGCTGTGCTTTTAAAATTGCCAGTTTAAAGCTCTCACTCCTGCAGCAAAAGAGTACCTGAGAGCTGGTTTCCCACCATCTGTATTTCTCTTTTTTGCACTCAAAGGGCCAAATTCTGCTCTTGTTCCTGGGCCAGATGTTAACGCTCAGTGCTTGCTGCTAGGCTTGCAGACTGGTATCACCAAACTGCAGGGGAACAAGTGGATTTCCAGCAAATTGTTGCAGGAAAGAAATGTCCTGGGTCCATAGCACAAGGGATGCCTGTGCAGCCCAGTCATGTTCAGTTCCCAAAAGACTTTGGTACATAACCATGTGCAGGTACTTACTCAGGTATCATTAGCAATGTGATTATCTCGTTGTTTTTGGGCAGTTATCTCACTTGTTTTAATGTGAGAAGAACACTGCCTTGGAGGAGTCGTGATACCCACTCCCCTACATTGACAACAATACCCCAGCCCTTGGGGTTAGTCACTTGATGTGGAGAAAGACTGTGAGGGACACACCTTTGCTCAAACATGGACTGCACATCACCACAACTTTGCAGTCTCAAGCTGTCTGTAAACACCAGAACAAGCTCTAAAAAAATACACTTCCAAAATTCCTTTTTAATTTGTAATAAATCCATTTTGAAATTTACAAAGGCCAGCGCCAGATGGCCTGGAGCATGTTCTCATTCATATTTCAAAACAGAAAAACCTTTCTCAGAATCTGCAAGCTACGCCTTTTTCATGGAGATGATTTCTGTTGAGCAAGGAAAACTCAGGTTAATTAGGCCAAATAAGCTGATGCAGTCAGAGGCAGAGACACAGAGGTTGCAGGACTGAAATCCATCAAGGCCCAGTGTCAACAGATGCCCTCTTAACTTGTTTGTTATTTGCTAGGGAGGTTGCCACATATTTCTATAGGAATATATTGTGCTTCTTTTGTTATAATAAATGCAGCAATATGAAAAGTCTTCATTCAGTAGAGTTACAAGGTGCAGCCCAGCACAATGGCACATTATGAAGACTATAAGGAGCCTCCCATAAGGTGATGGGGATATTGGAGGCTTCCATTTCGGTAGTGTAGAGCTCTGTAAAAATGCCCTTGACTTTGTGGAAATGAGCATTGGGTTTGGGGGGAACTAGAAGGAAGGTCTGGAGCAAAGAATCCCCCGAGGTCTCTTTCCAGCTATCCACATGTTTATAATTTTGTGATCTGAACTCTGAGAGTCAGGGAGAGCTGGACACTAAACTGGGAAGAAGCACTTTAGGAGGTGAAACAGTGCAGTGTTATGGGCATGTCCAAACTGTGGGTTTAGCTATGTCCCCCACAGGGGCAGGAGATCAATCTGATGATGACCAAATCCACGGAGCAAGCTGTGGGTGTCACAGCAGAGCCCAGCTGGGACCCCCGTGGGCAGGGTCTGCAGGGACATCTCTCATGAGGTAAGAATCAGTGGTCATCACTTCCAAGGCAATTAGGCAGGTCAAGGATCAGTTTCCAAAATGTTTTTCCAGTACTGGATGTGTAAAGTATTCTCTCCTTTCCCAAAGGATTAAAGCCTCTCTTTTGCTTTGCTTTCATCCTGACGTCCTTTCTGAACTTCTGTTCCATTCAGACAGACATTCCCCTTGTGAAATCCCTGAAATAAACAAATAAATAAAATAGGAGGCAAGATTTTCAGCAATCTCTACAGAACACCTCTGAACTGCAAATTGTACTTTGCCTGTAATTTTTGTAACTTTGGGACATGGTCACCTGTGTGATCCAGGATTATCATCAGGGGCTAAATTCAGACAGGAAATTTTTGTAAACATCATATTCTACACGCTGGATGAAGAAAGAGAAATCTCCTTTGTCCAGGTTGTTTCTGTCATTGTGGGACACAGTGCTGTGACATCATTTTGCTATCCATGTTGGTATCTCTGCCCAGGGCTCTACACCTGTCCCAGGCTTTTTCAAAAGCATTTTTTATGAGGGTTTGGCTGTAGTTCGAGCAGAGGTGGATGTCTGCCTCCCACAGCTCTCTGGGTCGTCACTGCCACCCTTGGACACTCAGAGTATGCCAGCTGCATTGCCAAATTCCATCACTGACAATGTGTGTGTCAAACACAGATATTCCCCATTTCTGATTGAGGCACCAATCTGCCTTCAGAGAGCGTGACCTGGATTTATCCCTACACAGTATGCAGGTCTCTGGGCCAGAGAAAAAAGAAAGTTAATCAGAGAAGGATCCCAACCAGTTTCACAAAATAAACACCATCTAACTGAGGCTTAGCACAGGGCTGGGTAGCTCTTTGTGAAAGGCACCTCCTACCAGAGTGCTCTTGATCTCTGTTCAGGGCAGTAGTTCCCTGTCTGCCTTCATTTGAAGCTGACACATATCCAAAATCTGGTACTGCCTCTTTAAAGTAAGTCCAAAATTATGTCTCCTGGTTTGGCTCTGTGGTTGCTCCTTGTTCTTCTCTGTGGAAGGGAACAAGGAGCAGGAGGGGGCTGAGTCAAAGGATGGAACTCAGGAAAGACTCTGGCCACAGGCCGTTTCATGCCTTTGGGCGAGTCAGCAGTTTCTTTGTGCTCCTGTTCAAACACATGTGGATATGGCTCGGTGTTTCTACACATCTGGATCTTCCTATCCATGATGCTCAGCATTCGCTGCTTGGAAGGGTCGTGCCTGTGTGCTCTGCCAAGCACAGTGGGCACCCAGCCTGCACGGAATGCTGCAGTGCCTGGAAACACTGCTGGTCACAAAGCTAGGTGGTAGGATTGTACAAAACATGGATAACTTCTCTGTCTTGTCCAGTCTTTTATAAGAGTGACTTAGCTTTGTTAGAAAGTACCTAACAGAACTGCTTTCGTGTTTTGACAATAAAAGCCTTTACCATCCCACACTTGGTGTTTTGGAGGGGTTGTGGCCAGGATGCTGGAAATCCTAGGGTTTATATTCAGTCTGACCACAGGCTTGCCAAGTGAGGGGGTGGCGTCATCATGCTGCACTACTTTCCTGCATTTCTCATTCTCCCGTGGTGTTTGATTAGGTGGTGGCTCCTTGACACAGTGACAGATGCCAGAGCCCCCAGCACACTTGGCTCTGCCACCTGGATGGGTGGGTGGCCTGGGGCTGCATTTTCTGCTGCTGAAAATGGTAGAAGTAACAAGTGAAGGTTACTCCTGCACTCCAGGCTCATTGCTAAAGCTCCCTCCCGTTGTCAGTAGTGCACTGACCAGGGGACACTCGTGTACCTGTGTTCTGCCTCCACGTTTAATGTTTGCTTGGTGCTGGAGTCTCTTGGAGAAGTGCTCACACTGTGTTCCTGTAATGAGGCAGAAAGGCTAGACTGCGAGAGGAACTGATCTTTGTTTTTCTTTGGCAATTTTGTGGCGAGTGCTGTGGTTGGCATGCAGGCTGAGATGTTGCAGGGTGGGAGAAGTTTAAATATAATTACAAGTCACTGCTCTCTGCAGCCAGCTCTGTGACTTAAACGAGGGGTGGAGAAACACAATTTTTTCCCATGGTGTTAGGGGAGCACAGAGGATGCCACATTTGCTGAAAGTTTGTACAGATCTGAGAGGCACAGAGCTGTGTTTGAGAATTGGAAATAGCCTTTGGGGAGAAGGAAGAAAGCAGGAAACAAGCCAAGCTACAGCATTTGTATGTGAACAAAGCACATAGGAAATTACGGTCATTCATGGATGTTAGGAAAAGCCCACTCAAACTTCCTAATCAGAAGTCCATCTATTTTCAGTGTTGAATTATTCAGTCTTGACACACTTTAATTTTAGGAGGAGTAAAAATACTACATAAATATTTTCTCTGTTCTTAGTAGCATCTTCCCCAGTTTGTTTCAGACCACTGGTCTCTGTAATGTGTTCTGCCTTGGCTGGGGTAGCAGAGAAATATTCAGAGGCTTTGAACCTCCTTTCTGGCTACTTTGTTCTCTGTGTTGACATTTTTTTTTTCAGTTTTACCATTTACAGCCTTTGATGCACTTTGTGGTACCTTGAGGATGTTTCCATCACAACCTCACTGCAGAGACCACTACTTTTGGTATCTGCGGAGCTTGTAGTTTTGTAGGGGTATTTTTGACAAATAGATATCTTTTGAAAGGGCCATGAATGCACAAAATGCATTCATAATAAAGCCATTTTTTTTTAATTTTGGTTCAAGATGCATTGGAGAGGATGGTAGGAAAGGCACAGTAAATTAAGGGCTAATAAATTCTGGTACTTTAAAGAAAATGTTTGAGTTGTGTAGTAGTTCAGTGTGTACAATGATCCAGTGTGTAAGTCAGGAAGACTGTTATGTTTTAGAAAAAATGAGCAAATTTTCAGGCACAGAAGTTTTCCTTCAGCCTATCCTCAAACGTTTAGTGAGCTAAGGCTTTTTTCCTGTTGTATTTGTTTCCCACAAGTACATCTGTTTGTGTTCCTACAAACCTTGCATTACATGTACTCAAGCAAGACAGTGCAATGTCCTAAGCTACTCTTAATACCTCCCCTGTTATTTACTTAGTGGTTTTACATGCATATGAGGAAAAGATATTCTCTCCCTGCAGATGATTTTGTGTTAAGAGTGTATTACACTTCACGTTTCTTAAGTTCTGGATGTGAAAGATTTGGCTCCTGAAGAACAGAGCTGTAAACACTCGAGTGTTAGACAGTTAGTTCCACTAGTAAGTGAGCATATATCACTGCAGTTGCATTCATGTTTTTTAAAACAACCACAAAATCACATCCAGGTACTAAATAAAGAAGCTGGTTTTCCACTGAGCTGAATTCTTGAAACTCCTGACAACAACAGCTATTTAGATTAAATCAGAGTATGTGGGGGTGCTTTTCCTTAGAGCCTTGATCCTGCTTAGAGCCTTGCTTTGGTTATTTGTGTAAGAAAATGCTGCCCCAAGGTTCCATTCCTGCTCGGGCTTCTCTGTTTCACAGTGGGAAAAATGAAGATAAATTATATGGGGTTAAAACTCTCTTCTTACATATGCCTGGAAAATCTGAAATAATTTCACAGTACTTTCAGTTCAGCTGAGGTAAATCTGGACTCACAACAGGGAAGCTGCAGGCTGGCTGTTCTTGCTGCTGTGGCAAGGTGCTGAGTGCTACAGAAAAAGCTTCAGGTTCTTTTTTTTTTTAAAGAAAAAAAAACCACCAAAACTGAAAGCAGCAAGCACGTCCTGTGATTTAGGTTCCTGTGTATCTCTAGGAACAGAGTAAGAGAGAAGCAGTAACTCCAGATGGGAAGCTGCATTAGAAGTGTGGTGAGTGTCTATCTGAAAAAAAACACCTGGGCAAGTGAAGACACTAATAAATAAGCATGCTGGGCTTTGAGCCTTGTGAGTGCTTGTGAGAGAACAGTTGGAAAGCCTTAAGTGAGGGTGTCTTTCTTGTACGCAGCTGACCAAGTGTGTTGCTTACAGTTACCATGTGTCAAGATGTTTCTTGCTCATTAGTTTTACACTGATGGAAAGCAACTTTAAATCACTCTTTAGAGGAATCCACCGTGAGGCACACCAGCTGTGTGCCAGATGAAGGAGTTGTAAAGTCATGTTGGACAGGCAAGAATATACCAGAGAGAGAGATTTAAAGTCATGAGAAAGATAATTACTTTGCACTCAGAGATTAGCCATCGGAAAAGAAAGGAAAGGGAAGAATTACACTCTGCATTTTTTAGAAGGTTTCCTGCCATCTCTCTGTCCCACTCTCTCATGCACACACATGCACACAGCTGAATTTACTGTCACAGTGTTAAGTTAGCCAGGACTGCCAGCATGGGAGAAATCCTTATGGGATATATTTGCTTGTTATGAGGGTGTGCAAACATTCCCCCTCTCTCATTACTATTTCTAAAAGGCAGGTCTGGAGCTGGTGCAGGCAGTGGGCAGCATGTCACTGATGATAGTGAGGAAGGTGATGGCACAGGGCCCTCCTCAGGCCAGAAGAAAGCATGAGTGAGTAGCTAAGAATAGACCAGGTCATCCCAACAAGGTACTCAGGGCAAGCTCGTGCATACACCAGCACTTGAATTTCTACAAATGTACCAGTGTACCTGACTAGCTCTGGCCATGGGGAGGTACTAAGAGGTCTTGTTCAGGAGCTTCTTGAAATGTCTTGTGGCTATTGTCACAGATTTGGTGGCGCCTTCAGACCACAGCCAGGTGCTCTGTTCTTTCCAATTATCTCCTCTTCCTTACTGGTCCTTCCAGACACTGTCTTAAGCTGTGCCAAGGGAGATTTAGGTTGGATGTCAGGAAACAGTTTCTTTATGGAAAGAGTGATAAAGTACTGGAATCATCTTCCCAGGGAGGTGGTGGAGTCACTGTCCCTGGATGTGTTTAATAAAAGATTGGACATAGCACTCAGTGTCACAGTTTAGTTGAGGTGTTAGGGCATGGGTTGGACTCGATGATCTTAGAGGTCTCTTCCAACCTAGTGATTCTGTGATTCTATAATTCTCCGATTCTCCTCTGGATTCTTCTTTTCCCTATTTCAGTGCCTTTATCCTTTCTTTCAGGCCAAATCACTTAGTCTTTTAAGGCACTAGTATTGTGCTTGCAGTGGGGTTTGGGGCATGTTGGCCATGTGGCAATTTGGGAATTGGAGAGGTTGTCTGGCTCCCAGGGCAGAGCCCTGGCATTGCTGAGCATGTCACCCAGCTTGCACAGCTGGGAATTTTGGAATTGCTCAGAGATTGCCCCGGTCAGAGAACCAGCTTGGAAGGTTCTCAGCCTTGGACACAGTAGTACTTCTGGGTACTATCTCAGGCAAAAACCTGACATGAATGCTGTCAAAAGAGTGAAAAGAAACGAAATTGCTTTTCACGTCCAAAATATATGTCACCCATGCCATCTACTATTTTGTTAAGTGACACAGGCAACTCAAATATGTTCTCTAGATATATTAGGAAAATGTTGTCAATTAAATATTTCTGCTTAAAATAATGGGGATTTTTTTTCCTAATGGAAATCCTTTGAACCCCTTCTGAAAGACCACAAGCGGATGCCCTGATGTTGACATCCTGCTCCCAAAAAGGCAGCAGATGAGTTGTAGTGTTTGCACTGCCCGTAATCACCCTCAGTGTAATGAAACTCTCCTTTTTGTCATTGATTTGGGTTTGGTATTTTTAAGTCATTCTACCTAAATGGAAGTACCTTTACAGGGAATTTATTTCTGCCCATTTGTCAGGACCTTAACCACTGCAGCTGCAAACATTTGCCACTGCCTACCAATGGGAATTACAGCCCTATGAAGTCTCTGTAATATGACCCAATAACCTATCCCCCTTCCTCCCTTTTATCTAGCTTTGTGCATGGATGGACCTTTAGGGAAGTTATAATTTGGATGTGAAACAATTATCCTAAAACAGTTAGCCAGAGCAGAGTGGACACACAGATTTATCTTCTCTCTCTCTCTTTTGGTGAAGAACATCTATCTTCCATGACCTCTTGATTACTGAAGCCTTCAAAATATATTCTTTGGTCTGTGACACTGTCCTCGGTGCAGGGCTGAGCATTAAATATCACCCTCTGTGATTAATTGGAAGTTAATTAAATCTATCACTGAAACAATGGGAAGGCAATGATCTATGTAATCATTGAAATAGTAAATGAAATGATGTAAGGGCCCTCCATTTCGCTTATTGACAGTGATGGAGGGGTGCCCAGGCCCTGCTGCTCAGCTGTGCTTTCTGCCTGACCACACCAGCCTGCTCAGGCACACACAAACCTCCCAATGAACCAAGGAAGCAGAGCTAATGGTGGCCTACTGGGCACTGCTTTTCTTTCTCCTTTGCTGCCTCCTGATGCTGCTCAAAAGGCCTCTAAGGTAACTCAGGTATTTTGGGTGTGCAAGTGGTGTACCTGAAATGGCAATCCTGAGAGACAAAGCCTTTCAGCACCTTTTTCAGTGTGAATGAAAGTGATGCTGCTGAGATTGTTTGGTAAGCACTGACGTGACATTTAATATTTTACACTTTAACAGTTTCTTCTCACATGAATCTATAGTTTTTAAATCGCTCTAAACTGTTGTGGTTTATCCCTGGCAAGAGATATTGAGCAGGTGATATTCTTCTTGGTAAGAAAATCTCGTTCTCTTGTTCTTGTTAAGAAATTCTTGTTTGCTGATTGTTAAAGCAGTATTAGCAGCGAAGAATCCTAGAAAATACACCAGGAAAGGATGCCACTATCGTAGACAATACTCAGCCAATATCTCTAGATGTATTTGGGGCAAAACAAAGATATTATTCACTTCCCTCTTAAATGATGTTGCTATAGATTTCCCATTGGGTGCTGTTCTGCATTGTGGAAATAGAACTTTTTTTTTAGTGTAATAGGAAATGTTTTATAATATTAATTTTTTTTATTTCAGGTGCATAATGATAGCACCAGGTATACCCTCAGACACCACTCTCAATAAATCCTCTCTCATTTTGGGAACAAAAGACCAGCAACTTTGAAGGAAATACCAGAAACTTGTCTATTCCTTTCTTTCCTTCTTGCTTCTGGGTACATGTGCACCCCTAGAAGGACAGAAGTCTGTGTGTTTCCTTTTGATAGGATGAGCTCAGTTCTTTGCCTTGGCTCCATGCACTCTCAAACTGCATCTGAAAGATCAAAAACTCACATAATGAAAGGGGGTTCCCTCATCTTGGCCATTAGTTCAGTTGTAAAATGCACTCTTTAACCAGGAAACATGATCATTTCTCAATGCAACACTTTTCCATGCCTGCTTTTCTGCTCCAGACCTCTGATTCTACTTATCTTGTAACCCTTGGCTCTACCATGGCAGGTTTTACTTTCAGAAGAAGAAAGCAGCTCCCCACCAAGGTTAAGCCTTTACAGAACTGTAAAACATAGTCCACAGAATAGCATATTGGACTGGATATGAGGAAAATTTCTACACTGAATTGGTGGTCAGGCATTGGAACAGGCTGCCCAGAGAAGCAGTGGAATCACCATTCCTGGAATTGTTCAAAAAGTAGGTGAATGTGGCACTTGACACGCTTTAGTGGTGAACATGGCAGTGCTGGGTTAATCGTTGGTCTTAATGATCTGGAAGGTCTTTTCCAACCTAAATTATTCTGTGATTCTGGGAAATCATCTGCTATCCAAGGAGTTTGTGAGCAATGTTGGGTAAGCTTCTCATCTTCTCAGGAGCAGCTCAAGCCCATCTGTGTCCTGCTCTGATCCCCAGTACTCATCTCTTTTGTGGGTAGAATGTTTTAGTATCTTCAGCAATTATTTCCACAGCAAAAAAAATGGTGGCAATGCATACAAAGATGTAGAGGCCTTTCTGAAGACCCAGGACTCCTTTGGAAAGGAAAATGTATCAAAATTTTCTTTTCTTGCCTTCCTGATTCTGTGCTCTTCCACTTTGTGTGTTCTTTTCTTACAGATAACCAGAGGTGAGGTCCAATTTGTTTGATTAAATCAAAACTAAATCCAGCACTAAGCCATAATTACTGACTAAGCAGAAGGGAACTGTTATTTATCATGAAAGCTGTAAGAGAGCCCTTCCTCTGTGGCCTCCTCACTAACACAATAAATCAGTAACCTCATGTTATCCTGATAACTAAATGAGGTTCCAAGCACCCATTCAAACCACTGTGATCAGAAGGTAGTACTTTATTAAACTTTTTTAATCTTTATATTTGATCTTTGCCTTTCTTTAACCAGTACAGGAGTTATTTCTGAGATGATCAAAGGGAAGTAGTTTCTGTCCAAGGAATATTTTAAATGCTTGGTTCTCACTTGAAAAAAATCAAGTTCTTTTTGACTCTGTAGCTGATTAAGGTATGGGAGATTCTGGTCATACACTGCAAATCAGCTTCACTAATTTTATTTGCTTGCTAGAACACTTCAGATTGGTTTGGCCCAGTGATCTGAAACTGTCTTGTGGGAAGCTGCCTTTCCTGCCCCAGATGAGCTCGCCCATAAGGCACCAGATATCTGAAAGGAGAGCTGCAGGCTCTGTGTGTGAGGTGGGCAGTGGTGGACACTCTGAGCTGACATGTCCTGCCAGCCACTGGGACAGGCTGTCCTCCTGCTCCTGTTAGCCAAGGAAACAGCTGGGACTAAAATCATGCCCAGCCCAGCCAGCAGACAGTGCTAACTTGGCTTTTTTTGTCACAGCTGCACCTTGGTCGCCAAGACAAAGCTTCTGGGGAAAACGAACCCAAATTCCTGGGTGAAAAATCTTTCAGATCACGTTTAGTATTCCAGGTCAGGTTTCTACCATTTATTATTTATTGAGCTCTGTGAGCTTGCTCAGCAGTGCACAATATATAAAGACACAGACTCTATCATAATGGATTTGCACTCTAAATTTCACAGTGCAAGATAGATATTGGTACATATTATACCTGGTTGTTAGGTCACAGTCCGGTCTCAGAACCAAGCAGAGATTTTTTTTAAAGCTTCTTTCATTAGTAGTCCATTAGAGTGGCATAAACTTTTTAGATTTGAACAATTAATCCCCCTAAAAATATTCAAATGGACACACTGAATATTTCAAATACATTTAGTATATGTGGAAAATGCTGACCTGACATGACTACATATCTATGTCCCACTGGTCACAGAGCACTAACAGCAGGGAGTCCAAAGGAGTGATTTCATGCTTTCTGTAGTGATGCAATCAATTTAAAACCTTTGCCACACACAATCCCCAGCTCTTGCTTCATTATGGTGCCAGAGCAAGCAGTAGGGAAAAAGGTTGATGCCACTGGCACAGGGCAAAGAGGCTTTGTAGGGCTTCCTACGAGGTCAGTTTTGTGCGTGCTTCACTAGCATGTGTCTCCAGAAGAAACCTGTGGTGTCTCAGGTTAGTCACTGCCTTCATGAGGTGACCCCAAAAGTAAAATCCCCCCAGCCCCTCTAAATCTGACCATCCTTGTGGTAAGCCATGGCAATCCAGCAGTGCAGGGAGGTGAAGGGAGCTTTGCTGGTAGCTCTCTGGGTCTGCTCTCTTGTTAGGATGAGGAAACAAGGAGAAGCTCTGTTCAATGAAGTAGCTGCCGTAATTTAGGTCAGGAAGCCATGAATGGCAAAAGGTCCTGGAGAGCTGAACTGCAGCCCTCACAGGAGAAACCTGCCATGAGACTTTCTTGAGGAGTAAAATGAAACAACTCAGGCAGGCATGGAAAAGAAAATAATCACCTGAAAAATGAGTAGACAGGGAGTAAATGGGTTTGAAATGGCAGCAAAATCAGTAATTCCACCAGATGTGGTCTCTCTGTATGGGAAGCAGTCACAATAGCCCTGTCACCATGTAAGGGACTCTTCCTAATGTTATGCAGCGCTTGTGCAGCCTCAGGGAGCTCCCTCACGTAGCCTTTCACAGGATGGCCACGCAAATGCTTTATTGTACTGTTATTTCTCTGGGCAAATAGGCTGTTATTTGATTTTTGGTTCCAAGAGCAAGCTTTTGACTTTGGCTATTACTGTCTGTTAGGGCTGTGTGCTTGGAAGGAAAATGTTCCTGAATTTATTCATGTACATGGAAGGGGCAGGCATGTGTCTCTGTGCTAGTGAAGCTGTGGTCTGCTCTCCCTTTTTCACCCCCTACAGTGCCCTGAAGATCAGCCATAGAAGCTTTTCCTACTGTGTCAGAACCCAAATCACCAATGTGGAAACGTGGCATTTTCTAATTTGCACTTTGTACCTTTTTTTGAATGGCAGACTACACCTTAATTTCTCACTAATCCTTCTGCTTGCTGAGCTCCCACTGTCCTGTTTCAAGAAGTCAGAAATTAGGGACATGGCTGGTAAATTCACAGAACAGATGCTTGGAGGCTGGAGCCAGAATAAGAGCTGAAGTTGTCACTTCTTTCAGGAGCTTGGGCATAATTTCTCAGCACTGGATTTTTTCTAGTAAGTTGGCTTCCTGATAACTTCACTGTGCAACATGGAGTACGTAGCTTGAATTGAGGTGTGGGTTTGGTAGGAGCTGTGTTTTTCTTTCCACTCAGAGCTGTGATCTGTTCTGGATTCTGAGCAGTGCCCAACTTCACTCTTGGTCCCTGGAAAAGACAGAGTGGTTTCAGTGAGATTTGAGTTAATGAATAAAACCAAGAGTATCTGAGGCTTTCACAAATATTAGTGACGTTTGGGGTATCCTATGAGTGTCCGTTGGGATAGTGCCAGGACATCACATGGGAACTTGGAATTCCTGTAGTAGTACTAGGGGAGAGTTGGTTACTTTAGCACAACAATAGGTGCAGGCAGCTAATTCTTAATGCATGAGACAAATAGGCAAATACATGGAAAACCAGCTCTACACTTGGCAGCATTTCTGCTCAAGGCCGCATGCCCTCAGTTCATCTTCTCAGTTATACATTGCATGAGAGAAAGACTTTCTATTCTCTCATGTTTTCTCTGTGTTCAAAGGGCTTTCTGTGTAGAGAGTGACTCCATGGGGAAATATCCCATCTCTCTGGCTGCAGGAGCTACCACAACTGCTAAGGAGCATCTTAGCAGCAGTATCATTCCCTTGACAACAAAACACTACAGAATTCTGCAGAAACTGTAGGATTTGCCACAATTAAGCTGCTTCCATAGAAGAAACTTGAAGCATTTAAGGAAGAGATGAGGAAGCAGAACACAACTTTCCCTTTTTCATCTCTCCCACTGCCTGGAAATATGTTGCCAGTTTTTCTGAAGATATATCCATCACCAGCCCTGCAGATCTGCTGAATACTTTGTGGGTTAAAAAAAAAAATAGACCTCATGATTCCCATAGGCCCTCCAACCCTTTCTTTTTTCTAATTTCAAAGGCCCTTTTGAGTGGGAAACAAAAGGTTAATTTTCTCCAGCTTGCCCAGGCTGACTTAATGTAACAGAAGGCAGCAAATTGTATTGATTTAGTGACATGCAACTGTCCAGAAAGAGCTATTTATACATTATTCAGGACAAACACTGTCATAATGGACAAACAGCAGCAGCATCTGGGATGTTAATGTCTACAAATAAGATTATTCTTTGAAAGGATTAGGACGAAGC
Organism: Drymodes brunneopygia; assembly: GCA_013400955.1. Lineage (NCBI taxonomy): Eukaryota > Metazoa > Chordata > Aves > Passeriformes > Petroicidae > Drymodes > Drymodes brunneopygia. Next base: position 516,109 of record VZTZ01033170.1, read on the forward strand.
ATTTTGTGTAATTAGATTTCTCAGTTTTAGGAATGAATTGCCTTTTAGCAGTAAAAGCTGTCACTGAGGGAGCCATTAGCTCCTTATAACTGAATTAAATGCATAATTAGTGACATGATGGCATTAGGATTTGTTTCATTTCTAACTAATCCGGGGTGCAGGGGAGGGGGGTGGTCTCTCCAGGTCGCACCCCGGCAGGGCCCGGCCTCAGCTGGCGTGCCGGAGTTGGGAAAAGTCAGGCGCGTGTGAACGGGAGCCGGGGCCTCGCCGCGCTGCTCAGGGGCTATTCATCACTGGGTGCTGGGTGACAGTGACTGATGGGCTTAGCCCGGGCCTGGCACTTTACCAGTGCAAGAATCATACGAGCCAGGGAGCAGAATGACAGCTGGAGCGCCGTGTCAAGTGGTGTAGAGACCAGAGCTATTAATAATCTGTGCCACATGATCTGCGCCGCCAGAAAACAATGATTTAGACATTGGTTAGAATAAAGATTTCACATTTAGTATGGAGGGACTGGCCTAGCACCAGAGGAATAAATCGCTGTTCAATCAGCATGTATGAAAATAAGGCAATGAATACATTAAGGGTTAGCAAAAAGGAGGGGAGCGCCTCGGCCCCGGCCCAGCATGAATCCTGTTAATCAGGACTTCCTGAGGCTTCTGTGATGGCATTAAGTGGCCCTGGAAGAGCCACTCTTGAAGCCTATCACAAGTAAAATAGCAAGGAAATCATGTGGATCCCAAAATTTAGTGCCCTGTCCTTGTGGTCCTGATAAGCCCTTACACAGGCTGCAGCTCTGTGAGATCATCCCCATCTCACCTCAAAAAGCACAGCAGATGCCTTTTGCCAAAGAAACCCTTCCTGAAACCATTCTCCTGCTCCATGGCTTGGACAGGTGTATTTTTGGCTGAGTTGAAAAGTGCCTGGGTGGCAGAGCCCTGAGAGAGGCAGCAAATGGAGTTACATCCAGTTGGCTGCCGCTATTCCCCAGGGCTCAGCCTTGGGGCCAGTTCTGTTTGATATCTTTATCAATAATCTGGGTGAGGGGAACAAGTGCATCCTCAGGCCCTTTTCAGCTGACTCTTGCTCTCCAGAAAAGGTGTACAGAAAGAAACATCCTGAGCCTCTCCACACCACGTACCATGAGGGTTGGCTGTGAAAGTGGGGAGGCTTGGCAGGTTTGCTGCCACCAGTCCTCTGTTTCTGTAGTTCTGCTTCAGGGGCTTTTGTAATAGTTAGAGCTGTGGTATAAAGCAGAGTTTCTGAATGGCATTCCTGGTGGTTTTGCCCTCAGTTCTGCCTCTCCTCTGTCACCTAAATACCAATAATGAAGCTGTTTTACGGACTGTACATTTTTACCATGCCCTTAGTTTATATAGCTCCTGCAAATACCAGGTTTTGCCAGGATGACTCAGATATTCCTCATTGCTTGCTGGTCACTTTATGGATATCTTAGTTTGACAGAATGAAGGTCAGAGCTCAAATTCTCAGAGAAGTCCTGGTGCAAGTACCAGCTGAAATACTTCTGCTCCTTTCAGAGGTGTGTTTTCAGAGTTTAAGTGTATTGAGTCATTCTGGTTTGACTCAGGTAATCATCACCTGAATTCCTAAGACACAGTTGTGTTAGTGATGGTATCATCGGTGTCAGATAAGGTTATCCCAGGTGCTGGCTGCTGAAAAATGTAGTCCCAGATAGAAAGAATATATCATCTTATTTCTTTGTGTCCCTTACCACTTGTCAGGGAGTGTGATTTTAGGCGTGTAATGCAAAAATGCATATTGGCAGAGTGTAACCAGTATGAAAGTGGAAGGACAGAGTAAGCCTCAGAGTGCTTGGAGGAGCAGCAGAGGAGCACTTGGAAAGGCCAGCAGGTGAAGGGACACATCAGCTGATCCTCTTCTCCATGTTTTACTGTCACTGAGGGCCTTTCAGTGTCCCAAATGCTTTGACTTCTCCTTATTTTTTTTTCCTTCTGTCCTTTCCTGCAACTGCTTTCACCAGCCCTGAATCAAACGCTTGAGTGATAATAACTCATCCTCTGGTGGGTAGTTTTTTGCTGTTTGTGTTTTGTACAATTATAAATTGTATAATCTGAGCTCTCACAGCCAGAGCTTAATATATTTGACTTTATTGCTTTTTGTTTTATGGAAATAAATTACTGCTCACATTCTGACACTTAAAGGATCTGCACTAATTCTTGTGTGCCACAATAAGAAATTAAGAGAGCTTTTCTTTCTAAACAAGCAGAGCTGGAAGCCTCAGTCCATCAAGGACTTGGGTCCAATTATAGCAGTTTACAAAGGGGGCAGCGTGTTTGGTCCATTCTGTGCTTCAACACCAGTCAGCTGGGCCCTGGATGCCCATGGGGATGAGCTTTCCCAGCCCAGAGGAGGCCAGCTGAGGAGGATTTCTGTATCCATAGGATGTGCTGCACTGGTTTCTGAGGGGCTTAAGTTCCCACTTGCCTGTGGACAGGTTCATGAACAGGAGTATTCACACAACTCATATGTGAAGTGAGATGGAGGGGCTCCTTACTCAGATCTGCAGCTCCCAGACCTGCACAAGCAGACAGCAAAGCTGGTTTAGAACTGGCAAGCCTTTCAGAAATCACAAATTGGGAAGTGGAGAAAAGGCCTCTTGGTTTGAAAACTGCTCACATGCCTGGGGGTGGTGATTTCAAGCTTCTCTGTGCTGCATGGAAGACTGAGATACTCTGTTTTGTGCTTCCACAGAAAACCTGAGACATTTGTGCAGTCCAGTCACTGCTGGAATATTTCATTAACCAGAGTATTTAATGTAACTCACAGTAAAACATTGGTAGTACTGGAGTTCCAGTTACATTAAAGGGCATTTTTTCTTTTTTCTTTCCCTTACATATTTTAACTTTATGTATGCTTTATTTTACACCTGCCAGTGTCTCTTTTACCTAAACAAGAGCAGCAATTTCTGTTCCCAAAAGTGGGCTTCATTGGCTACAGCCAAATCCCAGCTTTTGGAGAGAAATCCTGGAAGGAGTAGGGCCTCTGTCAATGCTCACAGGACCAGCTTTTTCTCTGCACCTGCCTGCCCTAAAGCAGCTTTTCTGTATTAGAAGCCTGAATATGGCATGGAGTTTCAACCTAAGGAGATAGTACATTTCTAAGGGAAACATGAGTGAAAATACATATTTTTCAGTGTTAATAGAAAATCAGAATTTGTTTGTGGTGTCTGTCCTTGCTGGGCCTGAGTCCAAGACTAAATGTGAACAAAACTAAGAGCAAAGCTTTCCCTTTACCTGCTGCTTCCATCTGGACATTGCAACCTGGAGCAATCCTATGCGTTTGGTGCCTTCAGCACCCTGTGACCTGTGTGAGGGAGGGACAAGGGAAGCAGGAGACAGAAACAAGAAAAGGAGGGAAAAGGGAAACAAAAAAAGGAGAAGGAGGAGGGAAAAAACTGGAAAAGAAAAAGGAGAACTGAGCTCTGAGGTGGGCTGTAATGCCTCTGATAGAATTGCCCTACAATAAGTTCAATAGTTGAAGTCAACAGGGAACTGTACTCTGAGTGTATACGGGGGTAAAAGTGGATAATTTTAGTACCTAAAAAGAACATGTGGAAATATTTCAAATTGATAGAAAAATGAAAGGGTGAGTGTTGTTCATCTGAATTCCCAGTGCCTGATTCCCAGGCATTAAATGAATGCATTAAAACATCCTGTTCTACACATGGACTTCACAGTAATGCTTGTGATGGGCTCAGGTAAGGGTGATGGTTAAAAGTTGTACCAGAACTTGTCTGTGCAACTTAAAACCCAGAATTTCCTCTCTCAGGAATGGCAGACTTTGAAAGCCCCTGCTTCTGTGTGCGTTATGTAAAAAGTTGTATTGCAACTTGATATAAAACAAGCAGTGCAATGTCCTTAAATTTTGATGCCAAGCAACAGCTGCAATTTCCATGTCTTGGTGGAAAGAGGATCTTTGGGTTATGCAAACAACACAATTAAACGTGTCCCAGAGTGCTCCTGGGCACAGAGGCCAGTGGTGGGCAGCAGCTTGGAGATTGGACTGTAAATCCTTTTCACTTCCAGGGCAGGGTGAAGCACACACCTTGCTTACAAGCAATCCCAGGTATGGATATGCATCCTCTGGAGCTGCACTTGGGCATCTTTCAAGGTGGTGCTGGCTGACATGGGCCAAAACAGTGTCAGGGAAAGCTGGACCTGTCTGTTGGGGCAGACAACTGTATTTCCATACCCAGAACTGTGTCCTCTCACTGTTTGATGCACTCACCCTGATGTAACCTCAATGTCTACTTGACCCAGGTGCTGGTGGTCTGGCCAGGTAGTCATCCTTTAGCTACAGTGTAGGTGTTACAGTTCTTTGATTGACTTAGTGAGTACAAAATTATTGTCTGGACAATCCTTTCCGTATGCTTTTGTGTCTTCTAGTCATGCAAATTAGTGGCACAGTTGGGGCAAAATACAAAATAACCATTAAAAGTCATACTAGGCCTGAGATACAGTAATCAGCACCACCAAATAGCATTGATGTAATCTCATAAGCACAGAAGTGGTTGATGTTTACACATTTCAAGTGTGTAGCCACAGGTACTCAGATAACCTCCTTGCTTTTACCCCACAGTGAATTCTGACTACTTCACATGATTTCATCTCCTCCTTCTTCCTAAGGGGGAAAGAAACACCCAGTGTGCCTTAACAGCAAATACCTGTGACTGGAAAAACAAGTGTGCCTGGAATGAAGCCTTTTCCTCCTGAGCCATTCCTATAGGGTGGTCTGAAGCAGACTTTGCTGAGCTGCCTGCCCCTCTTGCTGCTGCAGCACTCCCTCGGTGTTGCCTCGGCTGCTGGATGGCATCAGGAAGAAATGAAACACCAAAAGAGGTCAGGAGTGACTTTGGGCTGTCCAATGCTGTGTGGGGCCACAGGCAGGCTCTGTGGGGTGCAGTGTGGTCTACAGGAGGGCTGGGTCTGTGATGCCCTAGGGCTGCTCCAGAGGGGAACGGGGCAGCCGCTCTTGTCCCCCTAACTGCATTATCGCCTCATGGAGGATTACATATTCCAAATCAAATTCACCACCTAAATGGATTTTGGTGAGGTAATTCTCTTGTTTCCAAACAGAAAACACAGGGAAAAGTGATGAAAGTTGGGGTTTGCTTTCAAATGCTAATATGCTTAACAACAATAAAGTTTAAAAGCTGAGTTATAAAGTGAAAACAGAATCAAAAAGGCAGTGTTTTCCCTCTCCGACCGTACGCTTTGGAACGCTTAGAAAGAGCTTTTGTTGCGAGTTCCTCCTTCAAACACATTTGTGGATTGAAGCAAATTTCTATGGCTGTGACACTGAGGCAGGGGACACACTGACCTTCCCGAGGGTGCCCCCCGAGCCCTGGCTGGCTGGGGCAGACCCAAACCTCTGCCTGTCCCCAGCTGCCAGCACTAGCAAAGATCAATCAGAGCACAGCCCTTGGCTCTGGCGTCCCGGTGGTCAGAGTGGCATTAGGGATCAGCGGTGATAATCCCTCGTCCCTGTGGGGAAGGGAGGAGGGCAAAGGGAAGATTTGGAGACTTTGTGACTTTCTCATACCAGAATACACTTTTTTAATTTCTTTACAAGACTGCAGCAGATATTTTTATTTCTGTTTTAGTGAACAAGAAATGTAGTTTTAGTAATTGATGCCGTATTGAAAAGAATGGAAAGTTGAGGCATGCTACAACTTTTCTTCAGAGCAAGTGATCTAGATCTAATCCCCTCTGTTTCATCTGAAAAAAACCACTTGCGTATCCGAACATAAGAGTAAATTAGCATGTGCCTATGAATACTAATGCCGCATAAACTCTACTTTAAGCCTTTAAAAATGAATAGCACCAAGATAACTAAATGGGAAGAGGCAAATTCAGAAAGAGCATTAGCATTGTCCTTAGGCACTTTGAAGAGAAACGTTTAACTTTGTATCGAAAATATTAAAATAAGAGGCTTTGCAAGCTGGAAAGTGACTAAAAAACCCTTTGCGTCTAGGTTGGTAGTTCAAGACCCACATTTTTTATACCAGCGAATAGATACCAAAGGTGCAATTGCATGTGCAACTCTGTGTGGGGGTTAATATTTTGTGCTGTTTAACCCAATCCAGACAGATTAATTTTTTTTAAAGGGGAAGAGGAATCTTTCACTACAGTGAGTACTGCTTTCACACTTTTTTGCAGCTTTTTGTGGGTGGGCTCAGTAGCCTTGTGGCATATATAAATATATATATAGGAAAAAAGCTTTCACCTCTCTGTTTACAAAACAGATCTGGAGGTGGAGGAGAGATTGTGAGGGGGTTCTAGAGCAGAAAGAACCTGATTTAGTTACAGAAGCATAGTGTGCCTAAAAGTAATGATCCCTGTTTACCCACTGGAAATCTGCTTAGGTAAAATTAGAGCTATGGGTTTTTTCTCACTGTGAATCATGATTACAGAAAAGTTCCAGAGCACATAAAAAAGCATAAGAAATGTTACTATCTCACACTCCTGAAAGGAAGAATAACTAGAAATAGCTGGATTGGGATGGAAGTCTTGTTGGGCATATGGAATCCATACTATTACCAACTCTGACAGCCATTGCATTTTAAGCAGAGAAAGGATGTGGAGGGCAAGAGAGGAATGGGAGCACAGAGAAGTGATGTCCCTTGTCTGAAGTCACCTAGCAAGTCAGTAGCATGAGTAGGAATATGGAAATGTGGGTGTACCTTCATCCTTCCCTTCAGTTGTTTGAGATTCAGGACTATCATGACTGTTGTGATGATCCAGCACGAGGGAAGGTGACACTCCTGTTGCCACTCAGGCATGATGCTGTGTGTGTTTTCCTTCCCTTCTCCTCATTCTCTGTGTTCCTTACGTGATCCATGTTGTTTTAAGTTTGCTGTTTTGGATGGGGTAATGCAAGAAACTTGTGTCATCTCAGGCACTGCTGAGTATCTTGGGAGTGACTGAGGCATTCACCTCCTCTGGGCTGGGCCAGCACACCCCTCCCACACTTGCATGCCGGGGTCTCCCAGTCCTGTATGTGGCATTTACTGTCTGTGTGCTCCTGTGACTGAAGAAAAATCAACCCCACCAGTCCTGTGAGCTGGGTGTCATCGGTAACAGAGGAGAATGGCTGCATCTCTGTTACTGCAGAGGAGAATTGCACATGGCTGAGGTCAGGAGCCGTGTGAGTCGAATTTCAATGATCTGCAGTAAATGCCGAAATAGATGAAGAAGCCCATCCAGACAACCGTAGTGTAAACAACGGGGTTATCAATGCATTATAGGAGAGGAGAAAAAGGAAGAGTGTGTGCAGGAACTTGGAGTTGTGACATTGCAAGTGACAACGTTATGTGCTCTGTCGCAGCGCTGTGTGCTCCTTTGCAATGTTTTGTGCCCTGTCGGTACCTGTGACATGAAGCTGCCTCACTGGCAGGGTTTGTTACAGGGGCCTGATTGCCCAGAACGGGAAAATCTGTCCTTGGAAGTGAGGGAGAAAAGAGATCTCTTTTTTTCCTCTCCTCCCTGAGGGCTTCACAAACAAGTCTAACAAGATCAGTCCCCTGCCAATAAAACCAGTCCTGGCTGATACGCAGGCTTGCCTGTCTTAAACCGCCCCTGAGACACTTAACCTGCTGGATTGCCTTTCTGCAGACACCTGCCTGGGCAGCAGCAGACTAAACAAACAGGGATTCTCAACTGCACAAAACTTGGCCCCTTTCAGCAGGGCTCCCATCTGTTAAAAAGCCATTGTCTGAGCAAGTGTTCAGCTAGCTGGGGAGGCAACGCTCTTGCATATTGAACTGCCCCTGTCCCCCATAAAAGTCCTCTTTAGCATTTTCTTTTCTCCCCTGTTTCCATCGCCTGATTTATTCATTGGTTTCACCTCTTCTCCCCTCCCCCTGTGGTTCATAAGGAGGGCCTCGTTGTCTTCTGTACCTCGGGGGTCATGTCTTTTCAGTCACCAGGACAATACCCGCTGCTGGCATCTGCTTCCAGATCCAATCAGCCATATTGTGATCACATCCTGCCAGAGAATTGTTCCTTCTTTTGCTCGGCTTTGTTGCCAATTTCATGCCATGTATTGCTCCATGTTTTGTGCTTCATGAAGCTGTCACTGGCATAAAAGTGGCCTGACCAGGGTCGTAGTAAAAGGGGTGGGAATGAAACATCCACCGAAATGTTGAGCAGGCCACCCACGGGCCCCACGCACGCACGCAGGCACACACACACACACGCAGGCAGGCATGCAGACATGCAGGCACATACACTGCATCCCACCCTGTGCAATTGCCATCCTGCTGAGCTGCTTTATGCTCTGCCCAAGGAGCGGAAACTTTGACGGGAAGCTGGGAGCTGTGACTTTTTTTTTTACCCGCCCCCCCCCAGCAAAGATCAAAAGCAGATAATTTTCTTGATATTTCTGGAGGATCGTGGCTGCCTTATATCAGACAAGCTTTAATAAGCTCCAAGTATGAATCACAGAACTGGTTACTTAGGCAATTGAAAAGTAGTCTGAGTTGTTAGTGGGTGTCAGAGGGGAAAAAATACCCTTTAAAAAGAAATCTCATGGGAAAATTGCGTCAGTGACACCCGTCAGTCCAGCCTCTTGCTTCCTGTTCTGAAAGCCCTTCTAGAAGTTACACCAAGGTCTGCTGAAAATTGTGACCATCCTCTTTGGTCTGGACTTGGATGTAGTTTAATGAAGACTGAGTCTTATGAAGTTTTTAATGTCCACAAGACAGGGGCACAAGCCCAAATTGCTAAGTAGGAGATGAGCCACCTCTGTGAAATTAAAAATATACTTGAACAATGGCAGAGAATTTGGCCCAGTATTCCCTATAGCTGAATTATTTCTTTCCTTGCAAAATACCTTGAAGTTAAACAAAACTGAATTATGTGTTTGTTTAGACATAAGTAAATGGAGAGTGTAAACATCTCTGCTTTGTTCTTGGTTTTGATTTATCTTTTTGCATGTTCATTTTTTGTGGGTATTTTTTGTGATGTGACAAACTCATCTGATGCTCTCCTGTGTACCCCCAGCCTCCATTTGCCAAGCACTGGGAAGGTTTTTCATGTTTATTTCCTGCCTGTCAGAGCAGGAAAAGTAAACCTTGGGGAAAGGGCTCATCCCTTCCAGAATACAAAGTGAGTCCAAGCAGGGTCAGGGGACTTCTCGGCTCTCCTTCTAAAGGGGAACTGATTCCCCATTTCCTTTCTTTTGGCTCGCTGCTGTCACTTGCATTCACACTGGGTACCACCTTCCCATGCTAATAACCCGATGGCAATCAATAGAGCTGTTCATGGAAGGCAGAGAAAGGAGAGGGTTATGCTCACCCCCCTCTCTCTTTATGCCATGGTGCTTGACAAGTGGGTTGGGGAGCAGGGACAGGCCCATGCTTCCCAGGAGCGGATGCCAGGCACCAGGCAGCTCCCTGCAGGGAGCCCATGTGAGCTCCTCTCTCTGTGCCCAGATCTCAGTTCTTCTCTGGGAGTCTGATTCTCTTGGCCCAGTTTATACCATCCAACTACACAATAAATCCAATGAGGGCACCCCAAGTTCTCTCCAAAGGAGGAGCACCTCCTATGGAGGTTTTGTAGACCCTGTGATCTTAATTCTCTGTCAGGGAAGCCAGTGGGCAATTAGGTACCAGGTGCAAAGGCAGAAAGGTTTTGCTTTCTGACTGTCTCCTCTGGAATTGATGCTTCTGAGGTAAAACTCTATCAGTGCTGAGAACTTCAGTTTCTTGGGATCCTCACACACAAGTTTCCCATGTGCAGACAGGTGCAAGCAGGAAGTGTGTGGGAGTGGAGAGGGAGAGAAGAGGAAGGGGAGAGGAAGAGGAGAGGACCTGTCCCCCTCTCAGTGCACTCCGAGGAGCTGCTTCTGTGATTCTCACAGCCTCTCTGGAAAGTTTCCTGGTAGATCCTAAAATACTTTCAGCAACCCATGGTTCTCAGCGTGCACTCACAAGCTCTTCTCCAGGAGTACCCAGCTTTTATTTCTATTTAAAACGGAGTTTGAGCCCTCAGTGAGAGAGGCAGTGGGAAGAGCAGGAAGGCAAGAGGCAGCTTTGTGAGAGTGTGTGTGTGTGTGCGAGCGCGTGTGTGGTGTGTGCATGCGTGCGTGTGTTAAACAATTTCATGGACATCTGTCATGCACAGTTAACTTTGCATTGCTGCATTTTAAGCTGTAGGCCCAGGCTTGGCCGTCAGTGATAAAGTAGCTGGCAGTTTTCAAAAAGCCGCTGGATAACAGAGCATGAATCATAAAACACACTACTGTGTAGCAATATCCAAGTTCATTCAATGCAATGAAACCATGCAGAGGACCTTTATTCCCAGCTAATTATGTGGAAACGCCTAAGACAATAAAGCATCTGGTGGTCTTTCTTCCCCATTTCAATTTTTCTCAATATTGTGACAGGAGAAAGCATTGTGCCTTTCCCAGGGTAGTTGCTGTGAAGAGGAGTAAAAGCAAGGGTCAGGGAAGAGCAAATAGATGAATTTATAACTTTCTTTTTATTTATTCCTTTCTCATTGTTTCTCTGGAGACTCTTCCTTCAGGGCTGTATTTTCAAACCACTATTCTCACTACACTCTGCCTGAATACTTTTTTTTTTATAATACCACCCAAACTGCCAGGCCCCTCTGTGTTCACTGTCTTTTTTCTCCTCTCTTCCCCAGATGCATCCAAGAGTTGAAATCCAAGTCTGTGATCTTTGCTGTGATCTCCTAGGTATTAAAACAGAACCAAAAGAGATTAGAAGTCTAGAAACAAGCAATGTTTTCTGAACAGGGAGGGAAAGGGTTTCGTTTGGAGAGTGTTTTCAGTGAGTTGGGGGCTTCTTGTAGGAGAGGCTCTACCACTCTGTCAGGCTCATTTTCTGTAAATAAAATGCAAATAGATTTTCTAATTCAACAGTGAAGGCTCAGAAAACATTAAATAACCTCATAGCAAATAATTTCTACATTACAATTTACTTTTAGGCCATCAAATGACACCACCCTTTAAGCTCTTTCTCTCCTGTCTCTCAGGCTATGGCACTTGTTAGTGAGTATTTTAAAAAATGTCTCCTACTTCATTATTTCAGAACAAAGCACACAAGCTTGATTTCCACTAGAACATCCTCCTTGATCTGACTAAAGAACATTTTTTTCCTTGTGGGACCAAGGCTGTGAGGACAAAAAGAAACAAATTAACCAGGTTTAGCGTATGGTACAAGGGGGTTTAGATTTTGAGAAAATAATAAAATAATTATTTCCCTGGTTGCTAATGAGGTGTCTGACTGAAAGTAATACCTTGAAAGTGTTAAAATAGGTTTTGTTCTGTTTGAATGATGATAATTACTGTTGTCCTCTGACAAAAGCTGCAGGGAGAATCTGATTTGGATCATTGCTCTGCAAAGATCTCACCTGCCTTGGCCAGATGTAGTGAGGCTACCTGGAGCTCCCTACATGTGGAGTGACTGCACGAAAATGTTTAGTAAATACTAACAAGCAGAAGCTCCAGGAGGCTGCTCATCCCCCTACCAATACAAATCTTCCAAAGGGGTAAAGAGTGAAGAAGTCTTAAACTCAGCTTAGACCCATCTTTTTTTTTCCTTTTTGCATTGCAGTATGACACAGAAACAACAACTCTGTGTGAAACAAGTTTAAATGAAAGAAATAATGAAATTGGAAAGAGAGAAAGGTAAACCATTTTCCTAATTGTCTGATACCTGTGGTGTTTCCTCAGCAGTAAATATTCCACAGGTTTCAGACTGTATCCTCTGTTTAGGGCACTCTCCACTGCCACTGTGATATTTAAAGACTTTGCAGCTGTCAGCAGTTTAACCTCAAAATACACAGAGGTACTTTTCATTCTCATGCTTTAAGTATTTGCAATTTGTGCAGCACAGAATGAGACTCAGCTTCACTGTGAGAAAATGAACCCTTAGAAAGGAGCTGTGGTAGCAGAGACCAAAGACAACATGATACACAAGACAGGAGAATATTCGGACTAGGAAGATTTGCACTTACCATGGATTTAGGGGAAGTAGAGGTGGAAATGTCAAGGAGGAACTCCTAATAGGCCAAATGAATGGTAATGTGTGAAGTAAGTAGGAGGAAGCAGGAATGAGTAAGAGGGAGTGTTTTTGATGGGTGCAACTCGTGGCTGAATTTCATCCACTGGCACAGTAAGGAAAAAATTCCCATGGTGGTAGTGTATTCTTAACTCCTGAAAGGACATGACTGCATTAGAACCCCTACCTTTGGGAAATGTTTTAAGCTGCATCTAAATTTTAAATAGGAAGTCTGGGTCAGGGAGGGGCTGCAGTGCAGCTAAAATCACCAAATCATTGACTGCTGCACTCAAATTTCTGGTACTTGATCCCTTGCATTAAGTGTAGGTCAAATCGCTCTGTCCTTTCCTACTTTTTAGGTTTTCAGTAAATGAAATAATAATTATGGCCGTAGCTTTGACATCTAACAGTGAATGTTATCATTAATTTGCTTCTAATATTTCAGTTGCTTTGTTCAGTGAAAGAGTTTGTGATTGACAAATACACAGTTCTGTTACTAGCCTGCCTCTCCTTCACACATAGCACCCAACCAAAACCAGACTTGAAACATGAAGCAGAGAGAAACATGAAAAAATAAAAAGGGTCAAGGGAAACAAAAAGCAGAAGCAGGAGAAAATAGGCAGAAATTATCAGATGAAGCTCAAGGATTTGCCAGCTCTGCAGGCAAATCAGACTTCTTTTCTTCCTCTCAGGCATTCACATAAACATCAACATCTCTTCCACTCTCCTTTGCTCTTCAGACTGACACTAGTGGACTTTCGATAAAACCACAGGTTCATGTGGCACGTCTGTCTTTTATTTGTTAGTGAGGGCAAACACTTGTGCAGGGGTAAAGTTCTGCACTTTGGCAAAAATAAAATATGCTTTCTTCAATAAAATATTTAGCGTTGCCTTTCACCGTAAGGTTTACAAGCACCTGAAGGTGTGGTGAATGTTTTACAGCCTTGAGCGCGTGTAAAGTTGTGCAAACCATAAGCTAGGATTGTCTGGGAAGAGAAGGTTGGAAAAAGGCAAAAAAAGATAGGTACGTTTGTTGAAAGCTGAGCATATGCATATAAGAATGGAAAAGAAGGGAAAGGAAAACAGGTATCTGCACGAATATTTAATTTTAAATGGGAATGGAAATATCCTGGAATTGCTAGAATTTCACAGCTGGCTGCAGCATGGTGAAATGTGTATATCTGAAAAGGTTACATTTCCCAGTCATGCTGTGGGAAAATATTCACAAATATCTGTGTTACAAAATGGGAGTTTCAGCATTAGAAGAGTGTGCAACAGATGCACGCTCAGAAATGCCAGTGAGCACTCAGAAACATCTTTCTGACATTTCTAGAGTTAGGAATAGCGTGTCAGGAGGCTGTGACCACAAGTGACAGTTGTGCAGTGGAAAATGCAGGTGCACCAGGTTTTGTGTGGTTTCAGCAGCGTGCCGAGTGGGAGTGCATTTCTGTTAACAAACCCGTTGCAGCCTCCCTGGAGAGCTGAATCCTAAATGTGTTTCTGTTTCTGCTCCTGTCCTCCCACTGCTCTCTCTGAACAGTTAAAGGATTTGACTCATTCATTCCCTCCCTTTGTCTCGGAATCCACATCCTTCCCAGCAAGCAATTACTATTTGTTACTATATAATTTTTTGTCTCATGGATTATTGTCTTAATTACAGTCCCAGCCTGGGAGACTCTGGTGTAGGAATCGGTTTGTTTGCTGGGGTTGTCGTCAGCTGATTGTTTCATTGCAATGTATTTATAGGGCTTTTTGAAGCCGCTCCAAAGGGAAATGAAAACTCTCCAAACCTGAGCCAAATGACATTATCTTCTTTCGGCGGGCTGAAGAAGGCAGCCTAGTCTTAATTATTTATGACTGAGTGTGTAGAATACCCCTCTGGTGATTATACATGTCTCACTTCCACAGGCAGCCCTGTGGCAGGCAGTGTCACACGCAGGCTCATTCAGGACTACGTGGCCCTGTGTTCACAGACACCCTGTTACACAGCACAGACTCCTGTTTGGGTTAGCTCCTCCCTAAAGCTGGGCAAATACATGGCAAAGGAGTTGTGGGAAGCCTCGTGAACCTTCACATCTCTTGTTGTAAACCAGGCTGAGGTTTCCTGTTGATGGGGTGGTTCTACCCTCACTAGCACTTGCTTTCTCTGGTGCTGTTGCCTCAGGACAATGTCCAGGACAGCCAACTCTGCTTCGAAGCAGGTTGCAGACCCTGGAAAGCCTCCAGACAGAAACAGCTGTGCCTTCCCTTTTGTTGTTTACATTTTTGCATGCTGGATGGCACCGAAAGGTGGCTGACCTGGCATCTTTTGTGGAAGTGGAAAGGGCCATATGACAAAACTATTATTCTTAATCAATGAAACGTGTCCAACAACATGAACCACCTTGGAACCAGGGAGGAGGCAGGCTGGAGGTCCAAGTGCCTCTCTGTGATCCAGATCTCCTGCCTGATGCGGAGGTGCCGCGAGTGACCGCAGAACAAGTGCAAAGGGCCTGTCATGGCACACCCAGACAGAGGAATAGTCCCTGTCTAGGCTGCTTGTGGCAGCACAGTGCTGACCAGCCCTCCAAGCAAGCTCTTCACCCATTCTTTCTAACTAACCAATTCAGCTGCAACTCAGAAGACTGTGTGGGCCATATGTTCAGTGGGGAAAAAAAGGGGGGAGCCATCCAGAGGTAACTGAGAGCCCAGGAATTGAGTTATTGACCATCACCCCCAAGTGTACAGTGTAAAGATGCTGAAAAGATGGGTTACTTGGTCTCTGCCAACCTCTGACCTTTGTCAGTATTTTGCTTCCAGTCTCCAAGCTAGAATTACTTACAGAGCTGGTTTGGGCTTCAGTAAAATGCAGTAAATGTTATCAGTGTACTTTCCATCTACTGCGTGATTGGGAAATGCTTGAATTATTCCCAATGTTATAAAGTCTACAAGTGTTCAATTTCATTGATGACTTTGATTTTGGCACCATGCACAGACCAAGGAACCTTACAATAATCTACAGAAACCCACCCAGTTCTGGAGGCCACTGATACAGCTCTGTCAGGTTACTGAAATCATTGTCTTTTGGGGTTGAGTATTTGTTTTGAGTGTTTTGTTAAATTTATGTCAGAAGATCAATTTTTAGAAGGGATTTCAGATCTGCAAAGTTTTCAACAGTACTAAGCAGAGGTCAGCAGCTCCTGCAGTCCTACAGACAATGGAGAGTGGGCTTTTTTAAAAGCAAAGTATTTTTCAAGTAAAATTTTTAATTATGATTTTGAATAACTTGCTTAGTCCTCCCAGAAGTTTGCCAGAAGGAAACTAAGGCTCTGAAATATCTCTAGTAAACAAGCATATTTTAGTTCAAAAAATAAGATTAAACTGATATAAAATGAACACTGTTTTTTAAACAGAAGAATTAGAACTAAAACTATAACTTTGGAAAGCTTCCTGATATGCTGGAAGGGTACTTTTATGCTAGTGTAATATCCAGGTGCTTCACAAATATACTGTGAAAAATAGCACCATGAATTATTTTGTGTTTGAAGTTATTCGATGGAGATTTCTGTCAGGTTTTTTTAAGGCTATAAAACTACTAAAAACTACTCTGGTAGGTTTTTTTCTCCCTTTTTAGGGACTTCAGTAGAAGTTCCTATGCAAAACCAGCACAGCTGTAAGAGTTTTGAAGGAAGCTTGCTATCATCTCAGCAGACAGGCTGCTGGCATGGATGAATTAGCACAGCTGCCGTCTACAATGTGATCTAATTCACATGGCCATCTAAAAAGGGCAATTTCAGTTTATTAACATATTACTTGAACAAGTGATTAAAAGACACAGTGAAGTTTAAACAGTGAACATTTTCTCAGATTCTGACTTCTTAAAAGCAACTCATTACTTTCAATATTGCTTTTGTATTCTTGCTCTGTGTTAACTTTCTTGATTCCACCTTAATGGTTTGTTTTTATCTGTGCTTCAACAACTCTGCTGGATGCTACTCTTCTGTTTAGAAATGGGATTCCATATTACATCAGCCCTGTGATCCTGCTGCTCATGTGCTACTTGTGAGTAGAGACACAAACATGCTTTCTATCCAACATTTTATTTACAAGGAAATTTGGCCAAATTCCTCTGCTGTGAACTGAAAAAAAAAAAAAACTCTAAACTGTTTGGGGAAAAAAGAGTGGGGGGGAAAAAAGCTCCTTGTTGAAACTTATTTTCAGTTTTGTTCAGTTTACAGTTTTGGGAGGGGGGAAAAAACTAATCCCTCTGCCACAAAATCGAAAAAAGGGGGAAAAAGGAAGCGGCTCTGGTATCTTTGCTTTCCAGCACTGAGAAATCTCCATCCTCACCCACAGGCAGCACGTTGTATGCACAGATGGATGGCGGTATGGCCCAATAGCAGGGTCCTTTGTAAAGCAAAATCTCTGCCAACTCCTGGGCCAAAAATCCCCCACAGGGTCCCTGATGAGGCAAATTTCCAATGGCGAGCAATAAGAACACAGGCAACAAAGGCCTTGGCAGGGCTGGGTACTGGCTGCTCGTCGTGGCTCTTCCAGGGCTGCTCAGGTTGCCAGCACAGTGCCAGCAGGAGCAATTGATGCCACCCAGATCTGTGCTGGCAGACTCCAAACACTCACCCACAGTGTCCAAACAGCAGTCTGCCTCCAGGTCATGGAACAGCAGTGATGGTGAATTCATGGCAGTGAGGTTTATCCCTGCTTTTCATCCCAGCTGTGAGAAATGAGGGACTGAGGTGAGGACATCTGCTGCTGCTGTTCACAGCTCTGGCTGCTCCAGAGGTCAGACAGGGGCATTTTTATGGGGTGGCTGAGGAGGGTTCATTTGCAGTGCTGTTAAGCAAGGCACTCCAAATCTAGATATTCCCTTCCAGCAGCCATAGAGGGTTGATGGCTGGGGACAGCAAAACAGAAGCACCTTAAGAGGGAAGGTGAGGGTAGTACCAGGTCTCAGCTTATCCACACCCATTGCATCCACTTCATGTGTCCCCCAGTTGGTATAACAGCTCAGTGAGCAGATGAATCAGAATTTAGCCAAGTACTTTTGCCTTATCTTATTACCTGGTGTGAACCCTTTGGATTAGTAATGCAGCAGAAATAATGCCAGAGTCAACAAACCAGGGAAGAGCTCGAATGACTCTCGCTCTAGAACTGAGTTTATAATAAACTCCTGGAAACAAGAACCAATTCCTCCATTCTGACTTAGAAAGCAACACCAGAAGCACACAAACCAAATCCTGTTCTGCTGAGGAAGTGTTCAAACACAGGGTCTTGTCCGTAGTGGTGGGCTATCTGTGTCATGTAAGTCTGGAAATTTAAGATATTCCCAGCCAGTGTAAGCCAGAGGCTGGCATGTTCCCACACTCCCTTGGTGCTGGCTCACAGCAGCGCTGAGTTTTACCTCTTCTAGAAATCCCTCCCACCCTGCTCTGAGCAGCATCTTCCACAAAAATGCTGTTCTGGCTTGTGATTGAAATGTGTGACCTCAAAACTGGCTTGGCCACTCATCAGGGAAGGTCAGACAGACCTCTGCCTGGGCTGCTGTGTCCATCCCTCTTCATGGCGTTTGTGGGTGGCAGCCAGAGCTGCTGCTGACCAGGAGTTTGGGGAGAAGGGGGATGTAAGAGGCCATAGGTGTGTGATCTGTACCCAGGCAGATGGGACCTGGGTTGGTCAGTGTCCCCTCCAGAGACTCTGGGGCACTGCAGAGATACACCCTCCACCTGGCCCTGCTGCCCCCAGAGACCCTCGGGGCTGGGGTTGTCCTGTGCTTCACAGCAGCTCTGCTGCATTGATTCTGTCTTCAGTCGGGGGGATAGTCCATAGTGAAACAACACAGCATTGCAGGTTTTTTTTCTCCAGACACAATGCTGGAGAGGAAATCATCGGGGAGAGGGTGTATCATTTGATGGGAAAGTTTTTGGCAGGAGTCTGTAACATTAATGTATTTGTTCATGTTGCTATTGCTGCTAAAATGTAGCTCCCCAAAGAATCTCAGCTGACATAACAATCTTTGTGTAATTGTGAGGCATTGCTCTCGCGTTTCTCTCATGTCTTCATTCTCTGCTGCTTAACCTCTTCACCCTCGCCCTCATCCTCGCCTTCTTCAGGCTTGTCTCCTGCTGCGTTGCTGCTAGAAATCACTCTGCTCTCACTCTGTCAGCTACTTACTTATTTCCAAATCACTTCCTTTATTTTACTTCTCAGATTCCTCCACTTGCACAGCGATATATCTGTCTGTGTGTGCTCTCCTACATTTTCCCTCCTGCTGTTTCTTTGACAATATTTCTGTCCGAGGCTTTTGTGACACATTCTGTCTTATCTGCTATTACAAGTTTTCCATGGTCCTCTTCAGTTGTAAATACATCATCTTTGCTGCCTTTCCCTACTGCAGACTTGATAAGGCTTTCAAAGAGCTGCACTGAATTTGAAGAAAACTTCATATAAGCCTTCTCTATGGAACTTATTAATGTAAAATTCTTTCATACATTCTGTTTAGGAGCTATTTAGGTATTTAATTCCTGCTGACCCGCAGCCCAGCATGGAGGCTGCTCCCAAATCCCATTTTCTTGGTTGCTGTTTCTGCATTGCTAGACCTGTGCCTGCACTAACACTGACAGCATGGGTGGGGAGGGACACCAGCAGTGCTGAGAGAGATGGAACCCACTGTGAGGAGCTGTCTGGTGCTGCTTTTCTTCATTCCTGCCCTGGTTTCAAAGGAGAAAGCTCAAAAGGAGATATGAGTTCTCTGCCACTCAGAGCTACATCAGGACGTGAGTGTAGCAGCAGAAAATTGCAGACATACATGTGTCGCCCTGCTTTGCAACACATATATGCACTGAATTGATGTTTAAGCACTGGAACCAGTTCTCTGATCTCTTTTCTGACTGGTGCCTAGCAGTGCTTAGGTACACATGGAGCTCCAGGCAGACTCTGGTTGTGTTGAATGACAGGAAACCTTCAGTGAGCAGCAGCCTCTGCCCCCAGAAACCGGGCTCCGGGTCTATGCCTGTGTTGGGTGACTTTGAGGAGGGGAAATCTTAGGTAGAGGGGGCTCTTTCCAGCCAGTCTGAGGGTACAAGTGCGTGGCTTTGAGTGTATGAAAGTACGGGGTTGGCTGGACACAGATTCCATGCAAGTTTGTGCGGGATGGGCTCTGAAACACAGCTGAACCCTGGGAGCAGAGCTTCCAATCTGTGGGAGATGCACACCGGGCAACCTTCTGGGCCAGGAGATGCTGCCCTCTCTCCTTGCCCCTATTATCTGGCGTTTGGGCAGGAGGGGAGACTGGCCGGGGCGGGGAAAGAAGCTGAGAAATGAAATGAGGCACGCAGGCTGCACGAGAGTCTTTTATCAGGTACATCTTCGTTTTTCAAGTGCCTATCATATCACGCAAACTGCTCTTGAAGAGCCCTCCATTTACCCTCTCCCCTAATTAAATGTGCACTTCATTAATGTAAATTGGAGGTTTAATGCTCTTGTTGAAATTCTGAAGAAAGTGCTATGGCCTTGCGAAATGCTTAAGCATCATTGCAAATTAGATTAGGGACCAAGAAAGGCAGTAAAATTAGAATGATAATGGTTGATGTGGCTTCCTGACAGGCGTGACTATTCAGGGATCAATGGGATGGAGAACAGTTTCCCCCAGCCTAAAGCGAAAGGCAGGGACAGACGTCAGCCTACAGATGTGGCTTTTGGAAGCTCTTTCAATTAGTTTAATTTGGTAAATGGTGGGGATTTAGAGGCTCTTAGCCAGTCATACAAGACAAGAATACATTGAAATGTTTTTTCGCTTTTTAACATAAAATAGGATTGGCCACATTTGCATTTCTTAACGCCGGGGTGGGGAAGTGGAGGGGGAGGAGGGGG